>CM030362.1:99112881-99358754 GCA_017893485.1 Hemerocallis citrina
CTGATCTGTTTCATATGTTTTTATACAATATATAACCTGCTACCTGAACATAAAATCTGAAACGAATAGGATTTTTGACCTAGTTTTTATAACTTTTATATGTCGTGTATATATTTGCTGGAACTGGCAGAGATTCTATTTTCTAGAATTTCTGACGGATCCATATTTTATTTTCTGTAGTAGCGGTAATCTGTGTTTTTGTACAGTAACGTCATGCTGTCCAGATTGTGTGATTTGTGTTTAATTGATATGGCTCCTTATTGATTTGTATGTAACGAGTAGAATTAGTCACATCTAGCATAATAAAACCTTGACACTTTCTTGCATGCTCACATAGGAAGAAAATAAACTATTAACAAGCCGGGGTATTATGGTTGACTTGGTAGTGAACGATCGGAAAATATACTCGGTAAAAGCCTTCTTGTTTGCTTGCATGATTTATTACATGGAAGGTGGAGAATTGCTTGTCATTGTGTGATCACGCTATCGTGATATCTTGTCATCTTGTTATCGAGTATACGATCCGTGAATTCACCATCAGTCTAAACCATTCACTGTGTGATTGCACAGAACCTGTGGAATGGGACGCAGTAGTACGTGCACTAGATAGATTAATAAAATAATTTATAACCTGCATTTGATATTCCATACTTGATTCTGCATATCGTCATTATGATAGAATTTAAATTGACATCATTCATTACATGCATGACTAAATATAGATCTTTGATATTATTGCCAACCTTTGACTTTGTTGTTGACTTTGATCCCGTCCATTTTCTTTGATATACATACTTTCTATTATTCTTTGTTTCTCTCTACTTGTTGTCCATGACTTCTCTAAGGACATTATTTTCTTTCTTTTTAGATCAAGAATTTACAGGTACCGATGGATCTCTACCAGCAGGAATTGGTGAGCAACGATTCTAGAGGATGAAACTAAAGATTGCGCTGCTTAATTTACATTATTGCTAGATTTATTTCTTCTGAACATTGTCATGACATTATACTTTATTTTGGGATTTTGTCCTGTCGTTTTTTATATTTCCCAGATATTGGACATTATGTTGGATATTATTTTGGATTATTTCATTATTATTGAAGTTTATCTTTGATCCATGTGATTGTATCTTTCTTGCGTGGTTGTATATGTTGTTCATATTGCTAAGTTAGTCTGGTACAACTTATGAATGGTGTTTACATCATTCGATGGGCCTATGTTACGTACTCGTATTCTGTATTTTGGAAAGCAGAGCGTGACGCGGAGTATGGGTACAGAGTGGTGGTTATGCCTGAGATGGAGCTAGCAGATGTACTGGTAAGTATGCCTGAGAGGGAGCGGGGTTGGGTCAGGTTGCCCGGTAAATCCACTGAGGGGGGCTAGGGGACTGGACAACACACAAAATCGGGGTACTGTATAGCTAGCAGAATCAGGATACGTCATTCCACGTCGGCTAGATAGGAGATCCTGCACTAGGTTGTGCATTCCCGTACTCTGCGAGGACGCTGATTTCTAGGGGGGGGGTTATGTAACACCCCGTAATTTCAAGAGGTATAATATATATATATATATATATATATATATATATATATATATATATATATATATATATATATATATAAAATTAATTGGCTATTGCCCTATAGATATTGCTATGGGGATATTCCCTGGGATTTAATTCAGAAGGGGATTAAATGAAGAGATGGGGTGTTGTTGGTTTGGCAGCACGTGGGGGGCTGTGGACCCCGGTGGTAGATGGCAACAGTTGCTGCTGCCACTGTTCTCTTTGGTGCGTGACGTGGGCATGGGGGCCCACCCGAGGGGGGAGCGTCCTGTGCATTGACGTCACATTCATGGGAGGAGAGAGGAATGTGGAAAAATTGTCCCATATCGGGAATTGCATGAGATTAAATAATAATAAATAACAATGTCTATGATCAAGAGTCACCAATCCGGTTAACTAGCTTTTGAGAGGCAGTATGTGGTGGGCAGTTGTACTAAATAATAAATAATTTGTCTGATAAATTGTATAAAAATTGTCTGAGTTTGGGGCAGAGGCATTACAGAAGCCCCCACTGTCGACTACTGCACCTCCCGAACCCAATGCTTCGAGCATCTCCTGCCGTTGTCCATCGACCCCTGAGCATTTCCTGCCATTGTCCATCGACCCCCGAGCACCCCCTGCCGACTGCTCGCCTTCCACCTACAGCCGCATCCACCACAAGCCAGTCAGCCATCAGCCGCCATCGAGCCAAGACGAAGCTTTGCTGCCATTGCCGACCCTCGCTGCTGTTGCGTTCGATCTTGCTGTCGTTGATTTACTGTTGTTGCGTGCCCTTCTCTCAATGTGTTGCAGCGTTGTCTTTTTACACGTAGAGTGCACGTGTCGCCCGGGATCCTAATCCCGTTATTCTTGCATATCGGATCTAACGTCGTTATAAAGGCAAGTCACCATCTATTTCTTGAATCATTCATTGTGTCCGTGTTCAAGAATATTCATTAAAATTTCCCGCAAGTAGATCTCATCACTTTCATTATATATTATTATTTGCCTTACATTTAGTTGGGAATATAGAGAATTTACACGAGCTAATCCCCTTATTCTCTAAAGATCGAGTCTTTCATGCATTTCATATAGATCTTATGATATTAGGGATTATTAATGCATATAATCTCATCGATAAACTATCGTAGAGTTATATGTTAGGTTTCTATTTGATTGAACTATTGATTTGATGTATTGTTTAGCATTAGATTGATGTATAGTTGTGTTTCTTCATTGTGATCTCATGCTTAACATATTAATCTAAGATAATTGACTACTTTAATTGATAACTATAACCCTATATCACTTTTATACCATGAAATATGTTAATTCATAATTCTGATTGTCTGTCTAAAATTTGTACGCTATTTTCAACCCATCTGTTGACACTGAACCATGAAAGTTTGTGAATATGAAATGTAGCCCTATGTGTCTAGTTTCTAGAACACTAAAAATTATTCAATTCCGACTTATGTTGCATGAGTTATGATTATTTTACTACTGTTGTGTTTGTATTTCAAGAATTCCCAATTCATGATTATACCATGTTAAACTGATTAAGTAAGATGAACTAATGATCAAATATTGCCATGATAATTTCCAGGTTGATATTTAACATGCTTAGGGTCAGAGTAATTATTTTTAATGATTTTTAAAATGAATATTTGCTGATTTTATAACTGTAACTAATTGACATCAATAACCAGCCAGAATCAGTAATCTGTAAATAACCATGTAATTAACCTTACTGATGTTATCAGAACTTTGACTTTTAATATGCGTTGGAACCGGGGAGGAGTCTATTTTCTAGATTTCTGACGGATCCACATTTGGTATTCTGTAGCAGCGGAAAATCCAATTTTAGTAAAGTAACCTACTGCTGTCCAGGATTTAGTTTCCATGTTTTGATAATATAATCGAACCTATATTATTATATTTGATGCATTTGAATTGTATGAATTGCATTGCATAATCTTAGTGTCGTAGTGTCATCATCTTAGTGTTCCCTATTAATTATCTGATCGTTTCCCCATTGACATTATAGTCCCTAGCGTTCCCTATAGGTATCACAATATTGTCAACCGTTATTGCATGTCAATTTAATAAAGAATTAATTAACAAGCCGGGGTTAAAGGTGATTTAAGTAGTGGACAATATAGTGACTGTACTCGGAGGAGGGACAGTGTTTCCCTAAATGGTGTCATCGGTTAGTGTTTTATCGTATAGTGTATCGTGTATCAAAAAGTGAATCGTGATTAGTGAATAATGATTATCATTGCCGTGTAAATGATCTACAGAGTACGCCACTTAGATCTAAACGACATTGATTGTATGCATCGAACCTGTGGTATGGGACGCAGTAGTACATGCATTAGTTAGGATTAAAATGAATAATCACATCATCATTGCACATTGTCATCATTATGGAACATGATCATCATTATTTTTTACAGCTATTGTTATCATTATTGTTATTGCTATTAACTATCCCTATTTTCTTTGTTCACTGGTTTCCCTACTTGTTGTCCATAACTTGCTCTAAGGAAATATTATTCTCTCTTTTTAGATGAACAACATATAGTTTATCAAGGAGAATTGCCAGCTGGATTGGGTGAACAACAATGGCTAAGGAACTTATAGCATTGTCGCTTATTTGTTTATCATTTATGTTTTAGAGACTTAAATCATTGGATGTTGCTATTTTGTTACTTTATTGTATTGTGGACTTTGTCCTAGGATTATTGTTATTTTTCTAGATTTGGTTATCTTATTATTATTTCATGATTCAATTTGTTTTATGATTTACGTGGTTAATCTTATGTGCATGCGTGGTTGTATCGCTTTCTTATTTATTTTGTTGAGTTGAATCAGTAACAACTTATGGATGACGCTAATCATTCGCTGAGCCAATGTCACGTGTTCGTGTTCCGTATTTTTGGGAAGCGGGTCGTGACAGCGTGCATACATGATATGCACATGAGGTGTTTGATGAAATGCTTGAATGAAGGATGGTATGCACATGAGGTCTTTGATAGAATGCTTTAATGAAGGTAGAAAGTAGGAGAAAAGTTTAGTCTCACATAGGTGGTAAAATATGGTAACTAAGTGTATATATTAGATTTCCAATGATCAAAGAGTACCGACTAAATTATAATACTTTTTGGTGAGGCTATGCCCTATGGTAGGGCCATGGTTTCGGTGATACAGGCACGTGGGCTTGGGGCGTTACAGATCTACACGTCTAAATTAGTCGAAATTCATTTGACCATTCATTGAAGTGTTACAAAATTGTATTGTTAAATATAATTTTTTTAAAATAATGACATGATGGATAGACAAATGAATTTTAAATGACTTGATTTTACATATTTAGAGTAATTTAGATATGTAGATGAATGTGAACGGTTCGAATCGTCGATATGAATGCCTGAATGCCGAGTGCACACTGAGGCTATATATATAGATAGTGATTCTCAGTTGCAAACGGTCTATATATATGGAAAAAAGGGTATGAGCAACATGCTTATTTAGTAAATGAGAAATTATGATGTGGCATGTATGTGATTGGAAAATTCAAAATGACCCATTTTTCAAAAGTATTTACCAAATTGACCTCATTTTGAAACTAATTACCAAACTTATACACTCGCTGTTTCAAATAGCGAGTCTAGTTCAATTAAGGTCGCTGTTCGAAACAACGAGTTTAGCTTTAGTGTTTTGAGATTTGGTGATTTTTCTCCAAGTGTTGTAGAAAATTCCTGAAACAGCAAGTCTAGTTCAATTAGGGTCGTTTTTTAAAAGCGAGTTTAGTTTTAGTATTCTGAGACTTTGTGAGATTTTTCCAAGTGTTGAAAAAAACTCCTACAGCTAAACTCGTTGTTTCGAATAGCGACCATAGTTGAAGTAGACTTGTTGTTTTAAACAGCAAGTCTAGTTCAATTAAAACAACGAGTCTAGTTCAATTAAAACAGCGGGTCTAGTTCAATTATGGTCACTGTTCGAAATAGTGAGTTTAGCTTTAGTGCTTTGAGACTTGGCGAGATTTCTCCAAGTGTTGGAGAAAATTTGTATAACTAAACTTGCTATTTCAAACAACGACCCTAATTGAACTAGACTCACTGAAATAGCGAGTCTGGTTCAATTATGGTCGTTTTTCGATCCTAATTGAACTAGACTCGCTAAAACAGCGAGTGGTTCAATTAGGTCGTTTTTCGAAATTGTAACACCCCGAATTCTAAATAAGGGCGAATTCGAGATTTCACAGGATCTTTACTTCACTTCGTACAATTTTACAAGGAATTTTAAAACTTTTTCAATAGTACATCAGAGTTCATTTATACTTGGTTTTTACACAGCGGAAGAAACAAAGTTTACAACATTTGAAAACAAAATATAACTTATACAACTTCATAAATTGAGTCATCGATTGCATCATAATATCTTTACCCCTTCAAGAATAGTCCATTACCTGCACGTCAATCTGTGGGCACGTCAGTTACTTACAACTGACGAAATGTTATACTCGGCCATCCTCTCTATGTTGTACATATAACGATCTTATTACTTTAATAAAAACACAACAGTTGAATGAATCATAAAGTGTTAAAGTGGCTACGTTAAACATGTAAGTGTATGCCATGCCTTAATGCCTAATGCACACAATTTTTTACTAGGATGACACTAATGAACACTTGTTCGGATTCTATGCATCCCATACTACATAGGTCCGAGGGCAAGCGCCTACGTACTCCACATTGAAGGGTTCGATCCCTCGCCATGAGACTACCCGGTAATAAAACAAGTTTTAGATTATTTCACAGACACGGATCTCAGCCTCCCTGGCTATAATAAAAGATCCCAGCCTCCCTGGCTATTATATCGTGAGAATAACCCCGCAAATGCCCCTCTAGCCCGGTATACACATATACATTGGAGTATGGTAAACATCCGCCGACTACCCTAAGCCCCGGATAAAATACAGTCCATCTCCTACGGAGCAACCACAGTCCACCAATTGGGTCTATAGCCACGGAGATCCACCGCCGACTATATAGAAGCACCCATTTACGTTTGCCCAAGTCTATTACATCTTCACTTATGTGCCTAATTATTTTTAGTTCAAGACATGAATTAACTTTAAGCCTAGAATTAGTATTACCTATTACCGGACTTAATCAACATCCACCGAGATAGCTCCATGGAAAATCTCAAAATATAATAATCATTTCATTTAAAATTGTCGGTATACGAGGCCTTACTAACTATAAATTCAAATTTCTCATGTACAAGAATAATGGGTATTCACATCCTTTCAATAATCATGCCTATGCCTCTAACTTATTCATGATTCAACTTAGTATTTATTCATGCATTTTCAAACATAGACAAATGATTGATCTCTATCTCAAAAGAATTCAACATTATAAATTTATATAAGCAATTGAAACAAATTCCTGTATCAACATGAGTGTTTGTTCAATAACATTCATTTCAAAAACACAATTTTGCTACATGAATTATTACAACAAAATCACAATGTCTTTGTTCATTATGAAATATTTCTAAACAAGATGTAAGTGTAATTTCTTAAAAGATCACTTCACAAAATATACTAGAATTCTACTCTCATGATTTTCATTTCTTTTTATGCTTCAAATTATACAAGCAATTATCCTTTAATATTTTCATTCCACTTTATAACCATAATCCATTTTAATTAGGACTCCATCTCATAACCATAATTAGTTTCAATTGAATCCCTCTTTTTAATAAAATCAATTCATTGAAGGAAAAAAGAAAACAAAAAATATATATATAAAAGGGTGCTCTGGGTTTCGAACCTATGACCCCAGGCCGAAACCGCACCGAGCTCAAGCCCACGCTCTGACCAAGAAGTCCAAGTGGACTTTATGTCTAATTGCACTTCGAATGGCTTATGTGTCCTTTTTCAGTTTCGGTATTTCTTAAAAAAATATAAATTATATAAAAGCAACTATCAATCCTTGAACAGAAGACCTCTTATAACTTGTAGTGCACTGGCTAACCAGTAAGCCCAAATATATTCTCTATATAGAAATTTCATTTGTGCACTTTTGTTCATTCTATCCTGAATCTAATTCTTTTTCGAAAACTTCTCTTTTCTATCTTTAAGATTTGATAGACAAATCTTTCTTTTAGAACTGTAATGAATCAAAAATACAAAAGAAAAATTCAACTCTTTATTTAGATAAGCCTATTATTTTCTACTCACTAAAAAAAAATTGCATTTTTTCAATAAACTCGAAATTGTAGAAAACATGGTTAGTTTAAGAAAAACCCATCATCTTACAAAAATAAAATTTTTGTTACTAAACCCAATTATCCAATTATCTCTCTAAGGTCAACTTTTGACAACACAAATGTTTCTTTATGCGAAATTTTATATCTTTTACAATGTCGACAAAATAATAAAATTTATCTTTTCATTTTCTCATCATACATTTGACAAATAAAGATTTGCAATTATACTACCATGGTTTATGTGATTATTTCTTTACTTTCAAATTTCATGGTAAATAGTAAATTACTCAATTTCAACCAAGTCTTAGCATGTCATACTAGCACATATCACATTCAACTTTTATTCTATTCATTATTAGCATGGTAACAATAAAATCATGAGTTGCTAGCATGGATTCTTATCTACAATATCTCATTCAATCCTTTACTACTCATTAACCTATTAGCATGCAAATCCTACTTAGAAAGCATAAGAACACCCACCTTAATCTTGAAGGTTGAAAACTACAAAGAGAGGGTCCTTTCTTGCTCCTAGCTCAACAAGTCCTTCTAGCTCCTAGCAAAGCCTCCATTCCTAGCTATGACTCCTTCTAGTAATGACTCCAAGCAAAGAGAACTTCCACTCTTCTTTTTATTTCTCTCTTTCTTTTTTTTCTTTCTTTCTTTTCTCTTTTCTCTTTTCTCTTATTTTGATTCTATTTTTGGTGTGTGAAAAGAAGAGAAGTGGTGGGCTATTTATAGGTCTAGTCTAGGGTCTAATGTGCAAAATTGTACACCCTAATAACTTTCAATTTAATTCTTACAACCCTTCACCTCCTAAACTCCTAAAACCTACACCCTTTCACCTTTCCAACTCTTCACATTTGCAACTCCTATACAGGGCCGACCCTGAGTTCCCGGGGGCCCTAGGCGAACTTCCAAAATGGGGCCCCTAATAGCATATATATATATTTTTACGCGCGAAATACGTGCCTATATTTACAAGGAAAGTTCAAAATTGGGGGCCCCAAAAATCGCGAATTCCGCGGGGGCCCGAGGCGGCCGCCTTACCCGCCTCCATACTGGGGCCGGCCCTGCTCCTATAACCTACAAATCTTCACATCCCCACACTCATTCTCTCTCTCCTACCATGCCCAAAACCGGCCTACTATGGGTGTGTGTGTGTATGTACATGCACATACAATTTAATTCAATCCTATAACTTTAAATGTGTACTAACTTTTTGTAGCTTGTCATGTAGTAGTGTACACTTAGTTTTATTTGTGAATTCACTAGTTGGCTTGCTTAATGGGCCTATTAATTAATTAATTAATTTATTTATTACCTGGTGGGCTCACCTCCTAATGGGTTAAATTCTAATCTGTTGGTCCTTGGATTAACTAAGGGCTAAATAAGTTATGCATGCTAAAAGAAATGAATAACGAGATTAACAAATGAAGAATAAAAATTTTGCACGTGCATCATATGTGCAAAGAAATAAAAATGCATTTTAATTAAAATAAAAAGTGGGGTGTTACAGAAATATAGAGTTTAGCTTTAGTGTTTAGAGACTTTGCGAGATTCCTCTAAGTGTTGGAGAAAATTCCTATAACTAAACCCGCTGTTTTAAACAACGAGTGTCAATTTGATAATTAGTTTCAGAAGTTAATCAGTTTGGTAAATATTTTTACAAAGTCAGTCATTTTGGAAAAAATTAATTATAGAAAGGGTTAGTTGTCCAATGTATCATATGCATGACACATCATCAATTGCTTATTTATTAAATTAGCAAGTTGTTCATATCCTTTAACTTATATATATAGAAAGGGTTAGTTGCCCAATATATATATATATATATTTGATATGGCTAAAAATAGGGGTTTAATCAAGACCGTCCAAATTGGGCACGAATCCTGAAGTTCAGGGGTAAAACGGTAATTTTACCTACAAAACGGGTCTGAAGCAGGGTACTGGGTCTCCTTCTCGCAGATCCAATAACCCGCGAACGGATCCACCTCAACTGGGTGCGGGTTTCAACCCGCAACAAACCCGGTCCAGCGGGATAGAATTAGGGTTTCTGATTAATATTAATCAACGGCCCTGATTCATATCTATCCTTTCACTGGGGATTAGGGATTACATTCCTTATCTATATACACAGGAATTACATGCCTAATCTGTTTCCTAAGACGCCTATAAATACCCCCCACCCATCTCCATTAAGAGGTAATCAATCTTTCACCAGTTTTTGCGCTCTTTCATAGTCTTCCAGATTACTGACTTGAGCGTCGGAGGGTGCGTCGCCGGGAACAACCCCGGTGTCTCGCACTTTTTGCAGGTGTACGGCGGGAGCGACGATCGAAGTCCACGGAATAGGTATACAGGTTTACTATTCAGTTTCCCTAAGGATCCACAAATTCTATCTGTTTGCCCCCACACCAAATTTAGCGGCAACAGATTGGCGCCGTCTGTGGGAAACTAACGAATAGAAACCTCTCCTCTTCCCTGAATACAGGTCTTCTCCAGCCATGCCACCTCGGAAAGTCAGATCAAGGGGGTCCAACCGAGGACCCAACCCTGATCAACAGCAAGAAGTTCCCAACAATCCTGCTCAACAACAAGGGCAGCTTTCCCCTACGGCGGAAGACCCGCTCCAACAGAACCTTCCCCCTCCTGATCCAAAGGGTCCTAACCCTCAGAAACAACCCCTTCACCAAGAGCACCTCTCCATCCACAATGCCTCTACGGACTCTATGGCCTCCTATCACCCCCGAGCCTCTGGCCGCCACAATACCGCCCTCAACCGCCAGAAAGATGATGACCTCCGCCGCCATCTGGATGAAAAGCGGGCCCGAGAGGGAACCTCCCGCCAACACCATCCGGGCGATCGGTCTCCGCGCCGCCGGTATTACAGGTCTCCCGTCCGCAGAGGGAGGAAAGAGTCCCCCGATCATTACCGAAGAAGGCACTCCCCCGCAGGTCGGCAACAGCCCAGGAACAATGAGGCTCCAATCACCCGTGCCGAGTTCCAGCAGTTTCAAGCGACCGTCCTGCAGGCTCTCAACCTCCGTCAAAATCCTAATGAGCCGAAGGACCCGTCCCCTCCTCCAGTCCGAAGCCCTCACCGACGGTCCCCATCTCCTCGTCCTGCTCCTACCAACTCCCGGCGTACCCCAAGTCCTCGTCGCTCCCGAAGTTACCATCGCCGCAGCCCTCGCTCTCCCTTGTACGAAGACGAGTCTCGTGGCTCAGCAGATTACCGTCGGAGAGATGACACCATGAACCGCCGTCTTCATGAAGTAGAAAGACGCCTGGGTCAGATAAACCGAGAAGAGGAGCTCAGGGGGAGGACCCTACGTCCTAGCCGACTCCCTTTCTCCCGAACCATAGTGGATGCACCTGTCCCGTTCGGCTTCAAACCTCCCCAATTTGAGACTTACACCGGGGAGACCGATCCAGTTGATCACATTGAAAGTTTTAAGACTCTGATGCTCCTACATCAAGCTTCCGATGCCCTCCTCTGCAAAACCTTCCCCGCAACTCTCAAAGGACCAGCTCGAGAATGGTATTCTCGTCTCGCACCCTCCTCAATATTCTCCTTCGAGCAGTTCGAAACCCTCTTCGTCACACATTTCGTAAGCAGCCGAAGGGCCAAGAAGACGAGCATCTCCCTATTGCACCTCCACCAGAAGAAGGGGGAAAAATTGAGAGACTACGTGAAGAGGTTCACGGCCGAAGCCAGATCCATAGCATCCCTCGACCAGTCGGTCGCTACGGTAGCATTTCAATCTAATGTCCTCAATTCCAACCTCCGCTCCTCCCTCGCCAAGAAGCCCCCACAGAACTTTTCCGACCTCCTCCTTCGCAGTGAAAAGTACATCCGGGCTGAAGAGGCCGAGCAACAACCCAACTGGGAGGGGTCTACCTCCGGGTTTAAGAGGAAGGGAACGGAAGAAAAGGGAGCCAAGAAGCTCCAAAAAGATAATGCCGGCCAGCGCCGACCTCCCTCTAGATTTGAGAAGTTCACTCCCCTCACCACTAACATCGCCATTTTCATGGAAGTCGAAAAAGAAGGGGTCTTGCCTCCTGCTCCGAGGATGAACACCCCTGCCAAGAGAAGAGATAGAGAGAAATGGTGCCGCTATCACCGGGACCATGGGCATGACACCAACGATTGCTGTGCTCTGAGAAACGAGATCGAAGCCCTTATCCAGAGGGGGCAGCTGGCGAAGTTTGTAAGAAATGACCGAGCCGAACTTCCTCCCCAGCCTCGGGGGGCTAACAAGCGCCCAGAATGAGAAGAGACGCCGGACTTTGAGGAAGAGCGAGTCCTCCACCTCATCCATGGGGGTCCAATAGGGGGCTCCTCGAACTCCTCTCGGAAAGCATTTATCAGAGAAGTTAACTCAGTCCGAACCACCCCTCTCCCCAAAGGCCTCGGAGTGCCCGTCACCTTCTCTGACGAAGATCTCGAGGGTGTCCGCACCCCTCATTGTGACGCACTCGTCATCAGTCTCCACATGGCCAATTTTAAAGTGGAGAGGATCTTAGTAGATAACGGCAGCTCCATCAATATCCTCTTCCTCGACGCTTTTAAGGGCCTGAAGCTCTCCCGAGACAGACTCAAGCCCGCTGGCTACACACTCCATGGGTTTACAGGAGTGCCGGTGACCATTGAAGGGGTGATTACCCTCGATGTCACAGTTGGCAAAACTCCTACTACCCGCACGGAGTCGATGGATTTCATGGTCGTAGATGTCCCAGCAGCCTACAATGTCATTTTGGGTCGGCCCGGTCTAGCCGCCCTTGAAGCCGTCCCTTCTGCCTATCATCTCAAAATGAAATTCCCCACTCGGGCCGGAGTAGGAGAAGTAAGGGGCAATCAGGAGCAGGCCCGCAAGTGTTATATGACCTCTACCCTCGGACCCGTCCTCTCTTTAGAAACACTGGAAATTCCCCAAGATGCCGCTCGGCCGACTTCCGAGCCGGTGGACGAATTGGAGGAGGTGCTCTTCTCGGAGCAGGAGCCGACTCACAAGTTTTTTGTCAGCAAGACCCTCCCGTCCGCCCTATACTCAGATATTGTAAAATGCATCCGAACCAATCAAGACCTCTTCGCTTGGACGGCAGCAGATATGCCCGGTATCTCCGAAGATCTCTTGGTCCACTGCCTGAGTGTTGATCCGGGGTCCAAACCGGTTCAGCAGAAGAGGCGCAAGTTCGCCCCCGAGCGTCAGCTCGCTATCAAAGAGGAGGTGGACAAACTGTTAAAGGCCCGATTCATACAGGAGGTAAACTACCCTGAGTGGTTGTCAAACGTAGTAATGGTGAAGAAGTCCAATGGGACTTGGAGAATTTGTATTGATTTCACCGACCTCAATAAGGCCTGCCCCAAAGATCCCTTCCCTCTGCCGAGCATCGACACTCTGATTGACGCAACCTCGGGACATGAGCTCCTCAGCTTCATGGACGCTTTCTCGGGTTACAATCAGATAAGGATGTTCCCCCCGGATATCCCGAAGACATCTTTTGTGACCGACCAAGGCCTTTATTGCTACAGAGTCATGCCATTCGGCCTAAAGAATGCAGGGGCGACATACCAATGCCTCGTCAACAAGGTTTTCCAGGCCCAGATCGGCCGGAACATGGAAGTGTACGTCGATGACATGCTGGTGAAAAGCATCCGAGGTGTTGATCATGTGGCTGACCTCCAAGAGGCATTTGATGTTCTGAGAAAACACAATATGAGACTCAACCCGAACAAGTGTGCGTTCGGCGTCTCATCAGGGAAGTTCCTCGGCTTTATGGTTAGCCAACGAGGAATAGAAGCAAATCCGGAGAAGATCAAGGCCATTTTGGACATGGCCCCCCTAGAAATGCCAAAGAAGTTCAGAGGTTGACTGGTCGCCTAGCCGCCATAGGGCGCTTTCTGTCGAAGTCCGGGGAGAAGTGCCTCCCGTTCTTCAAAGCCCACAGGGGGGCTAAAGGATTTGAGTGGGGGCAGCAGCAGCAAGACTCCTTCGACCAGCTTAAAGCTTACCTCGTCAATCCATCTCTTCTCAGCAAACCAATACCCGGCGAACCACTCTACTTCTACCTGGCAGCTTCCGAACAGACGCTTAGTGCGGTCTTAGTCAGAGAAGAAGAAAGGGCTCAGAAGCCCATTTACTACGTCAGCAAGGTGCTTCGGGACGCCGAGCTCCGGTACTCGAAGATTGAGAAAATAGCCTATGCCCTGGTAATGGCCGCGAGAAAGCTTCGACCCTACTTTCAGTCCCATCCGGTGGTCGTCCTTACCGACCAGCCGCTGAAACAGGTCCTTCACAAGCCCGAGACGTCCGGTCGCCTTATGAAGTGGTCAATCGAGCTGAGCCAACACGATATAACTTATCAGCCTCGGACCGCGATCAAGGCACAGGCACTGGCCGAATTCATAGTCGAAACCACTATCCCCGACTCCAGCCAAACAATGAAGGGACCACCCGTCTGGTCGGTCTATGTCGACGGGTCCTCTTGTAACGAGGGAAGTGGGGCAGGGGTCATCCTGGCAGGCCCAGATGACTTTATCCTCCAATACTCCCTCCGTATAAACTTCAAAAGCCTCGAACAACGAAGCCGAATACGAGGCGCTCATAGCCGGCCTTGGAATGGCCCGAAATGCAGGGGACACAACGCCTGCGGATCTTCAGCGACTCTCAGTTGGTCGTCAATCAGGTCCTCGGCGAATATGAAGCCCGTGATGACAGGATGGTTAAGTACTTGGCTAAAGTAAAAAGCCTCATGGCACTGTTCGAGGAGGCCCTCATCCATAGAATCCCCAGAGAAGAAAATGCTCAGGCCGACGCCCTATCCAAATTAGCCTCCTCTTCCCTTCAAGGCCTCGAACAAACTATTCTGATAGAAGTCCTCCTGAAGCCGAGCATAGAGGACGATGCGCTCGACTCCGTTGAAACACTTCCAGTCCTCCTCGAAGACAATTGGATGAAGCCCCTCGTCGAGTTTCTAAGAGACGGACTCCTCCCCCAAGATCCGAAGGAAGCACGAAGGATAAGAACCTGAGCCGAGCGTTATGTATTAATCGAAGGCATTCTGTATAAACGCTCCTTCACCCAGGTAGACGGTCGGCCCTACCTAAGGTGCCTCTCCCCCCGCCAAGCCGACTACGCCCTGCAAGAACTCCATGAGGGCATTGGCGGGGCTCATTCTGGCTCCAGAGCCCTCGCGCGCAAAGTGTTGAACTATGGGTATTATTGGCCCGCTCTTCTACGGGACGCCGAACGACACGTTCGGCAATGCAGCTCCTGCCAGAAGTACTCCAACATCCGACGCCTTCCACAAGCACCACTCACCTCCCTATCAAGTCCGATCCCCTTCACAATGTGGGGGATGGACTTACTAGGACCGTTTCCACCAGCTCCCGGACAGCTAAAGTTCCTAGTCGTGGCAGTCGACTATTTCTCGAAATGGATAGAGGCCGAGCCCCTGGCTACAATCACCGAGCACAGGGTCGTTCAATTCTTCTGGAAAAATGTGATCTGCCGATTCGGCGTTCCCCGGATCATAGTAACAGATAACGGAACGCAGTTCACGGGGGCGGCCTTCTGAGCCTTATGTGAGGACCTCGCCATACAACATCGCTTCTCCTCCGTCTCACATTCCCAGTCAAATGGCCAGGCCGAAAACGCCAACCGACAGATCCTCGCAGGCATCAAGAAAAGACTAGACAAGTGCACCAAGGGCTTGTGGGTCGATCAGCTGCCCAACGTGCTATGGAACTACCGTACCATGAAGCGGACCCCAACAGGCGAGAGCCCGTTTAATCTCACCTATGGGTCCGAGGCCCTCATTCCCCTAGAAGTTGGGATACCCTCTCCTCGTTTGATAGCCTTTGAAGAAGAGCAGAATGCCAAAAAGCTCAGAGTAAGCCTAGACTTGATAGACGAAATCCGAGAAAGAGCTGCTATACGGCAACAAAGCTACCAAAGAAGAATTGAGCAAGCATACAACAAAAGAGTCCGCCCAACGGACTTCAAAGAAGGGGACCTAGTCCTCCGAAAATTGGCCATCTCATTCCCTGGACAGAAAAGCAAACTGGCCCCGAATTGGGAGGGACCATACAAAATCTCAAAAGTGATCCGCCCCGGTGCGTACAAGCTAGAAGATCTTGAGGGCAGAGAAATTCCAGGACTTGGAATGCCGACCATCTTTTGAAATACCAAGAGAAGGTAACTACGCCTCTCTAAGTAACTCGAGATGTCGAACCATTCCCTTCCTGTTACTAGTAGTGATTTTTCCTTTATTTTTTCATTGTAATAACGGCTAGCAACTTTAGAAGCAGCCGATCATTGGATATTAATAGATAAAGTTTTTCATGTTTTTGATACTGTCGCATCTCTCTGCCTTTAATCCTTTAATCTCACGATGGTTCGGAGTCCAGCACTCGGCTCGACTCTTCTTCCTCGGCTCGCCCGTAGACGAGCCGGAAGTAGATCGCCGTTCGAAATTGCTCCTGCAGCCGTTGAATGGATCGGAGTCCAACACTTGGCTCGATTCTACTTCGCAAGTTCGCTCCTAAGTGGACTAGAAGTAGCTCGCCATTCGGAACTGCTCCCACATCCTTTAAACTAATCTCACGATGGTTCGGAGTCCAGCACTCGGCTCGACTCTTCTTCCTCGGCTCGTCCGTAGACGAGCCGGAAGTGGATCGCCGTTCGAAATTGCTCCTGCAGCCGTTGAATGGATCGGAGTCCAACACTTGGCTCGATTCTACTTCGCAAGTTCGCTCCTAAGCGGACTAGAAGTAGCTCGCCATTCGGAACTGCTCCCACATCCCTTAAACTAATCTCACGATGGTTCGGAGTCCAGCACTCGGCTCGACTCTTCTTCCTCGGCTCGTCCATAGACGAGCCGGAAGTAGATCGCCGTTCGAAATTGCTCCTGCAGCCGTTGAATAGATCGGAGTCCAACACTTGGCTCGATTCTACTTTGCAAGTTCGCTCCTAAGCGGACTAGAAGTGGCTCGCCATTCGGAACTGCTCCCACATCCCCTAAACTGATCTAACGATCGGATCTCCCCTATGGCTCGACTCTATCTCACCGACTCGTCCTCAAACGGGCTGGAGTTAGATGGCCATCCCAACCTGCCCCGCGACTGTCGAGCCGAGCGGACGAGGTACCGACCCTCGTATATGGCGAAAAAACCTCCCGAGGCGAAGTCACCGTCAGATCATCTCAGAAAGTGTGCTAGGGCGTGATGAGCGGATCTCATTCAGCCACGTGTCCACAAAACGACAAGATAGTGTTTTCTTGGAAACTGGACCCTGCCTCAAGATTCGTGCAATCATCAGACGGCTCTGATCGCTTCACTTCGCTCAGCAGAAGTCACCCCGGTCTTCAAGCTACGATCAGGCCACGTGGGCACAGTTGAGAAACAACTGCGCCTTAGCAGCCGAACCGAGCCGCACCTGAAGGGACCGGGCAAGGTTCAGAAGCGCAGCAAAAGAGAAAGTTTTGAGGCCAAGGTGTTCGGCGATGCGAACACCTGCCTCGCAGCTCATTTCGACCCTACCCTAGTTAGCGTGAGTAGAGCACAAATAAGAAGACAGCAGAGAACAGTTCGGATAAAACAACTCCAATTCTATTGATAACTTGGGTAAAACTACAAAATGGGTTACAACAACAAAAGCTTGCAAATGGGTTACAACGACAAGACACGACCCGTCTACTATCTCCGAGGAAGGGGTATGCTCCGGTTCAGTGACACTTTGGGTCGGCGCTTCTTGACCTCCGAGCTCGAATCCAGTCCAACGAACCGAGACGCCTCCTCGCCGCTGACCCTGACAGTTGCTCCAACCGAAGCACCGCTTGAGGACACCGCTACACCGCTCTGGGCGTCGGCTGCTGACTTGCCTACGATAGGAGTCCGGCTCGCCGCTTGATAGAACGTGATCCCTCGCTCGATCTCTTCGCGAGTGCACGAGGTGCTCCGGACGTTAGCCCTCACCGGCTGAGGCTTGAGCCGAGCAACCTCTTCCTCCAGTTCGACGATCCGATCCTTCAGTGTATCATCCTTTACTATCACTTTAAACCGAGGAAGTTTTGCCGAACCAGGGTACTTGGCACTGTCGGATATAATGCGGCGCAAATGGGTCACCTCGATACTCTTGTCGACCGTCACCCTTTGCAGCTCTTCCACCTTCTTCGCGAGGCCATCTCGTTCCACCGAAACTCGCGCTAGTTCCTCTTCCTTAGCGGATAGCTCGGCCTCGACTATCCGTAGATGGTGCAGCTCGGCCAGAGCATCACTATGCCTAATCTCTAAGTTATGAAGTATCCTCCTCGTCAAGTGAACCTCACCCTCGAGACGATCCTCCCGAGATCGCTTAAACAACTCGGCTCGACGCCGATCAGCCGAGGTGATAGGAGTCTGCTCGGCAATCTGAAATGAGAAAGGGATAGCATTGAAATACTACACTACCGAACCAAACACTTGGACAAATTTCAGAGTCAAAATATTTTTCATTCATTAAAAGCGGTGGCCAGTCCGCAAAAGGCATTACAATGCTCGGAAGAAAAAACAAAACTAGAACTACAAAAATTTAACAAGGGGATCAAGGGTCCACCTGCATCGCCGCTTCGACCACGGGCGCATTAACAGATGGCCCCTCGACCCCCCCATTGACCGGGCCGTCCACCACCAGTCGGTCGGTCTCCCCCTCCTCGTCTTCGTCTTCGGCCTCGTCGCCTTCGCCTTCCTCCCCCTCGTCGCCTGAAGGCGACCCTGGCCATAGTCGGTAGCTGACCCGCTCGAAGCCAGTGATCCGTTCTTGGACATGATCGAGCACCGTTTGATAAGACCGCTCCATGTTCTCGGCCATGTGCTTCTTCGCCTCGGCCTCGACCTCCTTCTCCACCTCGGCCCTGATCTTCGTCGCCAAGGCCTCCTTCTCCGCCTTCTCTTCGGCCAAGGACTTCGTCGCCGCAGCCAGCTCCTCGGCGGCCTTGGCGGCCTTGGCAGACTCCGCCTCGAGGGTCCCCTTGACTTTCTCCAGGTCGGCGACAAGGTCGGCCACCCGGACTTCCAAGGCCTCGGCTCTCCTCTGCTCGGCCTCGAGTTCCTTGACCGCCCGGACCTTCGCCAACCGGTCTTTGTCGCTGGCCGCCCTCAACTCCTTCTCCTGCTCGGCGAATGTCTCGAGGAGATGGTCGAAGTGACAGGTAGCCTGCGAAGACAACAGTGAGCGCACTAAACAAACCGGGCAGTAAACTTGAAAAAAATTAGCAACGAGAAACTTACCGAGATGAGTGACCGAGCCACCTCGTAGGTGTCGTCACCCACCGTCCCCGCCCTTAGCGCGGCTCGATCCTTTGGGGTCGCCAAGTGATTGACGACCTGCACTGACATTTGCGAATTGCCGAGGAACCCGTCATGGTTCTTCACTCGCCAATTCGGCACGAACAGCTGCTTGTGCTGCTCGGTCAGAATCTCCTCGGCAGCCTTGGTCAGCGGTGGTGCCTCGATCGACTGCGCCGCATTTACGTCGAAGGCCCCCTCGATCACGCCAGGGGCCACAGGGGACGAGGGCTCCTCAACAACGACAGCCTCCGAGGGCGCCTCAACAGTCGGAGGGGGCGGGGTGATGGTCGAGGCGACAGTGGGTGGCGGAGTCGACGAGGCAGTCGCGGCCGCCCTCTTCCTCTTTCTACCCCCGGCCAACTTGGACCGGTCGGCCATCATGGAGTTGAAGTCAATCTTCATTGCTTCTGCGTCGAGCCACAAAAAAAAGAGAGACGAGTTAGCGAGTCGAACTAAAGACTTGAAAGAAAAACGAAAATAAATGAGATGTCAGGAGCATACTCGGGTCGATGGGGCTTAGGCCGGACCCGAACAACACCTCCTCCGTCAACTCCCTCCAACTCAACATCGGAAGAGCCATTATCCTCCTCGCCACCTCCTCCTCAGCCTCTGATAAAACAGGGTCGGCTTGCGCAAATTTCGGCACCTCCACTTTCCACCGGGTCGGAATAGGCCGAATCGCATCGCCCCTTATTATAAAATATTTTTCTTTCCATCCCTTAATTGAGTCGGGGTTTTCTATAATCCTAACACCCTTCCTCGGCCCCAAGTAGTACCGATACTCCGTCTTGTGCTGCCGGTTCACGCGATACATTCCTCAGAAGACCGTTAGATCCGGCTCTACTTCGGCTCTGTGGCACTGAAGCAAAAGGGCGTTCACATGGCGCCATGTGTTCGGCATGAATTGGGTCGGCGCAAGGCAGAACCAGCAGAGGATCTGAAGAATGAAGGGATGCAGCGGGAAACGTAGCCCGACATTCAAGGAGTCGACATCGAACATACACATATCCGACGACGGCAGCTTGGAATTCGCTCGCATCCCGGGACCGGGGAGGATCAGCTTGTACTCCGGAGGGATGGCGAAGGCCTTCTTAACCCGAAGTAGGTCCTTCTCGGACAACACCGAGATGAGCTCGTCGGCTTCGGTGGGAAGGGCCGGGTTAGGTTCCTCGACGATCTTAGACTTCCCATAGATCGCCTTCTCCAGCAGGTCGCCCTTGTACTGCCTGACCCCCGAATGCCCGGACAGGACAGAAGGATATCGTCCCATCTCGGGGGCTTGCTTCGGATTCTCCACAATCACCGCCACTACAGGAGATTGGGTCTCCACCCTCCTCTTCTTCTTCTCCTGCCTCGTCTCGTCTACAGATGGTTCGGCGACCTGTTTACCCTTTCTCCGGATCTCCAACCTCCTCCTCTCCTCGGCACCATCATCGCCCGAAGACGAGGCCCCACTCCCCGAGTTCACTCGAGACATCTCTAGAAAAATTGTTTAGACAAAGTGAACTGACCTTTTGAAGTGACGTTCACGGTCGGAGTGCTCTCGCCGGAAATCGCCTGGCCCACGCGACAGCTAACGACAACGCCTTGGAGAGAAAATCGCCGCTAGCAGAGAACTTAGAGATCGAAAGTGAAAACTTGAGAGTAAAAAGTAAGAAATGAGCTTGAGGGTGAGGGTGAAAGCTTATAACCCCTAACAAGTTGGGCCTCCTTGGGAAACGAAAAAAGCCCACCAAGAAGCCAAAGCGACAAGCAGAGAACAGCGAAGTTACGAGGAGCGAAAAACTCTCCAAATCACTAAGTCGACAACTCGGCCACCGGTCTGCCGAGCCGAGCTATCAAACAGCCCTGGCTGGGCAACCAAGCTACTGCCCACCTTCAAAACATCCAACTCAGCACCTCGGCCAAACAGCCCTGATGCGCCGAGCCGAGATGACGAGGTACCGACCCTCGTATATGGGGAAAAATCGTCCCGAGGCGAAGTCACCATCAGATCTCTCCAAAATTCGCGACAGAATCTGATGGACGGTTCAGATCATGCCACGCCCACAAAACGACAAGATAACGTTTTCTCGTGATCTGAACCCCATCCTCGTGATGCGCGCCATGATGGACCGCCCAGATCCAGCCACGTGTCCTTCCGAGCTGCCTGCCACCGGCTTGCCCAGCCGAGCTACCGAACAGCTCAGCCGAGCAGCCGACCCACTAGGCTCGGAAAGGTGGAACCCTCAAGACGTTTCCCCCAAAATAGACAACTCAGCACCTCGGCCAAACAGCCCTGATGCGCCAAGCCGAGATGACGAGGTACCGACCCTCGTATATGAAGAAAAATCGTCCCGAGGCGAAGTCACCTTCGGATCTCTCCAAAATTCGCGACAGAATCTGATGGACGGCTCAGATCATGCCACGCCCACAAAACGACAAGATAACGTTTTCTCGTGATCTGAACCCCGTCCTCGTGATGCGCGCCAAGATGAACGGCCAAGATCCGGCCACGCGTATCTTCCGAGCTGCCTACCATCGGCTTGCCCAGCCGAGCTACCTAACAGCTCAGCCGAGCAGCCGAGCTACTAGGCACAGAAAGGTGGAACCCTCAAGACGTTTCCCCCAAAACAGACAACTCAGCACCTCGGGCAAACAACCCTGATGTGCCGAGCCGAGATGACGAGGTACCGACCCTCGTATATGGAGAAAAATTGTCCCGAGGCGAAGTCACCATCGAATCTCTCCAAAATTCGTGACAGAATCTGATGGACAGTTCAGATCATGCCACGCCCACAAAACGACAAGATAACGTTTTCTCGTGATCTGAACCCCGTCCTTGTGATGCGCACCATGATGGACCGCCCAGATCCAGCCACGCGTCCTTCCGAGCTGCCTGCCATCGTCTTGCCCAGCCGAGCTGCCGAACAGCTCAGCTGAGCAGCCGACCCACTAGGCTCGGAAAGGTGGAACCCTCAAGATGTTTCCCCCAAAACAGACAACTCATCACCTCGGCCAAACAGCCCTGATGCGCCGAGCCGAGATGACGAGGTACCGACCCTCGTATATGGAGAAAAATCGTCCCGAGGCGAAGTCACCGTCGGATCTCTCCAAAATTTGCGACAGAATCTGATGGACGGTTCAGATCATGCCACGCCCACAAAACGACAAGATAACGTTTTCTCGTGATCTGAACCCCGTCCTTGTGATGCGCGCCAAGATGAACGGCCAAGATTCGGCCACGCGTATCTTCCTAGCTGCCTGCCATCGGCTTGCCCAGCCGAGCTACCGAACAGCTCAGCCGAGCAGCCGAGCTACTAGGCACGGAAAGGTGGAACCCTCAAGACGTTTCCCCCAAAACAGACAACTCAGCACCTCGGCCAAACAGCCCTGATGTGCCGAGCCGAGATGACGAGGTACCAACCCTCGTATATGGGGAAAAATCGTCCCGAGGCAAAGTCACTGTCGGATCTCTCCAAAATTCGCGACAGAATCTGATGGACGGTTCAGATCATGCCACGCCCACAAAACGACAAGATAACATTTTCTCGTGATCTGAACCCCGTCCTCGTGATGCGCGCCATGATGAACGGCCCAGATGATGCCACGTACCTCGGATTCATCGAGCCGAGGTGCTGACCCTCCGAGCCGAAGTGCCGAGGTACCGACCCTCGTATATGGCAAAAAATCACGCCGACCCATATCAGCCGTTAGATCTTGAGAAAAAGCGCGCTCGTCATGATGGACGGCCCAGATTTGGCCACGTCCACTAAACGACAAGATAGCGTTTTATGGAGATCCACGCTGAAATAGACGGCCCAGATGATGCCACGTACCTCGAATTCATCGAGCCGAGGCGCTGGTCCTCGAGGTACCAAGCCGAGCCGGGGCACCGAGGTACCGACCCTCGTATACGGCGGAAAAACTTGCCGAGGAGCAGGGACCGTCTGATCACTCCGAAACTCGCGCTCCGCCCTGATCGAGGGCTCTGATGACGCCACGTCATAAAT
Source organism: Hemerocallis citrina (assembly GCA_017893485.1). Taxonomy (NCBI): domain Eukaryota; kingdom Viridiplantae; phylum Streptophyta; class Magnoliopsida; order Asparagales; family Asphodelaceae; genus Hemerocallis; species Hemerocallis citrina. The sequence goes on from CM030362.1 coordinate 99,136,035, forward strand.
AAATATTAAAAATTCGATTTTTATTTATTTAAATCATTTTATTTATCTAAAAATTGCAAAAAATTGCTAAAAATTCGGGAAAATTAGCTAAAAATTCCAGGAAATAATTGAAAATTCGGGGGATATTTTTGAGCCTCCGAACGAATAATTATTGCCTAGAATGTACGGCTAAAACCCCCGAACGACTAGCTAGCGCATTGCAAAATTAGATAAATAGCCTAAAAAGATAGATAAAAACTTGATATACCACATGACTTCAAGAAAGAAGAAGGAATTACCTTACCATCCACTTCAGGATTCCAAAAACACCCATTCGGACTTCGATACAACTCCTCTAGCCACTAAAAACAGTCAAACTACTCCTCAAAGACTGATTGTCCCCAGCCTTTAGGAGTGGGGGGCTCGTGATATGGCTAAAAATAGGGATTTAATCAAGACCGTCCAAATTGGGCACGAATCCTGAAGTTCAGGGGTAAAACGGTAATTTTACCTACAAAACGGGTCTGAAGCGGGTACTGGGTCTCCTTCTCGCAGATCCAATAACCCGCGAACGGATCCACCTCAACTGGGTGCGGGTTTCAACCCGCAACAAACCCGGTCCAGCGGGATAGAATTAGGGTTTCTGATTAATATTAATCAACGGCCCTGATTCATATCTATCCTTTCACTGGGGATTAGGGATTACATTCCTTATCTATATACACAGGAATTACATGCCTAATCTGTTCCCTAAGACGCCTATAAATACCCCCCACCCATCTCCATTAAGAGGTAATCAATCTTTCACCAGTTTTTGCGCTCTTTCATAGTCTTCCAGATTACTGACTTGAGCGTCGGAGGGTGCGTCGCCGGGAACAACCCCGGTGTCTCGCACTTTTTGCAGGTGTACGGCGGGAGCGACGATCGAAGTCCACGGAACAGGTATACAGGTTTACTATTCAGTTTCCCTAAGGATCCACAAATTCTATCTGTTTGCCCCCACACCAAATTTAGCGACAACAATATTCATTGCAAACTGGTATGTTTGCACAGACCCGTTGCAAACTCCGATCTGAGTCGTTGGATCGAGTTGATCAAGATCCAATGGCTCAGATCATCCCTGCCCAATCTCCTATCCTCTCACTTAAACCCTTAGGGGTATAATGGGGATTTCACCCCATTATACCCCTTATTCACTCACTCTCTCACACTCTCTCTTCTCTCTTGCTCTTTCTCACCCAATCCCTGATTGAAACCCATGAAACCCAACAACACCCAATACCCGAATCCTGACCTCCGACATTCTCCTCTGACCATCTTCCCCTCCTCAGACTATCTTTCTCTCACACACTCGTACTCTCTCTCTCTCTCTCTCTCTCGAATTCACCGAAACCCGAATAACCCAAAAATCCCCAACTCTAACCTCCCCGACCTCATTTGCCTCCTCCATCTCCTTCCTATCACCCACCTCCTTCCAACTCTCTCTCTCACTTTCCATAATCTCTCTCTCTCTCGTTCCCGAACCCACCGAAACCCCTCCTCGTCCTCCTATATTCAAAAGATAATCGGGAACTCAAAACCTTACTTCGTCGATTAAATCCGAATACATCATCGATAACATATAAGCTGTACAAATCTCCATTGTGCAAGGTACTTACTAAATTCTTGCTTCATAGATGTGTTTACATAGATTTTTTTGTTTGTTTTATAATTAGTTGAATTTATTTTTTTGATGCGTAATTACGTAGTTGTAGTTGTTTTTATTCATTTTTTATGATTGTAGACGTACTTGTTGTTGTTGTTCGCTTCACAACACACAAGTTAACGTAAATGGCAAAAAATAATTCGAAACTTTGTAAGGGTCGAAACTCACATGTAGAATCATATACTAAAGTGATACATGACCATATATAATCATCAAAAAACTGTATACAAACAACTATATTTACGTAATTGCATATCACAAAAATAAATTCAACTAATTATAAAACAAAGAAATATACATAAAACACTTCTGCGAAGCAATAATTTAGTAAGTACATTGCACAGTGGAGATTTGTACGGCTTATATGTTGTTGACGATGTGTTCGAATTTAATTGGCGAACTAGGGTTTCAAGTTCCCGATGATCTTTTGAAGATTGGAGGAATTTCGGTGGGTTAGGGAACGGGATGGAGAGATTAGGGAGAGTGCAAGAGAGTGAGAGAGAGTTGGAAGGAGGTGGGCAGTCGGGAGGAGATGGAGGAGGCATATGAGGTCGGGGATGTTGGAGTTGGGGATTTTTTGGTTCCTTGCGTTTTAGTGAGTTCGGGAACGAGGGAGAGAGAGGGGGGGGGGGGGGAGATGGTCGGAGGAGGGGTTGAGAGTTGGAGGAGGACGTAGGAGGTTGGGATTCAGGTGTTGGGTATTGTTGGGTTTCGTGGGTTTCGATCGGGGGCCGGGTGAGAGAAAGCCAAAGAGAACAGAGAGTGTGGGACAGTGAGTGAATGAAGGGATATAATAGGGTGAAATCCCCACTATACCCCTAAGGGTTTAAGTGAGAGGGAAGGAGATTGGGCATGGATGATATGAGCCATTAGATCTTAATCAACTCGATGCAACGACTCAGATCGGAATTTGCAACGGCTTTGTGCAAACAGATCCGTTTGCAATGGAAAAGTCTCTACATATAATACTATATAACTTATAAAGTTGATCTATACTACACAGTAGATAAATGTGTATAAGGTCCATAACTGTCATAAAATTTCAACATTATTAGGAACAAAAATAAAAATGTAAGTTACGAGAAGAAAATGTAAATTCAACATATTCACGACGGTCACAGCTACTCCCCCCCCTCAAAAAAAAAATTAGGGTACTTTTTGAAACTAATTTTCGAAATAGACCACTTTCGAAACTAATTCCGAAGATGGATCACTCGCAGTTGGAACTGCGGCCCGTTTGATTGTGAGGCCGCAGTTGGGAATTGCAGCATATTCAAAAATGTATTTTTTTCGAGGCCACAATTACCATTTCATACTTGGCCTAAAGTGACTTCGAGACTTAGGTAAAATTTTCCATGTAAAAATGTGTCAAGGAGACACCGCAGTTCTCAACTGCGACTTAATTATAACAGAGGTCGCAGTTGTGAACTGCGGCTTCGGTTATAAATTTATTATTATTTTTTTTAAAGAAAGAAAGAAGAAAAAATTATAATAGCGGCCATAGTTTCCAGCTACGTCCTCTGTTATTTTTAGGCCGCAGTTGAGAACTGCGTTATCTATTTAACACTTTTTTACTTAAAAAAATCTGTCTAAGTATTGAAGTCACTTTATGCCAAATATGAAATGAACAAAGGCTGCAGCCGGAAAGTGTGAGCTCATTTTTGAAGTTAGTTTCAAAAATGGTCTATCTTTAAAATTAGTTTCGAAAGTTGTCTATTTTTAGAATTAGTTTAAGAAAAACCCCTGTTTCGGGGAAAAAAATATAAAAACCCCTTATATAATTATTATTGATTTATTTATTTACCTGTCTCTATCTATTTCCTCTTCCCCTTTCCATTTTCCGCACAAATGGAGATGGAGAAACCCTAGAACCTCGACAAAAAAATCCTCAAAACACTCCCCTAAAAACCCTAATTTCGTTTTACAATGGCGAACTCAGAGATCGAGGGCCTCATGTTCTCGACTCCAATGGTCATTTCTCCCGGTAATTTCTCAATTTGAGAGAAATTTGATTCACTTATTATTTTTTTTGCTAAATTGAAAATTTTGCAGAAAACCCATTAAGTTATCTGAACATTTGAGAAATTCGCAGAAAACCACAGTATATTTGTTTAAAAGATTTTATCTTGGGAACCGTTTGGCATGAATTACGTATATTCATTAATCCCACTATTTATTTAAGTAAAAAATGTGTGTTTTGTTGTTGTCGTTGTAATATCTTTGCAGTTAATTAGAAACCTTTTGTGGATGATGTGATGAAATGATCTGAAAATTCCGGGTGCCCCTGAATTGTCATTTGAATAATTTCCAGAGAACCCATTAAATATTTGATATTTGAAAAGCTGGCAGAAAACCCATTGTATATTCTTTTTAAAAGATTACTGTTTGGGAGCCATTTAGCATGAATCTTGTATATTCATTAATTTAACTTCCTATTTTAAGTAAAAGTCGTGTTAGTTTCACATATTTCTTTTTGCAGTTAGCTTGGAACCTTACGTGGATGATGTTAATGAAATGATTGACAATTCGGCGTCCCGGGAATTGTTTGTTGGAGGAGGTGGAGATGGGATTTTGGAACCATATGAAGGAATGGAATTTGAATCTGAAAATGCTGCGAGAGAATTCTACAATTTATATGCTTCTCGGGTTGGTTTCAAAGTACGTGTCAGTTCATTCATTCGTTCCAAACGTGACAAGACTATTATTTCGAGGCAACTTGTGTGTTCAAGAGAAGGTTTCCGCTCGACGAAAGACGAAAAGGAGGACGAGCAAGGAAAAACTAAGCGTCCAAGAATGATTACTCGGGTTGGTTGTAGAGCAATGATTATGGTGAAGAAGCAAAGTTCGGGGAATTGGGTTGTCTCGAAATGTGAGAATGTACACAATCATGTGCTTGGAACGCAAGGGAAAGTGGTGATGTTGGGTTCTGATCCATATGCAAATGGAGATACCCATTTTTATGATGAGGTGATGGATAATCCTGTTGATCCCGGGATTGTCCCACCTGAAGGTGCAGCTGATCTCGAACCACGTGAAGGTATGGAATTCGAATCTGAACATGATGCACAGACGTTCTACAAGGAATATGCTAGGCGCGTTGGATTCAGAGCACGTGTTAGCTCTTATTATCGATCAAAGCGTGACAATTCAATTATCTCTAGATTAATTGTATGTTCTAAAGAAGGTTTCCGAACAAAGAAAGATGAATTTGGGGAAGAAAGACAGCAACGAGCAAGAGCCATAACAAGAATTGGTTGCAAAGCGATGATTATGGTGAAGAGAAGAGATTCTGGGAAGTGGACTGTTTCAAAACTAGTTAAAAACCATAATCATGCATTGATACCAAGAACAGGATCAGAGGATTGGCATTCTGCGTCTGATGCTGATCATGAGATTATTGAAATTGAAAAGGTATTAGTTGCTAATGGGGACGCTTCTTTAGAACCATATGAAGGCATGGAATTTGTTTCTGAAGAGGCTGCAAAGATGTTTTACTTAGCATACTCTAGACGAATAGGTTTCAACATGCGTGTTAGTACTTACTATCGCTCAAAGCGTGATAGATCCATTATATCTCGGCTATTTGTGTGTTCTAAAGAGGGACATTATGTGAAGAAAGATGCAGGTGGTGAAGGTAAGATCAAAAGACCTCGAGAGGCTACGAGGGTAGGCTGTAAAGCCGTACTCATGGTAAAGAAGAGTAATTCTGGGAAATGGGTTGTTTCTAAATTTGAAAAAGAACATAATCATGCACTTGGGTCCTTAAGCAGATTGAAACGCTTACGGAAACAGAAATGTTTGTCAGGTAATACCAAGAATTTCATGAAGAACCAGCTGGAACTGGACCATTTCAATGTTGAATGTTCAACATCAAGATACAACAGTCTCTCCCGTGAAGCCATTAAATATGCAGAAGTTGGAGCAACATCTGCAGATGCTTATAATGTGGCACTCCATGCACTACGTGAAGCTGCTAGAAAGGTTGCTGATGTTAAAAAGAATGTTGGAGATGATGAGAAACTTGGTGTTGGTGATGGTACTGGTGTAGCGACAGAAAATGTGGATACAGATGATCAGGTCCAAACTACCTTTCCAACAAGTCAGAGCTACATAATGACAAATCCTCAACTGCCTCATAACTTTGGTACTTGCAATGAAAGAAAACAACCCCACAGTCGCATTAGTTGGAGCTGTCCAGGACAGGTAGATGCCTTTGGCAATTGGAAACACTAATCTATTGTAAGCTCTTTGTACTTGGTGGTTATCCTTCTATATATTGAAGTCAAACTTCAACACCATGTTTTCTGTGTTTTCTTACAGGTGAACAGAGTTCATATGGAGGCGGAAAATATAATTCCTGTTGAGTCAGTTGATGAGCTAATTGCTGATGGTAAAATTGTTGGTAAGATACATAAATGAGGTACTGAAATCCTAATATAGAACAGTTCTTCCCTGTAGGTGTTACCAGTTATCTAATTTGTAGCTTAATCAGGCCATCAGATATTATCACAGGTTTTTAAAAGTGGGAGGGCTGCTTTTGATGACAGTTAATATGACAGCTAGATGTTAGTCTTGGGTTCCATATCTATGACTGAGTTCAGAGGTTGCACTAGTCGATTTGGGTTCTTGTAGCACGGACAACTGTTTGTACAGTACTCTAAAGGTATGGTTTTAACATCCTATGTAAGCTGTTTCCTGTACGTTATTTTGATGTACATATCTTCTATATGTCCTAGTCGAAACATGACACTTCTCCATTCAGATGGTAAAAACTTGTAAAAGACACCACTTCCTAATGCTATATCATATAGTATGTCTCTAACATTACCCAAGCTATAGTAGTACCATATCATGTCTATCAGAAGAAGAAGGAAAGAAGAGGAAGATCCTGTCAGCTGACTCAGAGCTTAAGAGATTACAAAATTATTGTCTATTCGATAGCCTATTATTAGGTTTAGTTGTGCTTGGTTAAGTTAAAGAACGACATGAATTCAATGGGGTAGTTGTACAGCTTTGATTAGTTTACCTTTCTGATAGTATTCCCCAGTTTCTACTGCATTCTTTCTTTAGCGTACCTCCCTGTTCTGTTCCTTTATTATTCCACTGATTGTTTAATTGAAAGAACACCAAACATACGCTATAAATAAATTGTACATTATTAATTAATTGGTTTTCCTTCCGAATAGTATTCGACTTTTTTTTCCTGTAAACAAAAACATTTTATGTTTTGGTTTCAAATTTCTTTTTTGTATACATAGTTCACTCAATCATTTTATAGTTTGGCTTCCTGATAGTATACATGTCAATTAAATCAACAAAATTCTTGACCAAATTTGGATAACTTAGGCTCTTAGTATTTCTTTTTAAAATTTCTCTTTTGACCCTAAAACTCTATCGGTCTCAGAATCGATTATTCCATACCATAAAAGAGTTGTATTTCAGCATTTGCAGAAGCAATTATCCCCCCCCCCCCCCCCCCCCCCCCCCCCCCCCCCCCCCCCCCCCAAGAAGGGAAAAAAAAAAAACTTAGAGAACGTGACTTGCCCTCTTCATAGCAATCTTGGGGCATAGGAGTTTTATTATATTTTCACTTCTCATCACTCATCAGTGTTTATATTTTAAACCGAGCAAAAACTGGAATTCATGTAGCCGACCCCAAATAGTTGGGAAAAATGCTTTGTTGTATCAGTGTTATTATTTTAGTCATGGCAATTTTTTGTTTACAACAATACAAAACGTAGCCTGAGCAGCTGTATAACCTGTATAACGATTGCCCATTGTTGTTGTTATCATCAGCATCAGCATCAGCATCAGCATCATCTAATACTTAGTTGTCAAAATGGGGCCAAGCCAACTATTGTGCACAGCAGTGAATGAAAGAGAGGACAAAATTTTACATTAAAGTTGTAGTCAACCTTCTATCATAGAATTTTTAAAGAGATAGGAAGTAATATTCTTTTTATGTCCTTTTTGTTTTCAGATCACTTTAAATATGGAAAAGGGAAATTGTATCACTTATTTCTGAGATTCCTTATAATTTTCTTTTGTACATGTTTATCTTATAGAAAATAAACATGGATTCCCAAAAATCAGGATTTTTTTATTTTTGGGTTTTTTACGCACTAGTCACTCGAAAATTTGAAATTCCAGATTACTCACTCAAAAATTGTTATTTGTATATATACCACTAACAAACTTTGCTATTTGCATATATACCACTGGCAAAGTGGAGTTCATACAAGGGAAATATTTCCTTTTTTAACACCCTTACAATACTTTGACCGTTACACCCCTAAACTTTTCTTCCTATCACCCACAACAATTAGTTAACCCGTATTCTATTATCAAAACCTAGTTAGGGTGTCATAATAGATGAAGGGAAAATTAATTGTTGTGGGTATTTGGAGGGAAGGATAGGTGTATAACGGTTAAAATAATGTAAGGGTCGTAAAAAAAGGGAAATTCTCCTTGTTTTGATGGAAAATGCCCAAGGAGAACTATTTTAAAATGAACTCCACATTGTTAGTGCAAATAGCAAACTTTGTTTATGGTGTATGTGCAAAAAGCAATTAGTAATGCAATTTTGATTTTGAGTGATCTTTGTGCAGAAAACCCTGCTACTTTTGTTTTAGCCAAGGTAGGGAATTTGGTTCCCAAAGGATTGAATGCATTTGCAATCAAGATTCTTGCTGCTCCTTAGGATTAGCCTTTGGCACATGTATCAGATTTCTCACCTAATCTTCATCGTAGATAGTTAGAATACAGTTTTACTTAATCTTCATTGTAGATAGTTAGAACTCATTTTTTTTATCATATGAGATTAAGTGTCCGAAAAACATAGATTCTTTTAGGTGGAAGTTACTCACATATTGAGAGATCTAATTTTAGTTCATCTAACCCCAATGTTAATGCAGTTTTTGGGGAGATGAAGTTTGTTTTAAAGGATAGTGCTGGAAGAAGAAGACAAGGGAGGGAAAGAGTTGTTGGGAAATGCCGACGACCAAAACCACTTCTCCTAAATTTTCATGGTGGCACCCATCACAACAATCATGTCAATGGCCAGTTTTGACTATTCAGCCCACTCAGATAGTATAGTTTCATTTTTCTTTCTCTTTTACTGGATGGTTGGGCCAACATCGTTTTTTTTGTTAATTTCTGTGTAATAATGGGATTCAATGAAACTAGGAAGTAGGAGAAGGATGAACACGACCAGTTCATCCTTTATGCCAGTGCAAACAAATTAGAGATCAGTGAATAGTGAGTGTAAGCCCACCATGTTTCATCAAAAAGGTAATTACTAATGAGATTAAATAGTTACATCTGATAAGTACAAGAACATGAAATTAGAAATACAAGGCCACCAAATTGGACCTCGTTTAATATGGATAGAAAAGTAAACTACTTTATGTTTACTTGTTTACATTGGCGGAGCCAGAATTTTTATCCACCGGGAGCGAAATCACAAGAATTAAAAAAATTTCCATTGTTGTTTGAAAATTGAACTAAAATTAAAATTGTATCAAATAAATCCCTAATTTAGTATCAATAATCAGTCAATCAACAACATAAGAAACCTAATTTATAAACCCCTAATTTATTATCAATAGTCAAACAACAACAATCATAAACTAATTTATAAACCCCTAATTTAGTATGAAAACCTAATTTATAAACCCCTATGCTATAAACCCCTAATTTATAAACAGAAACCTAATTTCTATTTTCATTAATTTCTGATGTCTCTAACTTCCAAACAGGAACCTAGTTAATACCATTCAACAAAATATCATAAACTATGTTTTATGAAATTAATGAAAGTATAAATACCTCAAATTTGTGCCAAGGTGGACGAAGCTCAGGAAGGTGTCATTTTAATAAACTAATTTTGAGGCAATTTTGAGTAATATCCACTATAAATTAATGAGAGATCTTTATTAATTTTTGTTCACCTCCATGAGTACATTAAAATCATATATTCACTTACTCAAAATGTTTATTGGGTAAAACCATATATTCACTTGCTCAAATTTTTTTTTTTTGGGGAGGGGGGGCATTTACATGCGACTTGCGTGCAACCGCGCATTCTGCGAATACGAATGTCGGACCAAATTGACTATCCCGTATGTGCTTCTTTTTCAACCCAGTTTTTTATATTTTGGGATTTTGGTAGCCATCTGTTATAGGAGAAATAAGAACTGCTTGCAAGTTTTGGACCGAATAAAGGAGGAATCTTGACTGTTGGCCCAAATAGAGAAGCGAGCAGCAGTGAGAATGAGCATTTTTGAGGCCCAAAAGGAGCGGGCTTCATTATAGGAGGAGCGGGTTTGGGAGAGACTTTAAAATTAGACTAGATAATCAAAATAATTGGTCGTATAATCAAAATCTAGGGTGAGCGTGGGATACATGTGCATCCACCACTGCTTGTTTAGTATGAACACATGAAATGTAGCTGTTCATAGAATAGATCAAGTGAAACAAAAATAGACATAGGAGGTGGTGGGATGAGGAAAGGAATAAAGGAGGAAGGACACAACATATTTTCTGATTATTATATATTGTTCTGGCCTTATTGCCTGTAATTTAGAGAATTGTTGTGTCTTCTTGCTCGTGTAGTGTCATTATTCTTGATTGTATCAGTGAAACATAGATGATGCACCTGATGTCGGGGTTGTGGCTCGAATAATAGTCCCACACGGAAAAAATAAAAAGATGGTTGGATGGTTAAATTAGTTTAGACTCTCGACTCCAATAAGAGATATTCGCTTTTGGGTCATATATGGCTTTAGCAAATATCCATCTTAATTAGGTGGCCAAAGTTGGTGGGTTTCTTGTTGCTACAAGTGGTATCAGAGCTAATGGTGTAGTATCAAGTCAATTGGTGATAGGAAGGCATGGTTGGGCTGTATCAATAAGGTGATTAACGGAAAGTATAAGTGTCGAGACAACAAGTAGGCGTAGTCATGCACTTGTCGTGTTAATAAAGTGATTGATGGAAGACAAATGTGCTGAGTCATGATGGCGGATGTACACAAAATATTGTCTCAGGCGGAGGACTGTCAACATTCTCCATATTGTAGGCTCTGATTCGAGCCAAGGTGGAGATTGTTGGGGTTGTGGCTCAAATAATAGTCTCACATGGAAAAAATAAAGAGATGGTTGAATGGTTAAAATTAATTTAGATCTGAGACTCCAATACGGGATCTCTTTTTTGGGTCTTCTAGGGCTTTAAACTAATTTACCAAATATCCATATCGACTAGTCGCTACACCTGATTCTCTTTTAGGTGGAACTAATATTATTTTCCATACAAAAATATAAGATATATTACCTTCTGATATCTTTCAAGAAATTACATTGGAGCTTGGGAGAACAAGAATCACCAGAAGAACTAGGGAAGAGACATAGACCTAACAGGAGGAATGAGAACCATTTCGAAGAACCAAGGAGCTTGTCTATAGACCCACTTAAAGGTTTTACTCAAGCTAGCATGAGCTACCCAACGACCTCCAAGAGGACATTAGGCAAGTCATCCTTGGCTCATCAAAGATAGGTTCTCATTTTCATGTAAGGCCTCTCTTCCACTTCTTGCCTCATCTCTACTGATAATGTTTGCTTCATGTGATCTTTATATAATAAGTTGATGAGCAAGATAGTGGACTCAACTTACTTTCTTAATTCTTATCCATCTGTATAAGGAATATGTTCCTATAATCTTATTAGGAGACATTATCTTTAAGGGACCCATAGCAACGCTTCAGATAATGGAGAAGACAACAAGAGGAAAAGAATGGTTGACTTGTGTGATATCTCCCATGGAATGCAATATATGCTAAATGCTTTCACTCTCTAATTGAAAAAGGAGAGATTCTAAAAACTAAAAAAAAAAGTCTTAAGACCTTATCAAGTTAATTACTGTGTACATCTTCATGCTTTATGAAGTAAAATTATGAACCCAACAATAGACACCATAATTGCAGCCAATATAGTCACGATTTTGCCACTAACCAAAGCATTTAGTTTGTAGCCAAAAGAGTCTATAGTCGTTGTAGAACATTGCTTCTTTTGTACCTGGGGACAGGATTACATAAGTAGATGTTATTGTGCCTCGTCAACTACACTTATAATATTTTGTACTTTGTCGACTCAATGGAGTAGTTGTTAGTACCTTTGTCGACGTGCAAGCGAATGCATAATCTTATTTTTCATTTTGAAAATATTATTGTCTAATCCATTAGATCATATATATATATATATATATATATATATATATATATATATAAGAAAAAGAAGGACAAAATAAGAAAGACAACACCATAAATCATAATAAATAAATTAGATAAGCAGGACGATGCCAATATCAATATAGTCAACAACCTAAAAGGCAACGTAAGTTTCTCTTTGTTTCCTTCTAATCGAAAATATATAGAAAGATGTGGATATATCCTTATCATGTAAAACAAATCATTTACTTGTTCATGAACCTTCCTCCAGAAGCTTATAATGAAGAGGGAATGAGCACTGTAGAAGTTTTCAGTGAGTATCTAAGCTTTCGAGTAGTGACACAAGAATAGTTTGTAGAGTGGCACATCAAGATGCAAGAGGCCACATGTCAGCATGTTGGTGGGAGAACCCACATCTTGAATCACAAGGCGACTTAGTTATAACATAGCTCTCAAACTAAAGATGCATTTTTCCGTAGCTCTGCAAAACTTTCCATCAAGCCAAAATCTCCTATATTGCGACAAATTTCATTTTGGCTTTACATTTGGTCAATGGTCAAGCTCCTATGGTGGAAGTTTCATTGCTACATTTTCCATTGTTGACGATATTGTATCTATGCTCTTTTTGGAGGCCTGGCCATTTTAATTTATGCTCATTACTGTGTTTTAAATTTTTAATAGAGTTAAAAGAATAGAGAGAAGAGGCTGTGAAAAAAAAAATCTATAAGTTTGAAAAGAACGGAGAGAAGAGGGTGTTCGGATAAATCTAAATTGAGCTTTATGAAATCAAGCTGGCTTTATCCAAATTTAAGATGTAAAGAATTGGTGGTGTCTTGCCATTCCTGTATTATTAAAAGTTCTACATCAACCTCCATAGCCAGTGTTCCCATTTTATGTAAAGAATTGGTGGATTATTGCCGTTCCTGTATTATTAAAAGATAGACAATGGGACATACAACCAGAATTCTTATTAAATTATTTTGAGTATAAGGTGGCAATCACACACTCCTAAATATGGGAGGAAAAGTTTTCAATATTGCAGATGGAAGCAACTTTTGAACTTGTGGGCAATCAGTTACAAGTTTTTCTTGCATTCTCCGTAAGTTGAAGCATCAGTGAAGTGACACAAGTCAGTCTCGCTATTCTGTTGATCCTGCACAGCCAATATTCATCTATTGAATTACGGTGCCACTTCTTAAGCATGTGGACCGTAGAGAACCTGCTTATGCTTGTGTTAAAGAGGTGGATAACTAAGTAACACCCTCGTACCAAATCCCAACCATCAACTTAATGCCGTGCTTTAAGTTTGTGTCATCTGAACCTCTTATACCCTAACGTACATATGGACTGTCTAGTTTTACAAATGCATTTAATGTATGTAAATAAGACAATGGCAACATCATTTTTTTCTTCTTTTTTCTTTTTTCAGAGAGCTTACTGTGAAATGCATTTTTCTGCAAACAGGCAAGAGTTAAAGGCCTAGCATGAGGAACAGGAGCTACATAGAAAAAACCATGCAGACTCCCTATAGATTCATGCTGAGGTTTCATCTCGAAGCTAACCCAGAAGTCAGAATTATCCAAAACCACAAAGAGGACATAGGCAAGTCCTTCTTGGCTTATCGAAGATAGGCTCTTATTTTAATGTAAGTCCCGAATTCCACTTCATCTTGTCTTGCTTGATGATTATTATTTGCTTAAGGTGGTCTTTATGTATCAAGTGGTAGAGCAGGACATTAAATTCAAATTACCGAGTAATACCTTCTATCATGATTTGCATGTTCATAAAAGCCGAACAAAACTATTTGGGCTCGGTAAATTTTGTTCAGACTCATAGTACAAAATGTATCCTGAGTAGTTTAGGTTTAACAATTGCCCATTGTCGTCACCTTCATCTAATATTAAATCCTTTTACTGCCAAAGTATGGCCACTTATGGAGCACAAGGCTAAATGAGCAAGATGACACAATTTTAGTTGAACAGCCAACCTTATTGAAGTCCTTGAAATATATAGGAAGTGGGTTTTCTTTTCCGGTCCTGATTATTTTCAAAGCACCCTTGATATGAAAAGAAGCTGATTATTTTCAAAGCACCCTTGATATGAAAAGAAGCATATTTCTTATGTCTTTGACTCCATGTTTTTTTCTTCTTCTTTTCACTTGTTTGTCTTGAACGAAATATGCATGGATTCCAAAAACTAGGATTTACCTACCATTTTCCTTTGTTTGCTTTAGCCAAGTAGGGAATTTAGTTGGAAAGCGGTTGATTGTATTTGCAATTTTATAACTATGGTACGAATCTTACCCTCTCTTTCTCGTATTTAGTTCAGACACATGATTTTTGTGTGTTATATAATGATTTTCATGATGATCCTTGTTTTGAAGATAGAACCCCAATAAGAATGTAAACCATATACTTCCCATTGACATTAAGTGGCGGGTAGGAGAATGGTTGAAGAAGAAGATGTGAAGGAAAGAGAAAAAGGATAGTTGAGAAATGCTTTCAACCAACCCCCTAAATTTATAAGGTGTCATTTTTCATAGGGGTGGCATTCGAAATATGTTTCCCCAATATGCGGGCCGGGCCTCTTTGCGAAAATCTTGGCCTGGACCTGGCCCCTGGTCCCTAGCGTGGGGGCCGAGCCGGTTTAATTAGTGTATTTTTTTGAGGAAGATGAAAGATCAAGTATTAAATGTTAATTTCAATATTTCATAACAATTTCAAAGGACTAATAAATAAAAGAAATTAAAACCAAATTTTAATTGATTTGATAAATTATATGATGTTAAATAAAATCAAGTTCATGAATACAATTTCATACAAATTAGATAAAATTACAAAACAAGGAAATTATTTGAATTTAGAGATCGAGATAACCTATATTTAGATTGAAGAGCAGACATTGAACTATTGTCATGCATTTCTACTTAAATCTAAATATAGAATCTCATCCCCTTAAATTTTTCCAATTATTTACAATACATTATATAAATTAAATTCTACTATTTCTTCACTCGTCGCTACTTGCTGATCCGTTTTGTGATCCTTGTAAGTCTTGAGTCATCTCTTCCGCTTTCATTCAATCTTCGGCGCATACCAACATCTCCAAATTTTTTGCCGTCAAGCGATTCTTGTTCGGGCTCATAATCCTGCTACCAAGAGAAAAAGCACTTTCCGATGCAACGGTTGACACCGGTACCGTTAGCAAATCTTTAGCCATGCGAGAAAGAATAGTCAAGGTGAATTGGTTCTTGGTTTGTTTGATTTTAAGAGATTTAAAACACTACTAGTGGCAAGACCCTTTTCCTTTGATAACATAGAAGAATAAGAACTAACATTTTGTGTTTGTGTAGTGTTAGATGAATAAATTATATCGTAACTATCATATAAACTATTCAAAATATTTTCAAATTTTGTAATGAAAAACATGGTCAAAATCATTTATTTCTTCGTGTGGAGCATAAGTATAAAAAATTTCAATTAGATTTTTGGTGCCATCTAACTTAATCATGAGATTCATTACACTAGCTACACAATATAACATAGGAAGGGGATAAAAATATTTTAAAAATTTAATATAAGTGGCATAAACCATTTCTCCAATAAAAGTGCCATTTACCAAATCTTTAATTGTTGTCATCATAGTGACAATTGCAAGTAAAATACCACTAGATGTAGATGTATATGTTTTTAAAAATTGTAAAGTAGCATAATTAAAAGGTTCTAAAAAATTTGTACAAACTATCCCAAAAAACCAAAAATCATCATCTAACATACAATCTTGCATACCCATTGCAATACAAAATTCTCTAAGATTAAAACGATACTGAAGAACAACACTTAATAAATCAAAAGTTGAATTCCAACGATGTTTAACATCTTTTGGAAAACGTTTAAATACAATTTTCCTAAGTTGACACCAATCATGAAAAACTTGATATATTGGACCACTCAACGTAATAAAATAAACACAATTTCTCATTGCCTCAATTTTATCGTGTCCATATTTAAGTGCATCTTATACACAAAGATTTAAAATATGGCAAGCATACCTAACATGAAAAATTTTCGGTTCTAAAGGATTAAGTGTAATTAGCAAATTAGCAATTGCCTTAGTATTATTAGAGGCATTATCAAAACCAATAGCAAAACCTTTATCAAAAATACCAAAATTGTTACATGCTTTCATGACGTGTGTGGCAATTATCTCACCCTTATGTGGGTACCTAACAAATCCGAATGAAATTATCCTCTTTTGAAGTAGCCAATCGGAATCTATCCAATGACATGTTACACACATCATTGGAATGCCGTTCACTCCTACCAACCCATCCGATGTCAAAGAAACTCTAGTGTTTAGTGACGTAAGTGTTGCTACTAACAAAATCCTTAACCTCATTGTAAACTAATTTACAATCACCCTTTACTACATTCCTAGGAATTTTTTTTATAATGGGGGTTTAATGCGGTTTGTGCAAAAGTCTCTACATTTCTACTTTCACCAAATGAATAAGGTAATTCATCTCTAATTACTAACTTAGCCATTTCTCTACGAACGAGATCATGATCGTAGCTATGACTATCTATTTGGCCGGTCTTAGGGTGTATTTTTTTTGTGTGGGTGTTTTTAGAAAATTCCGGTTGACATTTACTTTAAGTGTCATTGAAGTATACCCGTTCCCGATCCTAGTTTAAACTTATACGGTGTTTGACACTTCTTACAAATTTTTAATCCTACATTCTTTTCATTTTGTGAATACGGTGTTGGACACTTCTTACAAATTTTTAATCCTACATTCTTATCATTTTGTGAAGGGACAATCAAAAAATTTGTGCACTTCGGATTTGATCCCTCTTGTTTTACGGGATTGAGATGGGCCTTGTTCCGATGGTTGTGGTTCTCTGTCTTCTACTTCTACTTCTACTTATTCCGTGTGTGTTTCATGAATATCGTGAATAGTATCATAATTGTAAAGCGTTTCTCCACTATCTACATATGGAAGAGGAATGGTAGGAATGTGACGACTACTAGTGGACTCTTGGCTACTATGTCTACCACGTGATCGGTTAGATGCTATATAAACTAGTGTATGTTATGAAAATTAATTGTAGTGTATGTTTAAAATTAATTGTAATGTATGTTATGAAAATTATTCTACAAAGCAAATAAAAGAACAACTATAAAATTGTTATTCTAGTGTATGTTTACCAATTTACCAAAAAAAATCTAAAAAGAAGAAGAAGAAGAACAAGAAAACCCAATCTAATTATGAGAAATAAATGATAACAAAAAAAATTAGAATTCTAAAAATTATAAAAAAATGAAAATACCGTATGAGCGTACAATGTTTGTTGAAGAATGAAGGTAGAGAGAGTTGAGAAACTTGTAGTGTTGATGCTTATGTTGTTGGTTGATGTTGATTGTTGAATCTTGAAAGAGAGTAGTTGAATGTTGTTGATTGTTGTTGATTTTTGTTGAGAAAGTTGAGAGATAGTAGAGAGAGTTGAGTTAATTTGTGAAGAGAATTGAATGAAATGAGGTTGTATATATAGTTAATGTAAATTTTCAATTTTCCAAAATACTCCAAAAAACTAGCTAGTATAAATCCGTTGGGGGGTATTTTGGTAATTTTACAAACCCTAATTATTAAATACAAATTTTGGAAAAAAATCCCAACGGTAACAACAATTGTCGGTCCTCGGGCCAGCCCGGACCGGTTCAACCCGGTCCCGGGCTGGTGCGGGCCGGGCCGCTGGCAGGCCGGGCTGTTACCGGGCTTTTTTCGTCTTTTTCCGAACCGGACCGGACCGCATTGTAGCTCCGGTCTGGCCCCGATTAAGCCCGGGTTTGTGCGGGCCGGGCCGGGCCATGAACTGCACGGGCCGGCCCCGGCCCAGCCCGGCTCGAATGCCACCCCTAATTTTTCGGCATTCCAATCTAATCCAAAAGTTATAACGTATTTGCGTTTTCCATTTCTTGATGTGCATTTGTCTGGTAGGGCACAAAACTATTTCTTATTGTCGGGTGTGTGGGGAACATACTACAGTAATCACATTTATTGGAACTAGGAAAATGGAAGCAGATGAACAATGTCATTTCATCCTTATCTAGCCATTTTTCTTCCAAACAAACATGCCCTTAGTAAACACTTATCAAAACCCCAACATGTTTGGAAAGATATTAACAAATAGAGATTGAAAATATACATTTAGTAAGTACAAAATCACCAATAAGCCTATACTAACTTTTGTCCATCTGATATGTTTTGTATGAATACGAGTAGTGTAGTAGCACAACTATTGAACAAAAATTGGTTTGGAAAATTGATCCTATGATCATAGGGGAGCAAAAAGGACCAAGGGTGGATTATAACCCTCGCTAGATAGGTCAATTCACTTTTTCCCAAATTAACTAATGGTGGACTATAATCGACAAAGCCGGCTAATTAGGTGAAATTCATGATTTCTTGAGATCGGTAAAAAAAATGCACTCTAACTTGTAAAGTTGGCTAAAAAATTGAACTTTAGAATTTCTCGAAAATGACAAAAATTGAGGACTATAACCCATAAAGGTTGGCTAAATGGAAAAAACTATTATTTCTCGAAATCGACGAAAAATGTGCACCCACAAAGTTGGCTTAAAAGGTGAAATTCATAATATCTCGAACGCGGATAAAAATAGTGGACTATGACTTACAGGAGTTGGCAAAAATTGCGAGGTTAAGAATTTGTCAAAAACACTATACCTCACAGTAGTTGGCTGTAAAGGTGAATATTTGTCAAAAACTGTAAAAAATGGTGGACTAATAACATTATAACCTATGAAGCACCAATACGGGTACGGCGATACGCGTACGGGGACACGAGTACGGGGGATACGACAATTTTTAAAAAAGTAGGATACGGGATACGGCTGTATATATATATATATATATATATATATATATATATATATATATATATATATATATATATATATATATATATATATATGAATAATTACACATAACTAAATAATATCTCATGTTAATAAGAAAATGGTAAATATCTTTCATTAAACATAAATAAGATAATCCATAAATGCTACAATAATTGTTCATAAGCATAAACAATAACATAAGTAAACAAAGCAAGTTCATAAGCAATATAATATAAGAAGACAAATCAAATAGTAAGACAAGTTTTTGCCGTATCAAATAGTTGGATAATAAAAAAATGCAGGATACGGAGATGTACAGGATACAGGGACACGAGTATCGGATACGTACAGGATACGAGTACGGCACCCTACGTGAAGTATTCGTGCTTCAGAGATTATAACCCATACAAATTGTTAAGACAGTAAAATTTTGAAAAAATATTCTAAAAAACTAGCAAGAAAGAAAGGCTATAACCACAAAAGTTAGCTAAAAAAGGCGAAATTCGTAATCTCCCAAAATCAGCAAAAAATGGTTGGGGGGGGGGTATTGCTCTCAGTACAAATATATCCGATTTGATCCTCAGTGGTCAGATTCGGATACAGATATCCATTTCAAAATATTTTCGGTTGCGGATACGGATTCTGATTTGTCTCATATTTTCGGAATGGATACAGATATCCAAAGATATTCAGATACGAAAATATCCATTTTGGTCCTCAGTGGTTAGATACAGATTTGGATATGGATATCCATTTCAAAATATTTTCGGATGCGGATACAGATTATGATTTGTCTCATATTTTTGGATCGGATACAAATATCCAAAGATATTCTATATATACATATATTTAAACTAACATGAATTCAATTGGCAGGCTCGGTCCAACGTGATCTTGTGATGGCTGCCAAGCTTCTGGGTGGCATTCAAATCCCATTAACTACATTTTATTTTCACGGTGAATTGTATTGAAGTAAAATTTTATTTTAGATCATGTGTTGATCCTTCCTTTTTCTTCTTAATCCCCAACTTATTAAACTTATTTATATGAATACACTACATATTTTTACAAACTTCGAACTCTTATACTCCCCTCAAATTTAAAATATATACTAAAATACAATCATGCTTATTTTATGGGGAAAAATCAAGAAACCCCTAACGTTATTTTTTGGCACAAACCCCCAATTCAGTCAACTTTCTTTCATTCTGTTAATTCTAAATTGGAAAATGACGAATTTGCCATTTTTGTGATGAAAAAGGCCCAAAACGTTTTTATTTTTAATCAAGAAACCCACAAGGTTTGCACTCGTAATCAAGAAACCCCTTGCCGTTAACGGATGAGGGGGTTTATGTGCAAAAAATAACGTTAGGAGGTTTCTTTGTCAAAAATACAAACGTTAGGGGGTTTCTTGATTTTCCCCTTATTTTATACTTTATTTCCTAAATTATCCTCTCACTTCTCTTTTATAACAATTTTTTGTTTGTATTTATATATTCTGCATTTTGATTATGTATTCTCTTAATATTTTAAATTAAAATTACTATTCGCAATTTTTTGCAATATTATATTTCCATTTTTTTGCATCTATTTTATGTAACATTGTTTTGATGTCTAAATTAGTATTCATATTCAATACATCCGCATCCGATTTGCATCCCTACCTGAAATTTGCAGATACTGATATGAATTTTTTTTTCACGGGCCATATCCGTATTCGTATCCGAGTCCATCTTTGGAGTATGGATATGGATGTTGGTATACCCATATCCGAAAGCACCCCTAGTTATTGCTTAAAATAGTTGGCTAAATAGTGAATTTCGGAATTTCTAAATCTGTTAAAAACTAAAGACTAACCCACAAAAGTAGGCTACTAAAGTGCGATTCACGATTCTTAAAATTGGCCAAGAATGATGGATTATGACTCACAAATTTTGGCTATAAGGGTGACACACTGTATTTCTCAAGAGTGGCTCAAAAAAGACGGCGGACTATATAGCTCACAAAAAGTGGCTCAAATAGTGGAATTCAGAATTTCTCGACATCGACAGAAATAAGTGAACTATATAGCCCAAAAGAGGACTAATTTTCTATGAGTATTGTACGGGCATTTCAGACATGGGATCCGCACCAACATGGGCTACGGAATCCTCGTAGTAGGCTGGACAAAAATCCAAAGTGTTTTTTTAAAATCAACATAAAATAGTGGTTTATATACCACAAAGTTAGCTAAAACATGAAATGTGAAATTTCTCATAATCAACCAAAAATAAAGGATCACAGTCTACAATAGCTGATCATATATGCTAATATATTTCGAATTTCACCAAGTCGACAAAAAACGGTGGACTACCCATAAAAAGTTTTAAAAAATAGTGAAATTTAAAATTTCTCGAAATCTTGTAAAATTGGACTATAACCCACAAAGGTTGGCCAAAACAACTAAGTTCATAATTTCTCTGTAAATCACATTAGGAGGGGTGAATAGGGTGATTGTGCGGAAATTAAAAACTTAAATAAAATGCGTGAAGTAAATAGATAAAGTTAGAGAAAACAAACACAAGCATAAGAGACAGCGATATAATGTGGTTCGACCTCTAGGTATACGTCCACACCACTTACTTGTAGCAATTCTCCCCCACAAGCGTTCCACTATACTTTAAACTCAGTACAGTGATTCTCGGAATTCAGGCCGAGAGTCCTATTACACCCGCAAGGCTTCTACAAACAAGTCCCGCAAAACTCACCGAAGTGGAAGAAAAGAAAAACTCTCCAGATCTATTTTATTCTTGATTGAAGAAGCCAATTAAAGCTCACACACTCGGATCGTTGATTGAATGATTAGTTCAGTAGAATAATAATAGCAAGGGGGTAAAAAATACTTAGTGAATTTACCTCTATTTATAGAGTGAGGAATTGTATCTTTCCAAAAATGAAAAGATATTTCTAAAATAGTCAATTTTGCAAGATTACGGTCGACCGCTCTTTTGGGCAGTCGATCGTTCACCTTTTAACTCGAGAGTCGAGAGGTGACCGGTCGACTGACTCATTTTTATACTATAGTGAGCGGTCTGCGGTTGTGACGGTTGACCAACATATGGTATGGTCGACCGCTATCGTGCAGATACAATATTTATTTGGCGAATCCATTTTATATTCTTTCCAAATACTTATCAATCAGTCAACGGATCTTTAAATAGCATATTCTCACAAAAACAGAAATAAATAATTAATCATTGCTGGCTTTCTTGAGAATTTAAAGCGCGTATTTCTTGAGTTGCAATCTTCTTGAATTTTTCAATCTTCGTTGATGCATTCCTCTTTTGTTTGATTGCGAATCTCTCTCTTTGTTTTGATTTACTTTTTCTGTAAATTCTGTATATCTAAACTAAAAATATTAGTCTAAATGATACGTTGTGCACACCAAACTTATGGTCAACAATCTCCCCCTTTTGGTGTGAAGAAAACATACCTTAGAATTTAAAATAAAGATATTCAAATGTTCCATCTTAATCCAATACTCCTTCTAAATTTATGCACATAAGAATTAAATAAGTGTGTTCATCATGCATCCTTTATGCATAACCTAAAACATGCACACGTAAAATTCTAAGTTTATTAAATTCTAAGATTTTCTCCCACTTTTTGGAACACACTAAAAGGCACAAAAATCGGTAGAAGAAGAAAAAAACATGGAGGTGACAGACTTGTAGATTACAGGAAATAAATCAGGGGTTAGAAAACATCGGTCGACCATACTGTTAAGAAAATTGACAGAAACATGCAAAATAATTTGCATTTGTCAAAAACATGTACATAAAAATTAAAAATGTGCACACAAATAGATATAAATGCACTGTATTTGCCAACTAAATCCATTCACTAATCAAAAGAAGAGAGATTGCATTTGAGAAAGAAATTGCAAGACGCGAGTTTCATAGAGATAGAGTTGCATTTGAGATGCACCATATGGATCAAGCAACAGAAGATGAAATTTCAAGATATCATCTTTATAGAAGATACAATCTAAAGATTATTCAACAATATCAACTTCATACAAGAGGGAAAATCAAAGTCAGACAAGGAAAAGATTGTAACCCAAGAGACATTATGTGGAACAGTCGACCGTGCGGTCGACTGTACCACCTTCGACAAAGAAATTATTGGTTACAAGAAATGACAATGTTGAGGACAGTCGACCGTACTGCTCAAAAGAGAGACAGTCAGCTGTGAGGTCGATCGCAAGTTATACTGGAATGATTTATGCGAATTAGTGTTGATAATCATGAAAATTTCGGCATACATTTTCAATCAAAAGCGGGCAAAAAATGTCAGTCAATTGTAAATCAGATCAGATATAATCAAGAATGATATTTCCTTTTGAAAGTGATCTTTGATGAGGCAGTAGCAGAATTTAGCATGATGAAGTAATAGCAATTTTCTAAGTGTTTTGTGTGTTTATTAATCAAATTGTGATTAAAAAAATACCTCATAGTCTTCCAGTATATTTTTCATTAATAATACCTTGTATTGTTGTACTTGTAGTCCAATGAAGTGGATGGATTTTACTCATCATATTTATCTCAAACTCAACCTACTTTTGCTTAGAAAGCTCCTTGCACATACTTTCATTAGTAGAACAATGTATAATATGACACAAAACAGAAGTGTCTCATAATTGTTCTTGTGCTAATTCATTTGAGTTTATAAGTTTATTATCATGTAGTAAATATTAGTATTTATTTTCTAATAGTTACTTTACCAAAATTATATTATTACAAAAAAATTGAACCAAAATTCATTTACCTTTAACAGTTTGGCTAGTGCGCAAAGAAGAACGATGTCCTTCCCTTTTTCTCGTGATAGTGATGCAAAATGTTGTTTTCATCCGTGATGTGCTTTAGGCATCCACTATCAAGGTGTCACCGATCTTTAGGTGAAATGCATTGATGTACCTACATTAAGATTAGTAGGTACCCAAGTAGGTATTGTTCCTGTACTTGTATTCTTCTTTACCCAAACGAAGTTAATATTTCTTTTTAAAGCACAATTGTAAGAAATATGTCATAATCTACGACAATAGTGATAGTAATGCGATTACGCCTTGTATCATGCATATACTCATAGTTCTGTGTTGGTTTGTAACTATTTTGGTGGCTATGCATATGTGTATGACAAGATTGCTTTGAATTATGACATTGTATTGGCTCATTGTAACCAAGTCTTCGATTATCATGATATGACCTTGAATTTTTTGTCATAAGATAATTGGGTCCTTCATATTTTTCAACCATTTTTTTAGCTCAATTATTCTATTACAAAGTCTTTCTAGTTTTCTCATCGTCTTGTGTATTCCTTACGTTCTAGAGTAGCATCAAGTATCCTATTACATTCGAGTGATTCCTTACAACCTTCCATTACCTCATCAAATTTTCTTTTGCATTTATTTAGATCGTTCGTGAGTTTAGTAATATAAGCAGATTTCTCATGAATTTTCTTTAGGTTTTCATTGTGTATTGCCAGAGATCTTTGAATTTGTTGTTTCAGACATTCATTTTCTTGTATCAACACATCATGATCATTTTTAAATAACTCAAAATTTTTATTAATCAAGGAATTTTTATTTTTCAACTTTTGATTTTTATCAATGCAAGAGTCATGTGCTTCATTAGACATTTGCTTATATTGTTTCAACTCATGACTTAATTTCTTTGCATAATCTCTTAAGACATTACGCATCAACTAGATCATCATAAGTGGGTTCTTCGATTACCTCTTCTTGGAGTGGTGATTGCACCTCACCATCCCCAAGAGCCATGAATCCGAAGTCGTTATGTTCTTGCCCTTCATCACTCGAGTCTGAATCAAGCCATGTTGCTTTTAGCAAGGTTGTAAACGGCGTCAGGCGGTGGCGGTTCGGCCAAGGACCGCCTACCGCCTAGGACGCCTAGGCGGCGCCTAGGCGTTTTGTTTTTATTTTTTAAATATTCATATATTAACCTTTTAAAAGTTACATTTTTCTATTTTTGCTTGTCTAAATCTTTTAAATGCATCACAATTCACAAGTGATGCTAGGCCAGAATGATTTTAGAAGTTCAACAACGATTATGGTGTAAACTTTAGATTCATAATGACATAAACAATAATTAGTCATATAAAATTTAAAATATAACGTGAACTAGTAACACCTTAATGTAAAGATGAAGAGACTTTTTACTGTTGAAGATGAAGATGAGTCTTTTTTCTGTTGAAGATGAAGAGACTATTTTAAGAATTTAAAAAAAAATTACAAAAAAAATCTGTTAGCCGCTTGATCGATTTTGGCGGCCTAGGCGCCGCCTAGGCGCCGCCTCGGCCGCCTCGACGGCCGCCTCGACAGCCGCCTCGGCCGCCTCGACCGCCTAGGCGCCGCCTTGTACGCCTAACTGCCATCTCAACGCCTAGAGTACCGCCTATTGCATATGCGGTTCGTTCTCCTCTTTTTGAGCACCTAGGCGCCGCCTAGGCGTCCGAGGCGGACGCCATTTAGAACACTGGCCTTTAGTGCTTTCTTTTTGAGTCCTAAATTGAAGTAATAAGCTTTGTTTCTATCTTGGGAAAGGGGACAGTTTGGGTGGATATGCCCTGACTTGTTGTATTTGTAGCACACATCATTTTTGTCTTTGTCTCTCTTCCTCCTTGTGACCTGCCATACTTTTGCGTTTGAGATGCTTACAAAATTGTTTAGTTAGCCGCACGATATCTTTGCCTGATTCTTCATGGTTTGATTCTGATTTTCATGGTCGTGAAGTTTCTGCTTTCAAGGCAATGGTCCTCTCTTCAGTTTTTGGTTCAATCCCATTGTCTGCCGGTACCTTCTTGTTTCGGCCATCTCCATCTCATACGTCTTCAATTTTTCTTGAAAAGTGTAGTTGTCGAATCCTTTTTCTTCAAGCATCTCCCTCATTGCAGTAGCTTTTATGTCTCATTAAGGCGTGAGACAGCTTATGAGCTTTTCGACATTTCGGTCATCATCTAACCCCTTAAGCTTTCAAGCTCATGTGCGATAATATCAAAACGGGCAAACATATGATGTAACACCCCGTAGTTTTCAAAATATAATATATATATATATATATATATATATATATATATATATATATATATATATGCTTGATGGTATAAAGGCTATGGCTGTTGAGTATAAAGGCTTTGGCATATGGTAAATAAAATTGGTGTTGTAATTAAATGGTGGGGGCCCACCCGTGAAAAAGAAGAAACAGCAAGAGCACATTTGTGCTGTTGTCTCATTCGGCTGACGTCACCCAGGGGTGACGTGGCCATTAGGAGGGGCCCACCGGATGATGGAGTGTGCTGTTGTTAAACGAGAAAGAGAAGGATTTGTTAAAAATGTCCCACATCGGAGATTTCAAATAATATAATAATATATAAATGTAATAGCCTGTGATCAAGAATCACCAATTCGGTTAACCACCCTTTGAGAGGCAGCCTGTGGTGGGCAGTTGTACTACATAGTATCTAATTTGTTTTCCTAAATTGTATAATTTGTCTGAGCTAGGGGCAGGGGCGTTACATCTGATCTACATTTTCTCCTGGAATCATACGAAAAATATCAAACTTATAAAAACATAAATTAACTTTTGCCTTTACCTCAGAAGCGGTTCCTTCATGCCGTTTTAGCACGTTCCAGATTTCATACGCCATTTTGCAATTTCGCCCACATTGCATCAACTCTTCGTTGTTCAAACCTGCATACAACTCTGTCATGGCTTTGGAATTAGCAGTCTTTAGTGCTAGTTCAGCTGCTGTGAAAATCATTTTTCCATCACTGATGGGGATCTCTGTTTTATTGACGCTGACATTCCATACTTCCTCTCCAAGCATCTGCAAAAGGGAGACATACGAATTTTTCAAACACCATAGCATTTTCCATCAAAATAAGGTGAACGTGTAAGACTCCGGTGTACGAATTTTCGGGAGGGATTTTGGCCATTGAACCTTTTGCTCTAGCTTTTAAGCTATTTATGAGCACCTCGCTCGGATACCACTGTAAATCACCCTAGGATGGGTGATTAGGGTGATTGTGCGGAAATAAAAAACTTAAATAAAATGCGTAACGTAAATAGATAGAGTTAGAGAAAGTAAACACAAAAGCACAAGTGACAACAATATAACGTGGTTCGACCTCCAGGTTTACGTCCACACCACCTACTTGTAGCAATTCTTCCTTACAAGTGTTCCACTATACTTTAAACCCCACACAATGATTCTCGAAATTCAGGCCGAGAGTCGTATTACACCCGAATGACTTCTACAAACAAGTCCTGAAAACTTACCGAAGTGGAAGAAAAGAAAAATTCAAGATAAAAAAACTGTTTTAAATTTTGGTCGATACGACCGAAATTTTGACCGAAATTTCCTTTCGGCTAGCTTACTGATATGAAATCACTGATTTTATACTCCATAACATTTTGGTCCGAAAAATGTATAGATTTCTCCTGAAATAGCCAAAATATCTATCGAAATCGACACACTAATGTTACTGTGAATATATAACTTTTTTTGTTTTACTTTTTGCATGTAAGTCTTTCAATATATGACCTTAAGCTAAGATAATGTGAGGATTATGTCACTCTATTGTTGTATATGCAAAGTCAATTAAGTTTATTAACTACTACATTTTTTCTAATCAATGCAAATTCAATTTAGTTATATACTTATATTACATTCTTTTTTATATTGTTGTTAAATTCTGCAAATATTTACCGTGATTGATTCATGTCATTAGTTATATTATACAATATTTTATATGATAAATGACATGTAAATAATATCTTGTTTTGTAACCAAAAAAATGTTTATTAAGTGTCCGAAACGAACATCCGAGACGATCACATTTTCTCGGGATCTCCTCCGATATCTTCGATCCGAGACGAAACACCCATTGTCGAGATGAGTCCCGAAATCCAAGATTTAAAACCTTATTTTGATCTTTGACTGAAGAAACCAATAAAAACTCACACTCGGATTCTTGATTGAATGATTAGTTCAGAAGAATAATAATAGTAAGGGGTTTAAGATACTCGGTGAACTCGGTGAATTCACCTATATTTATAGAGGGAGGGATTGTATCTTTTCAAAAATGAAAAGATATTTCCGAAATAGTCAATTTTGCAAGATTACGGTCGACCGCTATTTTGGACTGTCGACCGTTCACCTTTTAACTCGAGAGTCGAGATGTGTCCGGTCGATTGACTCATTTTTATACTATAGTGAGCGGTCAGCGGTTGTGACGGTTGTCCGACATATGGTACAGTCGACTGCTATCATCCAAATTCAACATTTATTTGGCGAATTCACTTTATATTTTTTCCAAATACTAATCAATCAATCAACGGATCTTTACATTGTATTTTCTCCCAAAAACAGAAATAAATAATTGAATTGCTGGCTTTTTGAGGATTTGAAGCACATATTTCTTGAGTTGCAATCTTCTTTGATGCATTCATCTTTTGCTTGATTGTGAATCTTTTCCTCTCTTTATTTTGATTTACTTTTTCCTTGTAAATCCTGTATATCTAAACTGAAAATATTAGTCTAAATGATAGGTTTTGTGCACACTAAACTTAGGGTCAACATTCTCCAGATTGGTAAAAAATAGTTTGACTATATTCAGAATGTTTGCTAAAACTGTGAATTTAGAATTTCATTAAATCAACCAAAAACAGTGGACTGTATATTCTACGAATGCTGTCTAATTAAGTAAAATACATAGTTTCTTGAAATCAATAAAAAAAATAATGAGTTATATACTTATATCTCACAAAGTTGGCAGAAAAGTTGAAATTAAGAATTTCTTGAAATCGGCCACCGTTCCGGAAGTCTGTCAAAACTGTAATATTTATTTTTTTAGAAAATCGACAACAAATATTAGATTATAGTGTGCAATAGCTTGCCAAAATAGTAAATTTCAATTTTCACAAAATCAGATGAAAAAAACAGTAGACAATAATGTAGGAAACCTAACCAAAACAATGAAATTAAGATGTTCTGGAAATCTACTTTAGACGTGGCCTATATTTTACAGAAGTTGGCTAAAACCTAGTAGCTTAGAAACCTTTTATAAATCGGTTAGAACATTGGACCAAAACACCCACAAGTTTGGTAAAAGGTGAAATTCAAAATATCTCGTAACTAGCCTAAAGTGGTGGGACAATAATCGGTAAAAGTTGGCTAAAAAGGTAAAATTTACAATTTCTTAACAGAAACAAAAAACAGTGTAATGTATTCAACTAAAGTTGGTTGAAAAGGCTAAAGAAGTTGGAATTGGCAATAAATTATGGAAAATAGTAAAGTTCCAATTTTTTGAAATTGGTCAAAAGCAGTGGGACAATTGCTCAGATTAACCGGTGAAAACAGCAAATTTCATATGTTCTCAAAATCTGCCTTAAACACGGACCATAACCCATAAAAGTTGGATGTAATAGTGATATCATAAAAAAGTGGTGGATCACTGCCAGTGTTTTAAACATCGGTTTGCCGTTATATTGTCATTGATATCGGTTGTGACAAGCCAAGGTTACCATAACTGTAATACATTTAATTTTATTGGTGTGCTAGGTTTGCCCGTTGACACGTGCCTACGACACGTCTTCGGAACGGTGCACCTTGTTTGATCATAGAAAATAGTTTTGGAGGTCCAGCAAATTAATTGAAGTAGCAAACATTTTATATGAGAAACTTTTGGGGGTCCAGCAAAAAACATATTATATAATTTTTTTGAATTATTTTTAAAGTTTTTAAATTTTAAATTTTTTTAGTTTTTTAGTTTTTTTTAGTTTTTTAAATTTTTTAAATTTTCATTTTCTTAATTTTTTAAATAGAAAAGGGTGGGAGAGAGAGAAAAAAAAATAATTAAATAAATATAGGAGTTGTTTTGGGTGGGGGATTTAAATTTGAATTTTGGGGGGAAACTTTTGGGAGGGAAAATATGTTTTGTTAGGTTAGATCTGGGCCTTTAATTTTTTGGGGATTGAAGGAGAGCCACTTGATAGCTTTCTTTGTGTTTTATTATATAGATTTTGGCCACTATATCAACGAATATATGAAATATCAACCAAATTTGATTTTGTGCCCTATATGAGCAAGGTTTGGGAACTCGGTTTGAGGATCAGTTTTGGAGTTCTAAAAAATGAGACGCCTTGGAAATTTTCGAATGTTTTGGTTTGTTTTTTTCTTTCTGAGTTTTGGTTTCAATAGTTTCATTTCCTTTTGTATAATTTGCATATATTTCGTTATATGAAAGTTTATGTTGTATAGATATGCCTAATAATAAAAAGTTAAAGAGTAAATTATATAAAACTAGATCTAGATTATCACTTGCTCTTCATAAACACCCGATAAACCAGATTGAGCTGTACCCAAATAACCCTGACCAAATGAACCCAACCCAGAAAATTCCCATTAGAAGCTAGACTCAAACCCAACCAAGCTAGATGATTCTAATAGCTAGAATTATACTTAGCCTAACCCAACCAAGCCCAAAGTCTACAACATCAACCCCGCCCAACGAAACCCCAAAGACTTACAACATCAGCCCAACTCTAAGTTTCTCATTGTAACCACACGCAGTGCCACCTGTTTCTTATCTTGTAATCCCATCTTTCTTTCAATCAACTAGAAGACAACAAAGAATGATGGTGGCGGTGATGAAGATTTAGATGGGCATCCATAAAGATCCGAATGAGTTTCATCTTCGTCATTGTTTCTGTTATTGTATCTGATTCTATCTTCACCAAGATTCATGGGCTTTCAGTTTTTGTTTTGTTTTTTTGGGCTTGCTGAAGATACCTATTGGCTGTGGAAACTCTAGCGATCCGAAACTTCCCGTACTGATACATATCCGGCAAAACTGTGGTACGGAACTTCTGGCATATATATATATATATATATATATATATATATATATATATATATATATATCATTGTATAAATAAAAAAGAACTCCATAGCGATTTGGCTTCCATCATATAAAAAGCGATTGAGGTGAATAATATTAGGGGAAAAACATTATTTTCTCTCATCATTACCACGCCATCTCTCCTTTCCCATTTATTTGAGCACATGAAGAGATGTGAGGGGTATTTATTTGTTAAGCAAATGACAAGGATATGTGGATAGAGGGGTTTTTATTTTTTATGCATGCAAAGAGATTTACTCTGAATTGCAGATTATATTGGAGAGTGGTTGGTTTGTAAGTATGGTTTAGAGAGAGATGAGAAAAATCTGAAGGATAATGGAGATAGTAAAAAAAACACGTGAAGCATATTGACTCCTTGTATACGAATTAGATTTTTTTTTTTTGATAACGATATACGAATTAGATTTTAGGACCACTATGTCTCTTCATTGTCATTATTATTATTATTTTAATTTTTTTCTTTTTTGAACAGAGACTCATCCATAACAGGGGAATTATGCGAGTGGTGATTCAAACCCCCTACCTTTTGCTAACTAGTGAAGCGGTTATCACTAGGCTACTAGGGAACATGCATTATTAGACTTTGTTGGTTTCTTCTATGGATTGATTAAACAAAATGAACTGAGTAAATGTTAAATTAACATTTCTGTAGTTAGTAAATAATGCATCGTAAATTAGAATATTGTTTTAAAGTAATACGAGGAGATTGCTTCTTTGTAGTAAACAAAGTGACTTTCAACTTGGCTTCAGATTGTCTTTGGAAATATCATTTTCTTGGCTTGAAATCTTTAATTTTTTGTTCTTTTTTTTGGAACAAGTCTATGCTCACGCCCACGCACACGCCCACAAACTTGTTCTCATCCCATGATAAGAGATTGTTGCAAGTGGAGATCCAACACAGACCACTTGCTCATTAGATAAGAGTGCTCATTAGATAAGAGGCTTACCAATAGACTATGAGATCTTTCATTTATGTATTTTAGTGTATGAAATCTCATGTAGGAGATTATAAATTTTGTTTGTAGTTGTTATTGTTTGCATTAGTTATGTATATGTGATATATAATCTATATGTAAGGCAGTAAAAATAAACTAAATCACGTTTAGGATATATATTTTCATCTGATATGGCAACATGACATTTTTAGATATTGCCGGTATATCCCCGATATCTAGTATTCAATATCAAAATTTGCCTACAAATACGACACATGTCTTATATCTAGAACATTGATTAGAAAATGGTTGACCAAGACATCTTCGAAAACCGGTGGACTAACAAGAGCTAGTCAGAATAATGAAATCAAGGATTTCTCAAGAATCGACAAATTATTGCCCACAAGTGCTTTATAAACATTCAAATTTCAAATTTCAAATTTCTCGTAGTAGGCTGAAAAATAGTGGGACTTCCACAAGAGTTAGCTAAAAGAGTGAAATTTCAGAATTTCTCGAAATCAACAAAAATGAAGCATGATAGCCGGCAAAGCTTGGCTAAAAGATTAGAATTCAGAATTTATTGAAATCAACGAAAAACAATGGACTATTTGTCACAAAAGGTGAAATTTAGATTTTCTCAAAATTGCCCAATAACAGTGGCTTAAAAGGTACAATTAGTTTTTTCCAAAATCAGCCAAAAGTGGACTATAACCCCAAAAAAGAAAGACCAAAATGCGGAATTAAAAAGTTCTTGAAATCAGCTAAAAAGCTAAAAAAGATGAATTAAAACCCCCACCAAAAGTTTGCAAAAAAATTGTAAAATTCATAAAATCGGTAAAAAATGATGACTACCGACAAAATTGTGCGAAAAAAATGTACTTCAAACTTTGTCAAATTTGATAAACTATTACCCATAAGAGTTGTGTAAATTGGCCGAAAGCTGTGGACTGTCAACAAAAGTTGGCTAGAAAAGTGAAATTTAGATATTCTCGAAATCAGCCTAAAAGGATGGATTATGCTTACAATCGGCAAAACTCTGTGGGCTATTCATAATTTGGTTTAGAAGTGAAATTCATAATTTCTCGAAAGTAGCAAAACTTGATGGAATGTAACCCACAATTTTGCTAAAACAAATGATATTTAGAATTTTCGTAAAATTTGCCAAAATGGTGACTATAACCCACCAAAGTTAGATGCAAAAGCGAATTTCAAAATTTTCCAAAACTTTTTAAAAAGGGTGAACCATAATCCCCAACAATTGTCTACGAAATGCAAATTTAGTTCTTGAAATCAGCCAAAAATGGTGGACTAAAATATTGGCCCAAAAAGTGAAATTCAAAATTTCTCGAAACTTGGCTCGAAAGGTGGGATTCAGATTTTCTAGAAATTAGCCAAACACGACAGTCTATAATCCATGCAAAAAGGCTTCTTTACTATGCAAACCCATAACTAACTTAACTATCCCCTTATTTTCCTATCTACTGCTAGAGTTATTCTCAGCCATAGGATGGCCTACCACTTATCTTAAACCATAAGTTGGTATACTTGTAAATAAATTGAAGACTAGGGCTATTTACGTCATTAAATATATTTGCAGTTTCTCTTTTGTCTATGTATTCTCTCTTTGTTTATATGGGTGGGACTTAATTGAATACTTGGGCAGGGTGGAGGCGGTTGTACAGGCCACAGGCTGACTGCTGCGACTCATAGGCCAACATGGTGGGCAAGCGACTGTGGGCTACGATGGCAATAAACAATGAAGGGAAGAGGGAAGGTTTAGATTTGGATAAAAATTCCATGTGTAAACCGTGAAGAAGCTGAGAAAGCAATACACACAGGTTTGACTAGCTCAACAACAAAAAGTATATATGATATAACATAGAATGGCTATTCAACACAGTAATTGAGAAGATTCAACGATCAAATCTTTCATTGTATAAAATATCATATACATTTTGTTGAGGAGAATTTTCCCACAAGAGAAGGGACGATCGTGGATGTTTTGTTCCTAAAAATTCAAGAAGAAACCGCACCGAGTAATTTTCAAATATACCATTTTCCATAAACTACTTAAAACTAGATCCAAAACTAAAGGGGTTGTCTAAATCTAGTTGAATCTCGTTACGAGTTTGCACCATAACAATACCCTTAAAAAAACCGCTTAAACATTAAAATTTAGAATTTCTGGGAGTTGATAATTTTTAGAATGTCCCAAAATAGTGGATTTTAAACCACAAAAATGGCTTAAAATGTTAAGACGAAGAATTTTCTCAAATTTGGCAAAAATAGTGGAACTTATAACCCATAAAATTACCTTAAAATGGCAGCTTAAGAAATTCTAGAAGTTGACATAAAATATAACCGACAAAAGTTGGTTAAAAATGTAAAATTTATTATTTTTGGACATCAGAAAAAAAAACCCGGTGGACTAAAACATATAAAAGTTGACAGAAAAAGTGATATTTAGTTTTTTCTCGAAATTGACAAAAAAATGGGACTATAACCCACAAATATTGGATAAACTTATAAAATTTAGAGTTTCTCGAAATTCAGTAAAAGATAGTGGGACCCACAAAAATTTGCTAAGAAGACGAAATTCAGAATTTCTTGAAATTGGCAAAAACTGGTGGATTATATATCCTATAAAATTTGGCTGAATCGGAAATTTAGAATTTCTGTTATCATCTTAAAAACGGTGGAATGTAACCCACAAAAGTTGGCTAAAAAGTGAAATTCTAAATTTCTCCAAACCGGCTACTTAAGAATGGATTACCCTCAAACATTGAGAAAAAAGGGGAAAGAAAAAGATTTTTCAAACCCTTAAAAAAGATGGGCTATAATTCACAGAAGTTGGCTAAAAAGTTGAAACTCGGAATTGGCTAAAATTGGTGGCCAAAGGAACTTGGATTAGAGCTACTAATAGGGATTTGAAAAGTTTTGATTTGAGGAAGGGGAGGTGGCCCTGAGTGGAGAATGATTTATGTAATCGACACCAAATTTTTGGATAAAGCCTTGTTGTTGTTGCTGTTGTTGCTGTTGTTGTTATGGAACCATGACACACAATTGTTCACAGAAGAGGTTAAGAGAGTCAGACACATCATAGGATGTGGTGGGAGGAGACAGTGACAGTGGAAATTTGCAACCCAATTTAGAGCTACTAATAGGGATTTGAAAAGTTTTGATTTGAGGAAGGGGAGGTGGCCCTGAGTGGAGAATGATTTATGTAACCGACACCAAATTTT
Source organism: Hemerocallis citrina (assembly GCA_017893485.1). Classification (NCBI taxonomy): domain Eukaryota; kingdom Viridiplantae; phylum Streptophyta; class Magnoliopsida; order Asparagales; family Asphodelaceae; genus Hemerocallis; species Hemerocallis citrina. Next base: position 99,171,014 of record CM030362.1, read on the forward strand.
TGGATAAAGCCTTGTTGTTGTTGTTGTTGTTATGGAACCATGACACACAATTGTTCACAGAAGAGGTTAAGAGAGTCAGACACATCATAGGATGTGGTGGGAGGAGACAGTGACAGTGGAAATTTGCAACCCGATTTAGAGCTACTAATAGGGATTTGAAAAGTTTTGGTTTGAGGAAGGGGAGGTGGCCCTGAGTGGAGAATGATTTATGTAACCGACACCAAATTTTTGGATAAAGCCTTGTTGTTGTTGTTGTTGTTGTTATGGAACCATGAAACACAATTGTTCACAGAAGAGGTTAAGAGAGTCAGACACATCATAGGATGTGGTGGGAGGAGACAGTGACAGTGGAAATTTGCAACCCGATTTAGAGCCTAACACAACAGGTTTTCGGGTAATAATGTATGGTAATATACTTGTGTCTGCATTTCCTATATTTTAAAGGTCTGTTTTGTCAATGGCTGTGTCATTATCCTATGTCTGCAACTGCAACTGTGAAACACATAATGTGTCTGATTTTTTTTCTTTGCAAAACTGTAAGTATTATTTCTTTCAAGGCCTTACCTTGGAGCTTGGAAGAACAAGAACCATTAGAAGAACCAGGGAAGAGAATAGGCCTTGCAGGTGAAATAAGAACCACTTAGAAGAACCTCGGAGCTTGCCTTAAAGATTTTGATCCAAACTAGCTTGAACAGCCAAGTGCCTCTAAGAGGACATTAGCTAGGCAAGTCATCCCTGGCTCGTCAAAGATGGGCTCTCATATTCACAAGGCCTCTCTTCCACTTCTTGCCTCGTTTGATGGCAATGTTTGTTTGATGTGATCTTTTATATGCTGAGCTGATGAGCAAGATAACGGAGTCAACTTGCTTTCCTGCCCTTGTACATATCCAATATGTTCCTATAATGTATTAGGGGCCATTATCTTGAAGGGATCATTATGCTTAAACACGTCAGATACTAGATAAGACAATAAGAGAAAAAGAATGGTTGACTAATGTGATGTATCCCATGCAAGGCTACTTATGCTAAATGCTTTCTACTTTCCTCTAATTGAAAAAGATAGATTCTCATATTTAAAATCCTATCTCCTCAATTTCTATGTGCTTCATCATGCTTTGCAAAGTATTGTGATGCACCTAGCCTAGGGTTGGCAAACGGGTCGGGTCGGGTCGAACCCGTCCGGGTTGGAACCCAACTGGGGTGGGTTCGGGTCGGGTTTGAGTGGCAACTGGGCCAGGTTGGGCTGGGTTGGAATTGCAAAAACTTGATCCGGCCAACCCACGAACCCATTCGGGTCCAACCCAGATTGGGTCGGGTCGCGGGTTGGCTCGTTTTTTTTTAAACTTAAAAAATGTAATTTTAATAATAATATAAAAATGTAATAATAATAACAAGAATCAAAGAGTGAAATAGCCAACAAAAAATGTATATGTTATAAATATAATTCCTACTTGTACAAGTTTTCAAATTTTTAATAAGAAACAAAGATTTTTTACAAATTTGTTTTATACAATAACAAATTTCTTCGATACAATTTCAATTTTCTTCAATTATACTATTTTTTATTACAAAAAAAGATTTTATACATTTTTTTTATACATTTACAATTTTCTTCAATTTGTTGGTCTTCAATTTGTTGTTATTGGTCTTCAATTATTCATGTTGGTTGCTATTTTTGTTGTTGTTCTTCCGGCGAGTTGCTTCCACTTGTAGACGTGTCGAATTATTTTCCTTGAGTCCTATCTTCGGGCTTCATCCAGTCTTCTGTTCAGACAAGCATCTCCAACGATTGGCGCTTCAAGTGATTCCTGTAATCGGTTAGAACGATGCCACTTGTAGAAAATGCACTTTCTGAAGCAACTGTAGAGACATGAGGAGTTAGTAGATCTTTAGCCATATATTTAAGAATACTATAAGTATGTTCATGGTCTTTTCACCATTGTAAAATATCAAGTATAAAAGTAAAACTTTTAGAATCTTGTTGATCATACTAATGTAATTCATTTGGTTGATTATTCCTACGTTTTCTTATTGAAGTTGTGCAAGTAAATTAAATGTGGCATCATCCAATTTATTCTTACCCTTGTCTCTAGAAGTAGCAGAAGAAGAACTGCTAAACTAGTTGTACTACTAGATGTAAAACTTCTATTAATAAAATCATACAAGTTATTTTTTGTCGATTCAAAACTAGCTAAAAATGTTTGGCAATTAATTTCAGATTCATCTCCTAGTAAAGTGAAAAATATTTCAATCAAATTCTTCGTACCTTCTAATTTGATACGAGGATTCATCACAGTAGTAATACAATACAACATAGGAGGTGGACTAAAATACTTCAAAAATTTGGTATATGCAGGTTTCACAATATGACTAATAAAAGCATCATCGATCATTTCTTCGAAAGTTTGCATCATAGTAACTATCGAAATAAAAATGCTATTAGAAGTAGTTTCAAAAGATTTTGAAAATTTTAGAGTTGCGGTTTTAAAAGGTTCTAAAACTTTTAACAAAGATTCGGCAAAATACTAAGCTTCGGGAGTCATTTGAAAATTTGGCATATTTTTTGCCATACAAATTTTTTTTTACATGCTTTATGTTCAGTAACAAAATGTAGCAAATCAAAAGTAGAGTTCCATCGGTATTTAACATTCTTTGGAAATTTTCTAAAATGTACATTTTCAAGCCTACACTATGTTTTCCATTCTTGAAATATGGGGTCACTTAATGTAATAAAATGTACACAATTTTTAATGTTAATTATATATGAGTCGGCTATTTTTAATGTATCTTGAGCACATAAATTTAAAAAATGACATGCACATCTAATATGTAAAATATTATCAGATGGAGGGTTTAATGCAGTTTGTAATATACTAATTGATGCATTGTTGTTAGATGCATTATCAAAGTTTATACACATAATTTTATCACGAATATGAAAAAAATCATAAATTTCTAAAATATGATTTGCAATTTCATTACCACAATGGGGATAGTGCAACGCGGCAAGGTGATATGATTATTTTTTGAAGAATCCAATCACTATCGATCCAATGACAAGTTATTCTCATCATTGGAATATTGCTGCAACCCTTCCAACAATCGAAAGTTAAAGAAACTGTACAAGTTAAACTCTATAAAATAGCAATCAAAGCTTCTCTCATTTTGGTGTATATTTTAAAACAATCCGAGTTTACAGTATTCCTAGGGATTATTTTAAAATGTGGGTTTAATACAGTTTGATTAAAAGTTTTTGAGTCCATACTCTCGGAATAGGAAAATGATAACTCTTCCTTAATTACTAGTCGGGTCATTTTCCGACGAACAAGTTCAGGATTATAAGGGTAGCTATCAACTAGACCGGTCCTAGGGTGAATTTTTTGTTGGCCGGGTAGGTCTACAAGAAGTTCCCTGTGTACATTTTGGATGTGTCGTTTTATTGTATCCGTCCCCTCACCCTTCTTCCATTTGTATACTTTCGAACAAGTTTTACAAATTTTTATATCTACACCCGAATTTTCTTCGTCGGGAACATAGTCATAAAATTTGTGCCAATCACTTGTTTTCCCTCTAATTTTTCTACTACTACCCGGTTGTGTTGTTTCGGTTGCTTGTGTTTGTGGTTCTTCTTCTCTGTCTCTATCTGCTACAAACACATTGTGTATACCAATGTGTCCGGTCATAGGGTACTCTTCGGCGGGCTCAATTTGTGGGACAATAGGAGGCCTACGAGAAGTGCCGGTAGAATCTTATCCACTTTGGCTACGATCACTACCTCGTGATCTAGACATGTTTATATAGAAGTATATGTGAAAAAATTAAATACAATTTAGGCGAGATAAGTTTTAAAAAAAATCTAGAAAACAATAGGAGGGTGGTGAGAGAGAAGATCAAAAAATCAACAAACAAATACGATGCAATAAATTTATACTACAAAAATAATATCAAGACAATAAGAGGGTTATGAAATTTTAATACCGTACTTCGCAGATACTTGTATATAGAATGAGAGTGAAAATAAAATTAGAAGTAGAAGTAGAAATCCGGATTTGAATATAGAAAGAAAGAGAACTTATTTTTAGGAGCCTTGAGGAGTTGAAGACTTGAAGTAGACGTAGTTGAATGTTGAATTCGATACGATCGGAATTTGTCGCTTCTATGTTGATAAAATTTCAAAGAATTGAGATTGAATTGAGTAGTAGTAGAGGAGAGAGTAAGAGAATAAGGTATGAAATTTCTTGGTTTAAGGGGGGTATTTATAGGGGGGGAAAAAAAACCGGCTAAAACAGTCATTGGCTGTTTTTTTTGCCGTTGGACCTGTGAGTCGAACGGTTGACCCGTACGAGTCCAACGGTTTGAAGCTCGCAGGTTGGTGGGCGAGTTTGTCACTGTTCATCGGGTTAGCGGGCCAGGTTCGACGAGTTGGAAATCCATATTACTCGACCCGGGTCGATCTGCTTAGGCTCGCGGGTATGACCTGGACCCGGACCCAAACCGTAAATCAACAGTCTGAGTTTTGGCAAGCGGATCGCGGGTCAGCTCGGCCCGGTTGCCAACCCTAACCTAGCCATACACATCATCTCATCTCTAATATCTAATATTATAGTGGGAGAATACTCCATTTAGGCCGTAGCTTCTTTTTTATAGGGGACAGGATTGCAATTCTACTAAGTTTTTATTCCTTTTGTTGTGCACTTGCTTCTTCTACATCTAAAAGGCAGGTTGACAGAAGATATATTTAAATACATATGTTGATATCGGCGTCTCTTCAACTGCAACGAAGAGTTTTTGATATTCTGATAATATTTTGTACTTTGTCGCTTCAATTGGATTGGCATTTCTTAATGCCTAGATCACATGCAAGTAGATGTGTAATGTTGTTTTTCTTTTAGTAGAGCTTATTCTAGATTTGCCTCTATGTCATTAAAATCGTATGCATATCAAAAGAAAAGGATGAAAAGAAGACATTTATCTTTTTTGTGAAATTGGAATAATGCAAAAGATCAGCAAAAATCGCAAACAAATTAAATAGATAGTCAGGACCAAGACTGAAAGGCACTATCGCAAACAACCTAAACACTACGACAAGGTAGGCTTCTCATCATTTCAGTGTGAATTAGCAATATAGAGAGAGATGAATATATCCATTTTCATGTTGCACAGATCCTCTATTTGTTCATGGGTCTTCCTTGAGAGTTTTAGAATGAAGAGGGGAATGAACAGTGTAGAAGGTTCCAGTGGGTATCGAAGCTTTTGAGTAGTGCAGACTTCGAGATGCATGAGGCCACATGGCAGATTGTGGGAGGGGGCCAGGGGATCCACATTTAGAATCACATAGACACTCCAATTTCTTCCTATTTCCGAGTGTGTTACCTTCTAGCTATAAAGCACGGATACTCTGTAAGGGGTCGCGTATCAAGTATCCGATACGTATCGGGACTAATTAAAAAATAAAAAATAAAAAAAAATATCGGATACTCTCCCGGTACGCGGGGATACGCAGCCGATACGGCAGGATACGCTGCGGATGCGTTTTTTGTTTTTTTTTCTTTTCGTTCGGCCCGGTCCAAGCCCATCTTTCCCCATTTTCTTTCTCTCTTTCTCACCCTGATCTCTCGCTCACCGCTCCTCTCTCTCTCTCTCTCTCTCTCTCTCTCTCTCTCATCCCGATGTACGTATTCGAAAGCCTAGCCCTCCTCTCTCTCTCTCACCCCGACCGAAACCTTAGCCGGCTAGCCCTCTTCTTCCTCTCTCACCCCGATTGGCAATCGAAAGTCGAAACCCTAGCCATTGGCTCTCTCTCTCTCACCTCGATCGAATCCCTAGCCCTCTTCTCTCTTTCTCACCTTGATCGGCGATCGAAACCCTAGCCAGACCGAAATCTCCTCTCTCTCTCTCACCCTCAGATAAAGCCTAAATGTACTTTTAAATTTTTAATTTTCAATTATTCATTTGTTATATTGGGATTACTGGATTAGGGATTGTTATTAGAGTGCAGAATTTAGAGTGTAGATTTTCAATTATTCATTTGTTATTAGAGTGCAACCTCAAGTAGCCAGAGAATCTGAGATTGGATTTTTTTGCCGTAATAAGTCACTTTCTTAAAAAGGTCAAGAGTGAATACTTTTCTGGAAATGATGTATGTTTGGGGTTGCATTGTTGTGGTCGATACAGGATCATTTTAATGATGTATGTTTGAGGATATATACAGGATCATTTTAATAAATGTGTTGATGCATAGCTGTGGTCGAACTTGATTGTGGCATGTAAATAATGAACTGTCGTAATAACCACACCACATGAGCAAGGAATTTAGAGTATTAGACTACAGATTCAGTTTTTTTGCCATAATTTAGTTTTCTGTTGATTGTATTTTTAATTTAAATGATTGAAGGAACTATATCGGAAGATGTAAATGTTAGTTAATTAGACATTTAGATTAGATTAGACTACTAGATTAGGGATTGTTAATTTGTTACTAGAGTGATTCTCATTTCTCATTTCGTAATGTTAGTTTGTTACTAGAGTGATTTCCAATTTCTCATTTGTTACAGATTAGGGATTGTTACTTGTTAGTTAGTTTATATCATATTTAGTAATTAGTAATGTTTTTGAGAGGATACTAGAGTGATTATCATTTCTCACATACATGCCTCTTTCTTTTTGTCATATTTTTATTAATGCAATTTTATATTGTCTGCGTATAACTTAAGGAATTCAATTTTTATTTATAATATATATTATTAATTATTTTTTATTTATTTTGTTTAAGCGTATCCTAACGTACCCGTATCCTAGTTTTTGAGAAATCGACGTATCCGCGTATCCGATATGTATCGTATCGGATACGCGAATCCGTATCCGTGCTTCATAGCCTTCTAGTCTTTTATGGGTTGACGTGTGAAGCTTCAAGCAAAAGGCTTGTCTCTTGCCATGCCTTTTTGTTGTTTTTCGCTACTACCTTCTAAACTTGTTAGTCTATATGTATACTTCGGCTAGCTTTACCTCTTATTTCACGAAGATGAAAAGAACAAAAAAAAAAAAATCATCCTTAATTGAGCCGTACAGATCTAAGATTGAAGTGTTTATAACTATTCATTATCAATTATCTTGAAAACTTATATTATGTAAGATTATGCTGGTTCTGCTGACTGCAGGTTGTTGTCTTTCATGTTTAGTCAATTGATAGCATGTAGTTCTCTTGTTTAGATATACCCTGATATTATATATATATATATATATATATACTAGGTTTGTCCATGGTTACTTGCCTTCGAAACGATGCAGCATATGAAAAACCCTATAAACAGTAAAATATACCATACATTTCTTGACAGTTTCAAAGTATAGTGGATACATTTACTTTTCAACATTTCGGATGCATGAATCAGAAACTTTCATTATGGAGTTTATATAGCTCAAGTTTGAAATAGTAAGACAACAATTAGTTGTAAATAAAAGTTCATGCTTCCATCAACATATGTTGAAAAATAATCATAAATAAGGTGTATAATCTAACTTCTTAGAACTTTGATGTTGCAAAATAATGAAATTTAACTTTTGAGGAAATATTAGCTACTTTCAGTATAACTTTAGAGGTTGAAATTAACCTCAGTGAATATCCATTTAAATCTTCCATTGTATTTGAAATCAATTAGATAACTCAGTAAAATTTTCTACATGAGAAATAAAAAAAAGCATAAAAAATCTGAAAAATCTGAAAATTTACAAACCTGAAATTTGAAAATCTAAATTTCTGGGTGGAGAGAGAGAGAGACAGAGAGATCTGAAAAAGTGAAGGGAGAAAAGAGAGATATTAATCAAGTGAGGAGGATTTTTGGTTTTGGGGAAAAAATTAGTTTTGAGGGAAAAACTTTTGGGAGGAAATATTTTTGGGGAGGGTGAATATGAGTCATTGAGTTTGTTTCAATTGAAGGAGAATTACTTGATAATTTTTTTTTTCAAATTATCTTGTGATTTAATATATTAAATAACATGTGCAAAGTTATTTCCAGAGGCTTGTGAAACTTCTAGGCTTGGCTGACTCGAAATGTATTTGTTGTTGCTGATTTCGGTGTGGGGGCAATCAGATGAATTTGTGAGTCATTGAGTTTGTTTCAATTGAAGGAGAATTACTTGATATTTTTTTTTTCAAATTGTCTTGTGATTTAATATATTAAATAACATGTGCAAAGTTATTTCCAGAGGCTTGTGAAACTTCTAGGCTTGGCCGACTCGAAATGTATTTGTTGTTGCTGATTTCGGTGTGGGGGCAATCAGATGAATTTGTGGGTTCGTGAGAAATCGAAGAGGTCAAACCTGACCACTTCCACTGTTGATAGGCTGGTTCCTTGGTGCTGCCGCTGACCTGCACAAAGTTCGAAACACCGGGGTTGATCCCGGCGACGAACCCTCCGACGCTCTTGTCAATACTCAAAAAAGAATATAAAAAAAGCTTTAGGTAGGCGAAGAGTGATCACCTTGCAACGGTAGGAGGTAGAGGGGTTTTATAGTTGCCGTGGGAATCTGCTTCGAGATAAGAACAAATCTCTACTCTCCGGTGTGGCTGGACGGAAGTGGTTAGAACCACCTCCTAAGGATAAGGACGGATCAAGATTTCTCCATATTTGCCTGAACTGTCTCTCAACGGGTTGGGACCCGTTCTCAGTTGAACAGATCCGTTTATGGGTTATTGGGCCTTAGAGAAGAGACCCAGTTCCCATTTTGGACCCATCTGTAGGTGAGATTACCGTTTTGTCCCTGTGAACTTTAAGATTCGTGCCCAATTTGAACAGTTCCGATTTAATCCAATTTTTAGCCATATCACGAGCCCCCCACTCTTAAAGACTGTTTGCTATACAGCCTTTGGGGAGTAGTTTTGCTGTTTCAATGGCGTACAGGACTTTATCGGTGTTCTTAAAAGGCGTTTGAATCTTGTTCGAGAGGTAACAGTATTTTTCTGAGTTGGTAAAACACCCAAGATTGTTCTTAGGCTCTTCTGGGTTTTTGGAGATTTTTTTCAATTTTTATATTATTTTTCGAACTATTTATTCAATTTTGCAAAGCGATGATTTGTTTTCCGAGAGCATTAATTAATTGTTCTAACCAATAATTATTTACTCAGGGGCTCAAAAATATTTTCTCGAATTTATAATTATTTTAAGAATTTTTTAATTAATTTTCCTGAATTTTTAATCATTTTTTGCAATTTTTAAATATATAATTCAAATTAATAAACAAAAAATAGATTTAATCACCGTATTAATGATGTGGACGAATCTGGGACATCTATCGCTCGTCGGCGTGAATTTCTGAACGATCAGAGGGTGCATCAACACTTGGGTGACGTGGCTGAATCTCGGGCGTTCATCAAGCATTGGCGAGCATTTCTGGGTGATCAGACGGCTAGGCAGAGAGTAGAGTTTCCCCGTCTTCAGCTCGAAAACACGTCTGTTCGACGTCAGCGGCGAGCCTGGCGAGCGGTTTGTCGAACTAGGCGAACGGTGTGCCGAGCTTGGCGAACAATGGGCAAGTGCTGACCGGTCAACGGTTTTTGCCTATTTTCAGCTCGGAAACACGTCTATTCGACATCTGCGGTGAGCTTGGCGAGCGGTGTGTCGAACTCGGTGAACGGTGTGTCGAGCTTGGCGAACAACAGGCTAACGTTGACTGATCAACGGCATTTTGGCTATTTTCAGCTCGGAAACACATTTGTTCGACATTTGCGGCGAGCGATGTGTCGAGCTTAGGCGAGCGTTGACTGGTCAACGTCATTTTGCTTATTTTCAGCTCGGAAACACGTCTGTTCGACATTTGCGGCAAGCTAGGCAAGTGATGTGTCGAGCTTCGGCGAGCGTTGACTGGTCAACGCCATTTTGGCTATTTTCAGCTCGGAAACACGCCTTTTCCACATTTGCGGCGAGCTTGGCGAGCGATGTGTCGAGCTTAGGCGAGCGTTGACTAGTCAACGCCATTTTGCCTATTTTCAGCTCGGAAACACGTTTGTTCGACATTTGCGGCGAGCTAGGCGAGCGATGTGTCGATCTTAGGCAAGCGTTGACTGGTCAACGCCATTCTGGTTATTTTAAGCTCAGAAATACGTCTCTTCGACATTTGCGGCGAGCTAGGCGAGCGATGTGTCGAGCTTAGGCGAACATTGATTGGTTAACTCCATTTTGGCTATTTTCAGCTCGAAAACACGTCTGTTCGACATTTGCGACGAGCTTAGCGAGCGATGTGTTGAGCTTAGGTGAGCGTTGACTGGTCAATGCCATTTTGCCTATTTTCAGCTCGGAAACACGTCTGTTCGACATTTGCGGCGAGCTAGGCGAGCGATGTGTCGAGCTTAGACGAGTGTTGACTGGTCAACGCCATTTTGCCTATTTTCAGCTTGGAAACATGTTTGTTCGACATTTGCGGCGAGCTTGGTGAGCGATGTATCAAGCTTAGGCGAGCGTTGACTGGTCAATAGCATTTAAGTCGCTTCGAGTTGCTTCCCTTTTGTCGTTTTGCCTTCTGACTGTTTAGAATTCGGCGCTTTTTGGGCTTCCTAAGAGCCCATCAAGCTTTCGGCCCAAGCCCACTAAGTCTCGCTATAAATCTCCACCCCTTTTCCATTTTACCTCACTTTCACTTTCAGCTCGTCTGAAATTTTTTCTCTTTAGAGCTTTTAGCGGAGTCTCCGGTGATCTTTTCCATTTTCCGGCGTATTTTCCGACAGGGGTTGTCAACTCAACAGGTAATTTATTTTAATTTTAAAGGATGTCTAGGGTGTCTTCTGGCGAAGAGGCCTCCTCCTCGGGTCAGCCCGAAGTAGCCTCCTTGTCCACTGCTTCTAAGGTCGACAAGGGGAAGGGCATCGTGGTTCTGTCCTCACTGGAAGTCGAAGCGATCGTGGAAGGGGATTTTGTGGTCGAAGAGGATGGCGGAGCGGCGGCTCTTTCTTCGTCGGTGGTGGAGACTATAGTGGAGAGAGATCGGAGAATTGGCGAGTTCGGAAGGCATTCGATCGCCGTGTCTCACATTGGGGGATTTCGGCAATATGGCGCTGAGGAGCTAAGGCGTGCAGAGCATGGCGGGGCTCAGTTTTACGAGGAGAACGTGTCGAGGGAACGCACAGAGGCAAACGAAATTGTTAGTGTTCTCAAAGAGTCGGACCTGCGTATCATCTGGATGTGTTACATGATCCCTCCGGAGTTTGATCTCATCGTCCCCGGCCCAGGGGTCAGGTCCTGCTGTTCGTTTCGCTCTGATATGTGCGTGTTTCCATTCGACGCTTTCCATGCGGGGCTCCGTCTTCCTCTCCATCCCTTCATAAGGGCGATGCTGCAATGGTACGGGGTAGTTTCGATACAGCTCATGCTGAACATCTGGAGGCACGTAACAGGGTTCATTCTTCATTGCCAGGCCGCTAGGATTGAGCCTAGACTCAGCGTGCTTCGCCGGCTATACAAGATGCACCAGAAGACGCGAACGAAATATCGTTTCAACTTGACCCCCCGGAAGGGTGTCAAGTTGGTCGAAAATTCCGACTCCGTGAAGTCCTGGAGCGATAAGTACTTTCTCGTTCGGGGCAAGAAGCCGTGGGACATCCCCACGATGTGGAGAGAAGATGTGTCGAAGAGGGCGAAGATGGAGCCGACCCTAAGCCCTGAGGAGGACGAAATGGTCGGCATTATCTTGGATCGACCCACGTTGCACTGGAGAGATATCTCCGAGGAGAGTCTCTTTGGGGGAGGCCTTAGTCTGATGAACCTTAGTACGAGATGTCGATCGCCTTTTTGAACTTTCGAATCGTATAAAAATTCTTAACATGTTCTTGTCATCTTTCACTGCAGGGTCTGCCGGTATGGACTTCGAAGACATAATGAATAGCGATCGGCTTTGAGAGGCAAGCGGGTCGAGGAGAAGAAGAGGAAACATGCCGTCGTTCGACCTGCGCCGTCGAAGGCGATCAGAAGCGAGAGCGTCACTGCTCCCGTTGTCGATTTGGAGGCCGTGCCAGCTCAAGTTGCTCTGCCGGCAGGAGAACTTGATCTTTCGGCCACGCTCGCCCTTCAGGCTCCTCCTCGCACGGTGGTAGCCGAAGCTGTGTTGACCGACGAGCTAAAGAGGATTTTCGTATCGGATTGGCAAATCCTAAGGCACGACGGTTTCCTCGGAGACTCGACGAGCTGCATGGACGCCGTCCGCAACTTGGTCACGCCCAAGGAGGCGTCAATGGAGCACGGGACTGTGGGCGACTCTGCCCTGGAGATCGCTAAGGCGCAAATGACTGTAAGCTCTTGATGTGAAGTTGTTCGCTCGACTCTTGTACCCCCCTTACACTACTTGTTTTCTCGCACGCGATCTGCCACTTCAGCCACTTGATGAGGCGAGTGGCGGAGCAGGAGAAAGAGCTGAAGGCTCTGCAGGATCGGGAGAGGTTCGAGCGGTCGAAGGCGAAGAAGGAGCTAGAGGCAGCCGCGCTCTTAGTGGAAACGCAAGCCGCCTAGATCAAACTCCTGGAGGAGGCGTTGGTGAAGGCAAAGGAGTCCGCTGCCTTGGAGAAGGAGGAGGCGGCTTGGGAGAGAGCCGCAGAGCGAGAGTAGGGCGCCTTTGCGAGGGATGTGGCCGTGCGGGAGGCCGAGGCCGCGGCGGAGAAGAAGGCTATCGCCTACCTGGAGACGAACATGCGGAAGGCCTATGTTAAGGCCCTGAGTGACGTCGGTGAACGTTTCCCTGGTTTCGATCGTTCGGGGTACTACTTGTTTCCCGACGATGAGGGGGAGGGAGGAGATGAGGCTGACGGTGAGCAAGACGTAGTGACGGACCCTCCACTGGCTATGGCACCAGCGTCGGATACAGCTGAGGGGAGCGGACGCGAATTAGCACTCCTGGTGGATCCATCCGCCGAGGTGGATTAACTTCCTTCTTAATTTCTTCATATTTTAGTCGTAGATTTTCGCCTAGGGTCTTTTTGTAGTAATGCCTAATAGCGGACTGGCCACCACCTTTTGTACATGTGAACCTTTTAATAAAATTTTTGACTAAGTGTTGGAACTTGCATTATGTTTCGCATCTGAGCTGTCCCTGTAGGAGCTGTTTAAATTTAGTATTGTCATGTCCCTGCCTTTTCAGATCGCCGAAGCATATCAAATGGTCGAAGCGTCTCAAATGGTCAAAGTGTCCCAAATGGCCGAAGTATTACGCCTCCGGTCGGATCTAGGGTTCGCTAGGTTGGGCCTCGCTCGAAGTCGAGAGAGGCTTTTCAAAACTGAGTCGGAGCTAAACCATCTTAAGCTGACGTTGGCCCATCGGGTCTCCAAGCTGAAGCGTCTAAAGGAGAAGGCTCGCGAAGTGCTCCCTGAAGGGGAGGAGACGAGTCCCTCGATGGCCTTCAACCAAGGCTTGAGTTTCAAGTTCCTTCGTCAGTCCCTGTTCGATGTCCGGGCTGAGCGAGAGGGGTTAAAGAATGTAGTGCTCGAGAAGAGTCTGGAGGTGGCGCACCTACGAAGGGCAATTTTCGAGGCTTCTCGTGGGGGCAGCTCTAGCCGAGTGCCTCACCTGAAGATTAGGGTGACGAACGACTCGCTGAAGGAATGAGTTGTTGAGATGGAGGCAGAGAACCATCGGCTACGACTGCTTTCCGAGGGGAGCAATGTCCGGAGCACCTTCTGCCCCCGAGGAAAATACACACAAGGAAGGTGGTTCCACGAGTTGGCGCTCCGTTTGCCTCCCGTCTCAAGGCGCCCTGGGGACGCACAGAGCGGAGTGGCTGGCTCGTTGAGCGGAGCATCTGTCGGGACAACACTTAGGCTCTTAGGTGCCGAAGATGCAACTCGGCTCGCGGTTTGGAGACCTCCGCGGATGTAAGGCCACAGCAACACGGTGTTCGCCGGCCTCGCTTGTCACTTAAGAGAAACATTCCACTCCCTAGGAGGGGTTAAAGCGGATCTCTGTAATTTTTTAATCTTTGTTTCACATGAGTCTTGTATCTCGATGTAAAGATGAGTTGTTGGTCTGTAGTTAGACTTGTACCTCAAACTTTAATGAAATAGTATTTATTTCTTGAACTTGTGAGTGTTTTGCTAGCATTTGCGAGTGTCAAAAGTTGTAGGAGATATTCCGAATGGTGAGCCACTTTACTCGCTCGTCCGCAAGTAGCAAAAGTTGCGTTGAACCAAGTGTTAGACTCTGAACTTGTCGTTTAGAGAATATCAATAGCTGTGGGAGCAATTCCGAATGGTGAACCACTTCGTACTCGCTTAAAAGCAAGTAGTTGAAGCAGAATCGAACCAAGTGTTGGACTCCAAGCATGTCGTTTAGAGAATATCAACAACTGTGGGAGCAATTCCGAATGGTGAACCACTTTGTACTCGCTTAAAAATAAGCAGTTGAAACAGAATCGAACCAAGTGTTGGACTCCGAGCGTGTTGTTTAGAGAATATCAATAGCTGTGGGAACAATTCCGAAAGGTGAACCACTTCGTACTTGCTTAAAAGCAAGTAGTTGAAGTGAAATCGAACAAAGTATTGGACTCCGAGCTTGTCGTTTTAATATTTTTTTTTTGTAAGCGCCAAAGTAGTACAATTAGAATGCTCAAAATAGAGAACTTGCAGGGGTAGATTGTTTTTATTGAAAACACTTAGGCGGCCGCTTCTAAGTTGCGAGCCGCTCTTACACTTTGATAAGGAAAATAAAAAAAACTTCGACATGTTTTATGGAGCGTTCTTGGGAAAGTTGCTTGGAGCGGTGTTCAGACATCCTCTTGGTACTTCATCAAGTGCTACGCGTTCCATGTCCTCGGTATTCTCCTGCCCTCCGGGTCTTCGAGTTGATACCCGCCTGGGCGAATAACTCTGGAGACTCTATACGGACCTTCCCAATTGGGTGCTAGCTTGCCCTTTTTGCTCGGAATGGAGATCGACTGCTTCCGGAGTACTAGGTCCCCCTCTTTAAGATTAGTTGGTCGGACTTTCTTATTATAGGACTGAGTGATCCTACGTTGGTACGTCTCTTGTCTGATGGAAGATCTCTCACGGATCTCATTGATCAGGTCCAAACTGTTGCAAAGCTGGTTCGCGTTCTGCTCTTCATTGTAAGCGATCAGTAGCGGCGAAGGTAGGCCGACCTCGAGGGGGATAATGGCTTCGGAACCATAAGTAAGATTGAAGGGAGATTCTCCCGTCGGAATTCTCCTCGTGGTGCGGTAGCTCCATAGCATGTTGGGCAGCTGATCGACCCATAATCCCTTGGTAGATTTATCGAGCCTCTTCTTTAGGCCGGAGAGTATTTTTCGATTAGCATTCTCCGCTTGGCCGTTGGATTGAGGGTGGGATATCGAGGAGAACCACTGCTGGATACTGAGGTCAGCGCAGAAGTTGCGAAAGGTTGCCCCTGCGAACTGGGTTCCGTTGTCGGTTACGAGGATACGGGGTACACCGAACCGGCAAATAATGTTCTTCCAAAAGAACTTCTGAACCTTGTTCTCAGTGATCGCTGCAAGGGGTTTGGGCTCGATCCAAGTAATCTAACGCCACGACCAGGAACTTCAGCTGGCCTGCCACTGGAGGGAATGGTTCGAGCAAGTCCATCCCTTACATTGCGAAAGGGATTGGACTTGCCAAGGAGGAGAACTGGGCTTGTGGTAGGCGACGTATTGGAGAGAATCTCTGGCAGGAGCCGCATTGGCGGACGTACTCTTCGGAGTCACTAAGTAATATGGGCCAGAAGTAGCCGTAATTCAAGAGTTTACGGGTAAGGAACCTCGCTCCCAAGTGCGCGCCACACATATTGTCACGGGCCTCCTTCAGGACGTAGAAGGCTTCTTCGGGGGAGAGACACTTTAGGTAGGGTCTGCCGTCGATCTGAGTATAGGAGCGTTTGTACATGACTCCATCAAGGAGTGTGTACCGCTTGGCCCTGGTCCTGACCCTTCTTGCTTCTCTTGGGTCTGCTGGAAGAACTTCGTCTCTAAGGTACTTGAGTAGGGGCTTCATCCAATTCTCCCCGAGAGTGAGGGGCATAGTCCCCATCGGCTTTAAGCTGTCTTCCTCAATACTTGGTCTCAAGAGGAACTTTATCAATACGGTTTGCTCCAAACCCTAGAGGGAGGAGGAGGCGAGCCTTGAGAGTGCGTCCACCTGTGCGTTTTCCTCTTAGGAAACCCGCTGGAGTCGAGCATCTTCAAACAAAGCCATTAGTCCCTTTACCTTCGCCAGGTATAACTTGTCCATGCGTTCATCTCTTGCTTCCTACCCCTAGACACTTGATTCACGACCAGCTGCAAATCACTGAAGACCTGGATACTCTTGGCCCCTGCTTTGCGGGCCATGCAGAGTCCCGCTATGAGGGCCTCGTACTCGACTTCGTTGTTCGATGTACGGAAGTTTATGCGGAGGGAGTACTGCAGAACGAAATTGCTTGGACCGGTCAAGATGATGCCAGCCCCACTTCCGTCGGCGCATGAGGATCCATCAACATAAACAGTCCAGACCAGGGGTTCGTCAGCCGACTCACAGGGGCCGGGAATAGTGCTCTCCATAATTAATTCCGCTAGGGCTTGTGCCTTGATAGCGGTTCGGGGTTGGTAGCTAATGTCGTGCTGGCTCAGCTCTATGGACCATTTCATCAAGCGTCCCGATGTCTCGGGCTTGTGGAGAACTTGCTTCAGCGGCTGGTAGGTAAGAATGACCACCAAATGAGACTGAAAGTAAGGGTGGAGCTTTCAGGCTGCCATAACCAAGGCAAATGTTGTCTTCTCTAGCTTCGGGTAACGGAGTTCAGCATCCCGGAGGACCCTACTCACGTAGTAGATGGGCCTATGCATCTTATCTTCTTCTCTTACCAAGACAGCGCTGTGGGTATGCTCCAAAGCGGCGAGGTATAGGTAGAGAACCTCCCTGGGCCTTGGCTTGATCAAGAGCGGGGAGTTGGCTAAGTACGCCTTGAGCTGGTCGAAGGACTCTTGTTGCTGTTGCCCCCATTCAATGCCTTTAGCCCCCCTGAGGGCCTTGAAGAACGGGAGGCACTTCTCCCTGGATTTGGATAGGAAACGCCCAATCGCTGCAAGGCGCCCAGTGAGCCTCTGCACATCTTTTACACTGGAGGGGGGAGCCATATTGAGTATGGCCTGGATCTTGTCGGGGTTGGCCTCTATACCCCTTTGGCTGACCATGAACCCCAAGAACTTGCTGGATGAGACTCCGAACGCACACTTGCTTGGGTTCAATCTCATATTGTGCCTCCTCAACACCCCGAAGGCTTCTTGGAGGTCAAGGACATGCTCCTGCCCGCGGACGCTCTTGACCAACATGTTGTCCACATAGACTTCAATGTTACGGCCAATCTAGTCTTGAAAGACCTTGTTAATTAGGCGCTGGTATGTAGCTCTCGCGTTCTTCAGCCCAAATGGCATGACCCGGTAGCAGTACAGGCCTTGGTCAGTCACAAATGAGGTCTTCGAGATGTCGGGAGGGAACATCTGGATTTGGTTGTACCCCGAGAAGGCATCCATGAAGCTGAGGTCAGTAAAATCAATGCATATCCTCCAGCTCCCACTGGCTTTTTTAACCATCACCACATTGGATATCCATTCGGGGTAGTTCACCTCCTGGATGAATCGGGCGTTCGGGAGCTTCTCGAACTCTTCCTTGATCGCTTGTTGGCGTTCGGGAGCGAACTTACGTCGCTTCTGCTGGATGGGCTTGCCTCCAGGGGCAACACTGAGGTGGTGCATCAAGAGCTCTTCTGAGATCCCAGGCATATCCGCCGCAGTCCAGGCGAAGAAGTCGCGGTTCTCCCTTATGCATTGGGAGATGTCTTTCTTGATGGAGGGGGAAATGGCCTTGATGATCTGGAATGTCTTGGTGGCATCTTCTTCTGAGAAGACCACTTCTTCCAGCTCGTCCACCGGCTCGGAGATGGTCTGGCTACTTTCCCGTGGGAGTTCGAGGGCTTCAAGGGAGAGGACCTGGCCTCCCAGTGAGATCATGTAACACTTGCGAGCCGCCTCCTGACTCCCTCTTACTTCTCCCACTTCTGCGGGGGGTGGGGAACTTCATCTTCATATGATAGGCCGAAGGAATGGCCTAGAGTGCGGCCAAACCTGGTTGACCCAGAATAACATTATAGGAGGCTTTCACATCTACCACCATGAAGTCCATCAGCTCCGTGCGGATGACCAGGGTTTTGCCTGTAACCCCTGTTTCCGTTAATATGTATTTTTTTTTCAAGTATTTCTCCGTATTTTAAATTCTTAATACCTTGTAACTAATTTCTTAATTTATTTTATTATACAACTGTTTTATAAAAATCCAATTGTTCTTATAAGCCCAACTTCTTATTTTATTTTATTATTTATTCATCTGAGCCCAATTTTTATTATAAGCCCAATAATTTAATTATTCACTGTTTTAATATTTAATTGATTTGAAGCCCAAGCCAATTGTTTAATTTAAGCCCAATTGTCCGAATTATTTTGTATAAGCCCAATTCTATAATAATTAAATTGTTTTGAGCCCGATCCAAATCCTATTGGATCTTGACTCACTAGCCCAAACCCAAACTCTTTTTGTTGACCAGGTTAACAAAGCCCCAAAATCTCTCCTTATCACTCCCCACATCATGTAATCCCCAAATTAAATCCCTATCAACTAGCCCTAAAATCCCTCCTCTTTTATATGACTGTTACAACAAATTTTTTTTCTTTAATTCTCCTCCACAGACTGTCATTGATTTCCGTAACTCCCTCTCTCGTATTCTCTCTCTCCCGTCCCCTTCTCTAACTCGAACACAGAGACACCCCCTCGCCTCATCTCCCCTATGAACCCATTCTGCCATTGCCATCTCCAACCTCGAGCTTCCCCCTACCATTGCTCCGCACCGCACCGCACCTCCTCAACCTTCCTCCCATCGCCGCCTCTCATCGCGACGCCACCACCGACGGTCGCCGCCGCTCGAGCTCCTCCTTCCTTTGCCGTCGACAGCACCAGTTATTGCCAACCTCTTTCCCCGTCGCTCGAGCCTTCCATCTGCCGTCGCCACCCAGTTGCGTCGCCCTCGCCAGTCGCAGCTTCCTCTTTCCTGCTATCGCGTTGCCTGTTCGCCTTGCCGCCAGCGCCGCCATCCCTGGCATCGCATCCCTCTCCCACCATTGCCCTCTCTATCTCTCTGTCGTATTTTGGGGAGAAGAAGTGGAATAGGGTTGGGTTTGTTGCTGTTTGGTGATTTGGATCAGGGATTAGATTATTGGGTTGCTGTTGTGTGTTTGTTTCTGTTTGGGATTAGGGATTCCATTTTGCTGTTCGGTGTTTGCATGAAGATCTAGTGTGTGTGGTTACTGTTTGTGAAGTGGAATTGGTTGCTGTTTGTGTTTTGGAGAAGGGTTGGTTTGTTATTGTTTGTTTTAAGGGATCCGATCCGGTGTTTGGTGTTTGTGTGCTTGATTGGAGTTATTGGTTTGCTATTTGGGGATTGTGTGAATTGTTGCTGTTGTGTGTTGGTAAGGAGGACCCGATCTAGTGTGTGGAGAAGTGGAGTTTGGTGTTTGGTGCTTGTGGAGTGGATTGTATTGGGTGTTTGCTATTTTGGAGTTGATGTTGTTGCTGTCACGTATCTTGCACGTGCGTCGCTGCCCAGGATTTTGATCCCGTTATTCTGGTATTCAATATCAACTGTCGTCAAATCAGGTAAGTATCTTCTTGTACATCTCGTTTATTCTCGTACAAGCTTCATTTGAAAAATACCGTAAGTACATTCCTTGACTATCTGTTACAAATTCTAATTCGTATTCATCGATTTGGGCTTGAAATCTATTACTAAAAAAAATCCGTTGATCCCGTATTCCTACATGATCATATGCATTACATGAATATGATTGATACACACATATGTACTCTTAGGATTATATGTAATTATGTGCATGATTGTTTTACCCTTGATAGTAGTTAAATATGATATCTGTTATTGTTGACTAAAATTAATAAAAGTAATAAGCCGGGGTTTAAGGGAAAGACCATAGTAATGGACAATATAGGTAAGTGTATCGGAAGGGGACCCATGTTTCCCATGATTACAAGTTATATGGAACTAAGTGTCACGTAGAACTAAGTGCCAAGTCAGGATTGACGGGGGCCACCTCTAGAATCTACGGGGGCCACCTCTAGAATCCATTACATGATTACAAGTTTACATGTTTCACGCTACAAGTTTACATTCTACATGTTTCACGTTATAAGTTTGCACGTATCTCGAATATGATACAATTGACATGTTTTTCCTGAGTACACCGTCCTATAAAATCCACTCTTAGGCCTAAACGTAACTGCTTGTAAGTAGAAACTATGTAGTAAAATGATGGATGCATGAAGTGCTACCTAGATAGAATCAAACATTAGACATAAGATTAACACGTGCACTTGCATGATCCAATTACATGTTACATGTTCATGTTGACTTGATATTTGTTTACTTGATTACTTGTTTTACATGCCACTTGTTTCATAATGCATTGCTCATAATCATGTTTACATATTGCATTTTTTCTGTTTCATGACTCCCGATTTCTTGCTCTTTTTCCTGTTTCTCTTTTGTTTTGTTTTGTACCTGTCCCCTTAGCTTGTACCGCTTGCGACCCGTGACTTGTATTAACGGGCGTCTTCTTGTTTTCTTTTTCTTTTCTTTTTGTAATAATATACTTGCAGACCCAAATGGAGAGTTACCAGAAGGTGTCGCTGATTAAGTATTTTAGACTTATTATTTATCATGTTATCTTTAGTTTATGTTTTATTTCATGCAACTCTTTATTGTAATCCGGACTTATTTAACCCGTAACTATTTGTATTTCCCAGTTGTTGGTTATGTTATGGACTGTGTCATGAACTTTCATTATCATATTGTGATTTTACATGCTTGCGTGGATTGTTTTATTATCTTATTGTTGAGTTACTTGTACATCTCATGAATGGCGTGTTCACATCATTCGCTGGGTCTTAGTCATGGACTCGTATTCCCTCATTTTGGAAAGCAGGGCGTGACATTGCCAGCGATCACGTCAAGGGTTATAACCTCCTCGATCGTCATCGGCACCCCAGTGAACCCATGAAGAGTGTAGTCAGCGGGCTTGAGCCGATCTCTCGACAGCTGGAGGCCCTTGAACTCCTCCAAGAAAAGAATATTAACTGAGCTGCCATTGTCCACCAAGATCCGGCCTACGTCGAAGTTGGCCATTCCGAGGTTAATAACAAGGGCGTTGCAATGGGGCGTGCGGACACCCTCCAAGTATCTATCGGAGAACGTGACAGGGACCCCAAGACCTTTTGGAGGGGGATGGCTCTGCACGGCGTTCACTTCCCGAACGAAGGCTTTTCGGGAGGAGTTGGAATCTCCCCCCGTTGGGCCTCCGTGTATAAGGTGTAGGGTGGCCTCTGCTTCGACATCCGGGGTCTCCGCAAGTTGTTCGGTTCACCTGTTAACCCCCTTAGGGGGTGGAGGTGGATCAACCCTGTCCCTCCTTACGAACCTAGCAAGCTGCCCTCTCTGAATGAGGGCCTCGATCTCGTCCTTCAGGGCCCGACAGTCGTCTGTGTTGTGCCCGTGGTCCCTATGAAAGCGGCACCATTTATCCCGATTTCTCTTCTTCCCGAGGGTGTTCATCTTTAGAGGTGGCAGTAGAATACCCTCATTCCCAATTTCCGTCAAGATGGCGGAGACACTCGCATTGAGCGGAGTGAACTTTTCGAAGCGGGGGAAAGGGCGACATTGACCTCCATTGTCCTTTTGGAGCTTCTTAGCTCCTTCTTCCTCAGTAGTCTTCCATTTGTTCCGGAAGATGACCCCACAAGAATGGGGCGGTTGAGGGCTTCTTCAGCCCGAATATACTTCTCATTCCTGAGAAGGAGCTCTGAGAAGTCCCGAGGAGGCTTCTTGGCCAGGACGCCCTGAGATCAGGGTTAATGACATTGGATTGGAAATCAGCTGAAGCTACTAACTGATCCAGGGAGACGATAGACCTGGCCTCCGCGGTGAACTGATTGACGTAATCCCTCAGCCGCTCACCTTCTTTTGGCCGAGCAAGAGCAATGAGGTGCTCGTCTTCTCGGAGCGGCGACTGCTCGCGAAGTGTGTGAGGAAGAGACCTTCGAACTGGTCGAAGGAGAAGATGGAGGCCAGAGCAAGTCTGGAATACCACTCCCGAGAAGGCTCCTTGAGTGTGGTCGGGAAGGTCTTGCAGAGAAGGGCGTCGGAGGCATGATAGATCATCATGAGAGTTTTGAAACTCTCAATGTGATTAGCGGGGTCCGACTCTCCGGTGTAAGACTCAAAGTGTGGAGGCTTGAAGTTCTCTGGGACGGGGGCCTCCATGATAGTGCAGGAGAACGGGGGCCTGCTCGGGCAGAGGTTCCTCACCCGTTGTTCTTCATCTCTGTCGAGCTGGCCAAGGCGCCTTTCCATCTCATGGAGACGGCGGTAGACCGAGTCCTCCCTTCGGTCATGCCTCGCTGAGCCCCGACTCGTCTTCATGTAGAAGAGGGCTGGGGCTGCGGTGGCGGTAGCTCGGAGCCGGCTGAGGACTGGGGGAGCGACGGCGATGGCTCGGTGCCGGTCGGGGGCTGGGAAAGCGGCGGCGATGGCTTGGAGTCGGCCGAGGACTAGGAGAGCGGCGGCGATGTTTGGGAGCGGGCTGAGGACTGGGAGCCCGTTGGTCATTGTTGGGGGCGACGTTGAGTGCCCGTAGGAATACCTCCTGGAACTGTTGGAACTCTGCCCTCGTGACGGGGGCCTCCTGTTCCCGATGAGCTCGAGGGGCAGGACGGCCAGCCGGGGAGCGACTTCTTCTCTGGCGATGTTGGGGCAACTCCCTCCGCCTCCGGGGAGAGGTGGACCCTCTGCGATCTTCCCTGCGGGGTGACCGGTCCCTCTGATGCACCCAGTGAGGGATCCCGTCACGAGTCCGCCTCTCGTCCAAGCAGATTCGAAGATCTGTATCGTTCTGCCGATAGTTGAGAACATTTCGCAGATCTTTCGGCGTTGGAGGGCTATGGGAGGCCTTGGAGTCAGTGGAAGGGTTGTGTACGGAGAGATGGACTTGATGCAGGGGTTGCTTCTGGCGACTTCGTTGAGAGGGTTCCCTAACGAACACTTGAGACCCTAGAGGATGCTGAACGGATTGAGGAATTGGTTGTTTGAGCTGCTGGGCCGGTTGGACGGGCGAAGGGAGATCCTCCGGAGGCAGAGGAAGAATGGAAGTTGTTTAACGGTTGGAGGTCGCGGACTTCCCTTTCTTCGGAGGCATAGCTAGGAGTGGCTTTTGTTGATGGAGTAGGGTTGGATTGCTATTCAATTTTTCACAGACGGCGCCAATCTGTTGCCGCTGATTTCAGTGTGGGGGCAATCAGATGAATTTGTGGGTTCATGAGGAATCAAAGAGGTCAAACCTGACCACTACCATTGTTGATAGGATGGCTCCTTGGTGCTGCCGCTGACCTGCACAAAGTTCGAAACACCGGGGTTGATCCCGACGGCGAACCCTACGATGCTCTTGTAAATACTCAGAAAAGAAAATGAAAAAAGCTTTAGGTAGGCAAAGAGAGATCACCTTGTAACGGTCGGAGGTAGGGGTATTTTATAGTCGCCGTGGGGATCTGCTTCGAGATAAGAACAAATCTCTACTCCCCGGTATGGCTGGATGGAAGTGGTTAGAACCACCTCCTAAAGAAATGACGGATCAAGATTTCTCTATATCCTCCTGAACTGTCTCTCAACGGGTTGGGACCCGTTCTCGGTTGAACAGATCCGTTTATGGGTTATTGGGCCCTAGAGAAGAGACCTAGTTCTCTCAACGGGTTGTCTGTAGGTGAGATTACCGTTTTGTCCCTGTAAACTTTAAGATTCGTATCCAATTTGAACGGTTCCGATTTAATTCTATTTTTAGCCATATCAGTTTTACAATTCAATATTTTTGGAAACTAACACTCTAGTAGCAAATATTTATTTTCGCTCATCATAATCATCATTTATGACTCCTCCCATAGAAGTGGGATAATGGAGCACAGGATTCTTTAAGGGTGGACAACTATTATCCGAACCGACCAATCCGAACCAATCCAATCCGAACCGACCGGTTTTTAACCGAACCAATTGGGGGTTTTGATTGGTTCGGTTCTTGATCTTCAATAACCAACTGGACAGGTTCGGTTGTTGGATGGGGCTTTCAAATAACCGATGAAACAGAACCGACCGTACCTTTATGCATAAGTCCATAAAAAATATAGTTTTCCTTTAATTTCTTGAATATAAAAATAGTCATTTCTCATTTTCTTGGAGATACAAACAGTCTTCTTTAATTTCTTTAATACAAACCGAACAGTTGTTCTGTCTCTGTTTTGATTCTTCATAATCCTGTGTGTTATGTTGTTGAGAAATGCTTTATTTACAGTGTGACCCAACTTAATAGAATCATGAAGTTGATGTAACATTTAGTAGTTACTTTAATCAAATCAAGTAGAAATTGTAATCTAAATTTTTTTTTTATTGTACCTGAAATTCAATTAGTTATGGTTATTTAATATTTCTTTTATGATAATAAACTAAGATTACAGAAGTATGCAAGTGAAAAAGTAGTTTATCTCACCCATTTAAACGTCATAATCTCAAACAATTAGTGCAAATTTATTAACAACTTGTGGTTTTATGAATCTTCATTTTAAATTTATTTCTGAATAACAAATAACAGGTTGTTTCTCAAGTTTGATTGAAGTTGATCTTTTAAATTTCAACAAAATTATGAATGATGTTGAAGGTGAAAAGCAGCACACCAAACCGACCATTTAATCCAATCCAAACCGAGCTTAATCGGCTTGGATGGAAACCGATCCAATTAAGATTCGGATTGGTTGCGGAAGAGAAAATTAAAAAACCGATCTTCTTTAAATCGGTAGTGGATGGTTCATATTAGGTCGGATACCGACCGATGCCCACCCCTGAGATTCTCGGCAGATTTCACATATTTGACAATGTCTATCGATACTTGAATCTAGTTCTTACTGTGAATACACGCACATGCACAAATTAGGATTGGCTTTGGGGCACCAAGTCCCATGTATAATATATTAAAAGAAGTTGCCAACTGACTGTCAGACTCTAAATTGGTGTCAAATTGCCTAGCCAAGAAAACTCCAAAAACGAGTGGGGATTGAATACTATACAGCGTAGAAGGCCATTTTGTGGGTAGGCCGGTAGGGAAACCATCTTACCGGTCATGGTTAGAATTTTTTGCCATACTAGGCTACTTTTTGAAAATATTTGCAATTTTAGGTCAGCTCGCAAACTATTAGCGTTCGTGGACTAGTCAGCGCCACGTCAGCAGCAGCCACTATTGGGAATAGCGACCTCTTCATATTAGGGGTGGGCATCGGTCGGTATCCGACCTAATATGGACCATCCACCACCGATCCAAAGAAGATCGGTTTTTTAATTTTCTCATTCGCAACCAATCCGAACCTTAATTGGATTGGTTTCCATCCAAGCCGATTAAGCTCGGTTTGGATTGGATTAGATGGTCGGTTTGGCGTGCTACTTTTCACCTTCAACATTATTCATAATTTTGTTGAAATTTAAAAGATCAACTTCAATCAAACTTAAGAAACAACCTGTTATTTGTTATTCAGAAATGAATTTAAAATGAAGATTCATAAAACCACAAGTTGTTAATAAATTTGTACTAATTGTTTGAGATTATGACGTTTAAATGGGTGAGATAAACTACTTTTTCACTTGCATACTTCTGTAATCTTAGTTTATTATCACATAAGAAATATTAAATAACCATAGCTAATTGAATTTCAGGTACAATAAAAAAAATTAGATTACAATTTCTACTTGATTTGATTAAAGTAACTACTAAATGTTACATCAACTTCATGATTCTATTAAGTTAGGTCACACTGTAAATAAAGCATTTCTCAACAACATAACACACAGGATTATGAAGAATCAAAACATAGACAGAACAACTGCTCGGTTTGTATTAAAGAAATTAAAGAAGACTGTTTGTATCTCCAAGAAAATGAGAAATGACTATTTTTATATTCAAGAAATTAAAGGAGAACTATATTTTTTATGGACTTATGCATAGAGGTACGGTCGGTTCTGTTTCATCGGTTATTTGAAAGCCCCATCCAACAACCGAACCGGTCCAGTTGGTTATTGAAGATCAAGAACCGAACCAATCCAAACCCCCAATTGGTTCGGTTAAAAACCGGTCGGTTCGGATTGGATTGGTTCGGATTGGTCGGTTCGGATAATAGTTGTCCACCCCTACTTCATATACGATATCGCTAATGGAAATAACGACCAACACATTGTACTCATTCTCCCACACTTAGCAGATTTTAGAAAGGGTTTTGTAAAATTGGCAAACGACTTCATCTAAGTGAGGTCGCTTTTGGCAATAGCGGTGTCGTCTAACCGAGGTCGCTATTCCCAATAGCGTCCTCAAGTGGGCCCAACCGCTTTTAAGACTCAGCACGTCCCCACTCTCTCTCTCTCTCTCTCTCTCTCTCTCTCTCTCTTTTATTTCGTTTTTCTTCTTCTCTATCTCCGAATACCCTAACCCCTAATTTCTCCCCCAAAAAACCCATTAATTCGAGTTACATTCATCTCCACCCCATATCTCTCTTCACACTTCTTCTCTACCCGACCTATCTCCTCACTACATATTTCGACAATCTCCAATTTGAAAACCTTAAAGAGGTACGCCTAGTATCTTGCAATTGTGATTGATTGATGAATGTTTATTGATTGATTGATTCATGAATGTTGTTGAAACTCGTATTGTAGTTGTTATACTGGAACTTAAATATTGTGTTAGATGTACATTCAACTATTTCTGGTTAATGGGACGTGAATGGTGTTAGTTTGGTATGTTGTGAACTCTCTTGTTAATGAAATGTGATCATGTGTACTACCATTAAATATATTCTACGTAGTCCCATGACCACGTGCTTACAGTTTCATGAATATGACTCTACTTTTATCAAGAAATGTACATTGATTTCAATTATTATATATGCATACACCTATACAAACTTTTATGATCCGTTTCATTTAGGAACTTGCTTTTGCACTGTTGGCAAAAAGCATGCCATAAAATATACCTTCTGTATCATATATTGTGCTTGTGCGGACTTGAGGTAAAGAGGGAGTTTATAAATTTTGCATATGGCTTAGTTTGTGTTGGATTTGCATGAATCCCACACATATACCAGTTATTTTAGACATGGATCCATTAAATATATTATGTAGATAGATTAGTGTGATTTAGGGGTCCTATATAAAAATTTTAAATGTAGTATGGGATGTGATACTTGAAAATCGTAGTAGTGATTTATATTACATCTACTTTCTCTTGTAATAATATTGTGAATTTTTAGGATTAGCACACATTCGGGGATGTTTTTCACGCCACAGTTTAAATATTCATTTCAAACATGGATCCATTAAATAATATAATATAAAATTGTTAAATGCCATGGTTAATCTTTGTTAATATGAATTTAATATTTTGTTCATGATTAAAATTGGATGCAAATTTTTTTTACTAATGTATGAGTATGGACTATAAAATTCCTATTTGGTTGTATTACGGGGGAGAAATAGTTCGAGACCCAAAAATAGGTTTTTGCTATAAAGGCGTTGAACCAGAGATAGTTTGGGCAAATCATAATATAAAAATGCAAGAATTAGTGGAAAAGGTATACAAAGTAACTAAATGGGATAAAGATGAATGAAGTGTTCAAATTAAAGCAAGGTATGCAGCTGGAAAAGGCAGAGAGGGCCTATATTTTATGGCGGTGCCTATAGTTGATGATGACTCACTTGTTGCTATGATAGCAAGATCAATTGATCCGTACAGTAGTTGATGTGCAATGGAATTATATATAGATCAAACCAAGATTCACATATGTAGTCCACAGGTTGATTGCGTGTCACATACGTAAATATTAACAAACTTTTGGAAGTATAGTTGGGGTTGGAGTTGGCTTATCTCATATATAGGATATATGTAAGTTGTGCAATTTTTTGGAAATTCTTTTGGAAGTATAGGTTAATGTTGGATGCTGTGTGTAGGGAATCATGTTGTCGAGGAAGTGTTGTTCTCATGTTGAAGTAATTTTTGAAGTATATTATGAATTATTTTTGGCAGAGTTAGTCATATTTTGGATGTTCAATTTGGTTGTTTATATTAAGTTGGTTATGTGGTGATTTGATTGAGATAAATTGTAAACAGAGGAGTGGGCATATTTAATATTATACAGTTGGTTGTTAATACTGTGGCCACTATTGGCATTCGTGATCACAACTATATGTAGTCGTCATTACCAATAGCGATTAAACTGATACAACCATATTATATATGTAGTAATTATTACCAAACTCGACTGTAACTGAGGTTGCTTTTGGGAATAGCGATCCTAGTTATACTCGATTTTGAGTAGAAATTCCAGAGAGGAAGCCAATATGGACTATAACTGAGGTCGTTTTTGGGAATAGCGACCCTAGTTATAATCGATTTTGAGTACAAATTCTAGAGAGGAAGCCAATATCGACTATAACTGAAGTCACCTTTGGGAATAGCGACCTCAGTTATAGTCGATTCTGAGTTGAAATTCCAGAGAGAGCTAATATCGACTATAACTGAGGTCGCTTTTGGGATTACCGACCCTAGTTATAGTCGATTTTGTGTAGAAATTCCAGAGAGGAAGCCAATATCTACTATAACGGAGGTCGCCTTTGGGAATAGCGACCTCAGTTATAATCAATTTTGAGTACAAAATTCCACAGCGGAAGGCAATATCGACTATAACTGAAGTCGCTTTTGGGAATAGCAACCCTAGTTATAATCGATTTGAGTACAAATTCCAGAGTGGAAGCCAATATTGACTATAACTGAGGTCGCTTTTGGGAATAGCGACCCTAGTTATAGTCAATTTTGAGTACAAATTCCAGAGAGGAAGCCAATATCGACTATAACTGAGGTCGTTTTTGGGAATAACGACCTTAGTTATAGTCGATTTTGAGTAGAAATTCCAAAGAGCAAGCAATATGGACTATAACTGAGGTCGCTTTTGGGAGTAGCGACCCTAGTTATAATCGATTTTAAGTACAAATTCCAGAGAGGAAGCCAATATCGACTATAACAAAGGTTGCCTTTGGGAACAACAACCTCAGTTATAGTCGATTTTGAGTACAAAATTCCAGAGAGGAAGCCAATATCGACTATAACTGAGGTCACTTTTGGGAATAGCGACCCTTGTTAAAATCGATTTTGAGTACAAATTTCAGAGAGGAAGCCAATATCAACTATAACTGAGGTCGCTTTTGGGAATAGCGACCCTAGTTATCGTCGATTTTGAGTAGAAATTCCAGAAAGCAAGCAATATGGATTATAACTGAGGTCGCTTTTGGGAATAGCGACCCTACTTATAATCGATTTTGAGTACAAATTCCAGAGAGGAAGCCAATATCGACTATAGCGGAGGTCGCATTTGGAAATTGTTGGATGTATATGTATATTCTCAATATAATAGGATAATATTGTGTATATTATTCTATGGGGCAACACGGGTTTACACGTGTTATGTATTAATTATTGGAATGGGTTGAGTGGGCTAAAAGCCCAGTACCCTAAACCCAGTCTAATCTCTTTATAAGCTGGTCTAGAGATAGTGCTCTGTGATATTCCAATACTGATAAGCAGGGTATAATATCTTAAGCGGCTAGAGATTAACCCTAACCCTAATTTCCCCAAATCAGTATTAACAATCTTAAGATATTAGCTTAATCAATTTGTGAGATTAATCAACAGGGCTATTCGGAATCTCACCACCCGTCGCACCACCCCGCCGTTCGCCGTCGCTCGACGCCGAACGCCACCACACGAAGCCGCCACCGTCGTCGACTAGAGCCGCCGCCGTTACTGTTGTCGGCGTCATCTCTGTCGTCGCGGATCGAAGGGGACCCAGATCACCGGTGTCGTCGGTGTGGCCGAAATCCAGATCGTCTGGATTCGGTGACGATCACGGCTGATGGAGGAGCCTCAGCCGCTGTCTCTGGGCGACGCCGCCACCCCGACATCGATGGGAGCCGCAGCCGCCAGATCTCATCGGAGACATTGAAGGCGACGCCGGAACCCTAATCGCAATCTCTCGCGAAGCCGATCGGTTGCTGTTCGTCCGCTCGCCGATCTGCTGCGAAGCCGACAGCTCGTTCCCTCGGTCGCCGTCCGTTCGTTCGCTCGTAGATCGCGTCGCGAGGTCGTCGGGCGCCGAACCCCCCTCTTCCGTTCGCTGTCGACGGCAGTCTCAGGCGCCAACTCCAATCCCTCTTCTCTCTTCCTCAAGATCTGTTGAAACCCTAATTGAAGAAGAAGATAGTGAAGGGAAGAAGGAGAGATCAGATCTGTTTTGATTTGATTTGTTGATTGGTTCATCATGGTGTTTGGTGTTCGGGGTCAAGGAAGGGATTTTAGTATCTCATTATCAGATCTGTTTAGACGCACACAATATGTTTGATGCAGGGTCTCTTTGGCGCAGAATGGCTTGTTGTTTGGATTTGTTCCCAACAGACATGAGTCTAATCAATTGAAGGGGAAGTGACAGTAAAAGATAAGTTCTTTACTTTCCTCGTATTAAATTCCTGTTAATTATTGGTTAAGTCCAAGACCGTATTAATTATTTGTTTAATTAATACAAGTTGAACAGTTGTTTTGGCTATGTGCTAAAACACAATATCTATTTTGTTAAACAGTATGTTGACTATATAATTCGCATCTCCAATTAAATTGTTGCTAGAATTAGATGCGCTAATAATTTGTTTAATTGGCTAATCTTTAACAATTTGATGAATGTAGGAACTCCAAAGTTACTTACAAATTGTGTGTATTGGAGACGATGGATTTGCATCATGTTATGATAAGTCTGCACTACGCAGGCTTCTCCATCGAATTTGGAAAACACTTCTAACTTGAAGTGTCGGTATGATCTACTTTAACCTCTTAGTATTTTTATGTGATGAATGTGTTAACGTTTTGTACGTTTGATCACATGATTGAGAGTTTTAGATCATAGTTATTCTCGCTTTGGAAAACTTGCATGTTTAGGGTTGTTAAGTATTTTATCATACTATGTGTATAGATATTTTGACAAATCCATTGTTTGCAGTTTGTGTGAGATTATATATTTGCTTCTCTGATAATTAAAATTTTTTTTGTATAAGATTTATAACAAATGTCCGTAACTTAGATAGGAGCATTTTGTAATACAGTATATGACTCCATTAGTTACGTTTTGTTCTTTCTCGTTCATTGTACTGTGTGTGCAAAATTGAATTATAAAATATTAGTCATTATCTCGTTTAGCGTTTCGAAGATGATGAAGAACGAATAAAGGAAAATATAGCTCAATTTGTTTGAACAAGTAGACATTGTTAGAATCACTAGAGAAAGCAAACAATTTTGTAAAATGTAATAAAGTAATTTTGTATTAACTCTTATAATGTGCATATATTGTCAATCGCATGTATAAGCTGAGTTTAACAAATGAAACAATTAATAACAATAGTTCTAATTATGTTCTTGAACCTAGCATAATTGGCTAGGATTTGAGAAATATATATTCAATTGTTTGTGAGGAAATGTGATCTAATTATCAAAACTGTGGGGAAACGGAGTTAAAAGCTATTGAGTCAAAAGCTTTAACATCGAAATTGTTTTGAAATTTAGAATCACTATGAACTATATATTAATTTGTTTGTTCTTGTTAAAACTCATAACTCTACCAAATGACACTTCATTAAATATGACAAATATAAAAGTTGTGCTCAGATTATGATTACTAGAAAATTATTTAGTATGGTTTCTAGGCGCACACAACTTCTTGAGTCAATACATTCTGACATTTGTGATCTCAGTAGCTTTGTGACTAGATGAGACGATTATTGGTCAGAAGTATTTAATCGCTTTTGTAGATGATTAATATAAGTCTGTCATATATATGAAGAATAAAGCACTTATTATTCTTAATGAATTAAAAATTATAGTTGAATGCTAAAAATCAAGGGTTCAGATTTGATAGAGGTGGTGAATATGTTTAACAACTTTAGAGAAGTTTGCATTGGGCATAATCTCTACTGCACTCTACTTACAACAATCAAACAGTATTGATAAAAGTTAGAATCAAACTCTTAGTGAAATGTTGAATTCTATATTACTGATTGTTGTTTGTCGTGTGTAATAATGAGTAATGTTGTATTGTTAATCATATCTCTAATGTGTTACTACACTTTAAATTGAATACACTTTGTAGTCATGGCATGAAAACACAAATAATTTTGTTAAAGTGAAAATTTTGTGTTGTGATACATTTGTTAGAGTACATGACCCTAGAAGGCCTAAAGTAGGACCTACAACAAATATTTATGTGTTTAGAAAGTGCAGAATAGTTCTGTGGACAGATGTTGGATCTATCTAATTTGTGTTAGAAGAATCTAGACTTGCAAAGTTCTTTGAAGATGTGTTCATCAAAGATAAATGTGTGAACAATCTAGTCCTACAAACACGTTCAATGATTCACAGTTGGAATCAAGAACCAGCCTTACTGACACTTAAAACCTGAATGGCAAATGAACTAAGAATAGTCTTTAGTAGACAATGAGATGATTTTGTGTCATACAATAATACTTCAATTTAGTTGATCTGCCAAAAGAGGCTAAAACTATAGTAAGTGGGGTTTTGTAGAAGAAACTTAATTTTGATTGTTCAGTAGCAATTTTAATGCTTTTTAGTAGCAAACAGATTGACTGAGAAAATGGGGTAGATTTGTTTCATGTTTACTCACATGTTTGTCATATTGCTACAATAAGTATTTTTCTTAACCTTATATCTATTGAAAATTTTGTCATTCATAAAGAATATTTAAAAGTTCTGTACTTGATATTTTGTACTGAACAGTTTTGTACTGGAAAGTTTTGAACTAATATGTTTAGTGAACTAGATTTACAATTTAGTAAAATCATCGTATGCTTTAAAACATGTAATATAGCTAGCATACAAATATTTTGACAAATTTCTCAAAGAGCCTAGTATATGAATCAAGTAATTCAGATCAGTGCCTTAGACTTTGTGGTGTGTCAAATATAATGGCTATTATTTACTTGGTTTTATTGACATGATTGTTGATTGGAAGTGACATCTCTATTATAAATGGAGTTAAATTGTGCTATCCAAATAAATTTAGCTTGAAACACCTAAGTATTGTGGTCACCATATTACGTATAAGGGTGAGTTTTGGTTGGCAAGGGATAACTCTTAGTCAAACCCGATAAATCAATAATGTGTTTCAAAAGTGGGGATATAGTGATTGATATAGTGATTGAAAGTGTGTTTTGAAGCACCTTATGATTATGTTAAAAGGTTGACACCTTATGATGGTGCAACTCTGAGACAGGTAGATCATTTTAAAAGAATTGAAAGTCTCGTGTATACAAAGATCTGCACTAGAATAGACATAGCCTTTGAGGTAGGTATGATCTGCAGACTCACTAATAATCCCTTACACACTTGAGTGCCCTGAAGAGGCTAATGAGATACCTGAGTGGTACTCAAGAGTTTGCTTTGTGCTACTCAAAGTTTAGTGAAAGTTGACAACTAGTGGATAAGTGTTCGCACTAGGAGGAGCAGAAAAATTATGGAGATTAATAGGCAACCAAGTGTTGCGTTCACATCCAAGAAATCAGACCTCTATGTGTTATCCTCTGCAGGGGAAGAGGCTGAGTGGATTGAATGACTTATTGCTAATCATCCATTTGAGAAGTTTAATGTAAATTCTCTATTCTGTCATGCAACTATCAAGCTATAATGCACTGTAGCTCATAACTCACTCTATAATAGTAAGAGGAGTATATTAAGGCTGAACGAAGCCTAGTTGAACTTTCTCATAGATAAAGTGCAATTGTGATAAATATGGCTAATGCTCTTGCTAAGAGACTTGAAAGTGATCTAATTATCAAAACTGTGGGGGAAATGGAGTTAAAAGCTATTGAGTCAAAAGCTTTAACATCCAAGTTGTTTTGAGATTTAGAATCCAATTAGAGCCATAGAGAAGTTCAAACTGAAGCATCAATTTTAGGCAATTGACATGCTTTAGATAATTTGAAAAGTTCTATGTAAATTCTGTTAATATATAATTTCATTCCAATTTTGATGATGCTATATATTTTTAGAATTTACTTAGATACATCTCATTATTCCAAAAGAAAGCCTGAAAACTTGTCGATATGTTTCCGATGTTTAGAATGGTTGTTATATCATTCCAATTTTGATTTTATAACTCTTTTATGGATTCATGTTTCATTCCAATTTTGATGATTCAGGATTAACCATAATTGATTTGACTATTCTATCATTCCAATATGAAACATAGTATAGTTCTTGTGTAGAAACTATAATAGTTCTTGTTCTTTATTTTGTTAAAGAAACTTGATTGTGATGCTTGCGTTACATTTTGCTAAGCTATCGTTGAATTGTACTAAGTTCTTTAGTAGAACCAGATACTTTATGAAATTTGCTAGAATTCTTAGAGATGCGTCTCTTGATATTCTTGTTTTCAATAAGCTAGCAAAGTTGGAGGAGTTGAATCTGTCAACATAGATTTCAAAATAATGATTTGCTCAAAATGGAGGAGTAAACATAAAGCAGTTTGCAAGGATATAGTTTTGGTTTATTTCTCTGAGGAATAACTTTGTCACTTGCTTAATAAAACTTCTGTTGAGTTTAAGACTCTTGTGTTCATGAGCTTAAAACTCATATTTTGTTCGTGAAGTTTATTTGCTTTGGTTGATTTTGAAACTATGACAGTCTCTCTAGTTGGTTTAGTTCTTTGTGAACTATTCATTTATGGTTTAAAACTATTTGATTATTTTGGTTTAGTCATATTTGAACTATTCAAGTTATAATTGATTTAGTTTATGATTCATGGTTTTTATGATTCAATAATGTTTGAATTTTTGTGATCCAATATTATAACATTGCTTAGCCTAATATATTGAGAATATAGGAGGAGATTGTTGGATGTATATGTATATTCTCAATATAATAGGATAATATTGTGTATATTATTCTATGGGGCAACACGGGTTTACACGTGTTATGTATTAATTATTGGAACGGGTTGAGTGGGCTAAAAGCCCAGTACCCTAAACCCAGTCTAATCTCTTTATAAGCTGGTCTAGAGATAGTGCTCTGTGATATTCCAATACTGATAAGCAGGGTATAATATCTTAAGCGGCTAGAGATTAACCCTAACCCTAATTTCCCCAAATCAGTATTAACAATAGTGACCTCAGTTATAGTCGATTTTGAGTACAAAATTCCAGAGAGTCAGTTTTAGTTATCAGTTCGATCGCTATTCCGACCAACGACTTATGTCAACCAAGGTCATTGATGCCACTAACGACCTCTTTAGAGAACACTACTGCTACAAATTTATACACACAGATTTCCCTGTGTACATTCACAACAAAGTTTCTTTACCACATTAATACACAAACATGCATTCATCACATTCAAATCCATCACATATTAAAACAACGAATAATTTCACAATCAAGCATGTTTGCAAGATGTTACAAAGGCACGCATCAAAAACTACATTTTTCATAGCGTGCATTGATTAAAAAAGAGGCGACTAATTTCTACGATGAAACTGCGACTAAAGAAAAAACACAAGAATTGGTACACCTAAAATGGGACGACTACGATGGAGTGTACAAGGTCGACTTCCTTCTTTTCCAAAGAGCTTTCCGCCTCAGGCCAACTTGTGCAATTTGGGTAACTTGTGATATGAGCATATCATCGGGGATTTCTTTAATTTCATTACTATGCTGTCGTGCTACTTGTGGTTAAAACTGCTCTTCTTGTTGTGTATTTACATCTTTATTGCCTGGATCTTGTTCATGCTCTTCATCAGCTTGCTCTTCCACTGGCGACTCAACTCGTTGTCGTTGCCGTGTTGGACGCTTTACGACCTTACGCCTAGATGTTCTGTAGGTCGGGGATGTCATTAATGCATTAAATCTTGCCACCTCACCCACCTCCTCTATTTGCAAAAAGTATGGTGCAAGAATCTCGCGTGCGAGATCCTTAGCCGCTTGAGCCACATTGCTTTTCAAAACTTGTGCGCATTTCCGGGCAATGAACCATACTTGGTCCATCTGCATATATCACAAACATATTTCATATGATATACATCGCATATGTATTGATATATATGTTTAAAATATAATCAAAATTTCAAAATAATAAATGAAATATTAACATACGATTTTGCGAGTGGATGTCGCCCTTGGTTGATATGTTGGTAGCGTAGAGGAATAGGCGGGATCGGGTTCGACCTGATCACTCGAAACTGGTAGGAGGACACCTGCTGGTACGAAAGTACGAGGAGCTATATATAAACGTGTAATCCACTGATACCACGACATGTATATAGTGTGCAGTGATCCATCATACGGAGGAATACCGGTAATAATAGTTTCATATCTCTGCTCATTCCACGCGTTCGCATGAGCTTGGTGATGGGTAGCCCAATTATGATCGGGTACACGTCCAACCCCTTAGACCTTGTGTAAAAGAATGTCATACGTCGGGGATGGTTTGCTGAAGACCGAACTGACGAAGCACTCGATCCGAATAGTACATCTCGACAACACTAAAGTTCACGAGTGGGGCTCTCGTCAACCATAGATGCTTGTGTGCGGTACAATTTGGTGGTAGTCTCTTCAATCGATTCGGTGTGTACGGTTCCCATATGACGAACTCCTCTCTCAATATATCTAGCTCGTCTTTGTAGTAAGTAACCACCCCACTTGGATTATCTCTCCACGTGTGACTCCTTGCCCAGTACACACCGTTGGGAGCGAACATTGCAGCATTCGCTGCATCTATCATTCACCCCTGTGACTGCCGACTTATACGGGGATGTCCAATATGTAAGTGTTCCCAACACCAAATTTATAGGATTAACATCGGACCAATCGTCTCCTTCGCATTCAACGCTCAATTGCACAAACTCCGGTACAAAGAGGCTAATGCAGCACTGCCCCAGCTGTATTGACTAACTCTAGTCAAGTCACCAATCGGTGGTAAGTACATGAGAGGCACGACATCTTCTGTTGAGTTGGGAAAAAGAACACTTCCAAATACAGTCATCAAGTAAGCTCGGAGTAGCACTCTACATGATACTCCGACGATTCGTTGTTTTAGAAATTCCTGAATGTATTCTTAAGCCAACTTAACCGGATTGACACACCATCGAATGTAGTCTCATCTGCCTCAACACCAAGATAATTTGCCACAAGCATCGCCTTATTAAACGCCATTATACCTGGGACGGTGAAACCATCAATTGGAAGTCCAGAGATAACCGCGATATCTTGAAGCGTCACGGTCATCTCTCCAACGGGGAAATGGAAGGAATGGGTCTCCGGCCCCCAACGCTCGAGTACCGCTGTAAGTAGATGGCGATCGAGTTTCATCTTTCCTATCAAACCAAGTCTATAGAAACCGGCCACCACTAACAGCTCGTGTGTCATTGGATGTATTGGCAAGGTCTCATGCGTACGGAAACTGCACTCCCTGGCTGTACCGTTCCATACCCGCTATGATCTATGTATCTGCTGCATAGTCAACAAAGAAGGATCATGAAGACCGGGCCCACCCGGTGCAATGTGAGAAGATGGGGCATGCGCACCACTAGCAGACGAAGAAGCTCCCCCGCCTTGGACACCCGCGATGGACGTCTATGTCCACGGCCAATATTACTCGGTCCTTCGTCGGAACCCTACAAAAATTTAGTAATGTTTAGTGAACACTGCATTGAAACAAGTATATTATCTAACCAAGCATAAAAATACTACTTAATTGGGGTCTACCATCCGCTACAACATTCTTCGTCCGAACCATTTATACGTTGATTACAGCTACAAAACATAATCGTAAATATTTAAATATTCTTCAATAACAAGATATACTTATGACATTCCCTGTAACGCCCCCTAATCCCCGTCATCGGACATCCGTGACACAACCAGAATCTTTGCCTTCAAATGCATCTCAACACAGTAAATAACATGGAAATTTAAAACATTTTTATTGCCATCAGAGTTAATACATCAATAGTTAAGAACATCAATTGTTCGTATCAAGCTGTGATGCCCCCATATTGACTCCAAGCTCAATTCTTTCAATTTCTATATTACTTTAAACATAAACTAAGATAATTATATTTCTAAGAAAAATCGGGCGGAATCTCCCCTGAAATTTCAGCCCCGAAACACAAAAAGCTTACGGAATTCTGCTCTAAATTCCGTAGCTCACATCACAGGCAATAATATCACGGGCTCCCCAGGCCAAAATGAGCAGAATCATACAGGCAATATATATATATGCTCTGGGGGCCAAACTCATAATAGAATATCAAATATCAATTAAAAACCATAAATCCCTTTGAAAACGTAGTAAGGTTTTTAGAAAATAATTTATAAACCACACCACAGGGCCCGGTACTCCACAACAAGAAGGGTACGGGTCAGAAACATATCATGCCACTCCACACTATTACTCATCATCATCATCCACGTACTTATACATCAAAATACAATTTAAAGCATAAAATTCACTATTCACGCGATTAAACCTTAAGTAAGCAATTGTAGAATGAATCTCCACTCCACAGAATCTACACCTCACCTATGCACCGCTGAGGACCTGTAACAGTAGGGGCCTAGGGTAGTCCAGAGACCCCCTAACCCCCCAAACACTAAGGGGTTAGCCATTTCTGGTGTGAGTACAATATATTAATAAGCAAATAAATTAAACTTATAAGTAAAACAGAATGAAGTTACGAATACCAAGATAAACCTGAACAAGTAAATGTCATATACGGAAATTCACATCAAATACTCACTGCATCACTTCCTGTATGCGTATCCACACCTGCTCACAAAACATACTTAACTTTAATTTGGAAAATCATTTCCAAATTAGTCGCTTAAGGCCCATCACTTTACGCCTTATGCAAATATTCCTATAGATTCATTTTTCCATAAAGCTTTACATTCACACGCACTCTATTTCCACATAAACCGCATCTTATTTACCATTCATTTGCAATTACATACTCGCGACGTATATTCCTTCGCGATCTCATATCACATAACATCACATTCATTCATTCTTACAACATATATCATCACGTCTCGCAATACATCACTTTCACACTCATCACGCAGTTCAACTATCACACTCACAATTTGGCTTGAATGGAAAATAACGTGTATCCTAATTTCCTAGTGTTCGTGTATGCCATGACCTGAGTCTAATGCAAAATGCAGAGTATAGAACAAATGCACTTAATCTAACGTCAGCAAAACTCTGGACACACATGCATCCCATACTACATGTGACCCAGGTCAAGCCAATGTACTTAGTCTAATGCAAGCGAGACTTTGAAATGTATGCATCCCATACTACATACTTTCCAAATCAAGCCGTTGTCTCCAAGTTTAGGGATTCGAACCCTCGCTACGCAATGCATTCTAATTCGATCCACTTCCTGTTCCCGATAGATCGTGGCAATGAGGTTGCAGTTAACGGTCCCACCGTTCTGCAGTCAACAGCCGTGACAATAAAAATATACGGTCCCACCGTATGGCAGTCAACGGTCCCACCGTTCTGCAGTCAACAGCGGTGACGATAAATATATACGGTCCCACCGTATGGCAGACAACGGTCCCTACTGTTCTGCAGTCAACAGCCGTGACGATAAATATATACGGTCCCACCGTATGGCAGTCAACGGTCCCACCGTTCTGCAGTCAACAGCCGTGACGATAAATATATACGGTCCCACCGTATGGCAGACAACGGTCCCACCGTTCTGCAGTCAACTTAAACTTGAAGTTTAGTCTAATTAATAGGTCGCTAGCTTGCACGTCCATAACTTCCAACACACAATACAAAATTACTTGATACTATAAAATCTCATGTACTCTCAATAGTACATTCTTCTTGCACTCGCTGCACCATTCCAATATCATAAGAGTTTTCTCACTCATCGGAAATTCTCGATTCCGGGTCCTATGGAAAGGTGGGAGTGTCTATTTCGACTTCTTAATTTGACTTTTTCAGACTCTATCATTTGAGTTCTCGAAAACACAAGTTCCATCAGGTGTACAAACAAAGAGAAACTGGTTTTCTTAGCCCATAATACTTTAACTAAGATTGGGTCTGTTCCATCTTTGGAAAATCATAACTCTCAACCTATAAACTGAAATTACAAAACTCCAGATAGGTTAGAAAGCTATGACTCCCTACTACGACTCTCTAGTTGGTCAATTTCCAAATTCTTAACCATTTCAGAGCAAGAATTTCTCAGCTTACCCTCATAAACATGCTTCTTAACAAGCTCATATGAAAATGAGTTGTTCTTTACCATACAACTATCCTTCTTAGCATTCCACTTATCATACAATGATAATCAAAATTCTCCAAACGTTTCCACGAGCTAAGAACTCACATACACATCACAACGCCATGTATATATATATCTACACAATACATCATCATCACACTGAATAATTAAAATCACATCAATTTACCATGTACACACCCATTTACCACATAACAACTTTTAACAAAAGAACCTTCAGTATTTCCAATTAAAACTTCATTTAGCTGAATTAAACAAGGATTGCTACAAAACCGCCTAAGATTTTATCACAACAGTAAACACGTATTTAGTATAATCATACTCACAAATTGCCCCGCAAAGACTCGAAGCGCCACCACGCATCCAAAGCCTCTAGTATATCCTATCATCAAAGTTCAAAGCAATCAAGGCTCAAGCATCCAAAACAGTTACGGGAAAATAATAATACTAACTCCAATATCACACAGGCATTCTATTGAACGCCGAGGATGCACACGCGCTTTACACGTAATTACTCAAATTCCGACGAGATTCTTATTTTCACACAATTACTAAAGCACTCCAAATTATTCTAATAGTCCTACTACAATTTCTACCACCATACGAGAATTAATTCATATCCATATAATTCTCTTTTACAAACCCAAAACCCTATTTTACTAACAACTTGAAATCTCTCTAAAATCCGCTAATTTCTCACATCTACAATTTCTAATATCTCTAAATCTCTCTACCCTAACATTCCAACTCAATAAAAATAAACCCAACTAAATTTTATACAATAAAATAAGTTAGGGTTTTACCTTCCCGAATCCATTCGAAAATCCGACGCTACCACCATGTAGAGAATCCCTCCATTAGTCTACCCTTCACTTCAATTTGGAATTGACGAAGAATAGAGGTGGATTTGAGGTGGGGAGGTACTGATTGATGGGTTCTGGTGGGTTCTCTTCGATCGGAAGGGAAACAGAATGAAGGAGAAGAAGAAGGAAGAAGGGAATGGGCGGTCGGGGTTTCTTTCGATCGCTGGCGTGGA
Source organism: Hemerocallis citrina (assembly GCA_017893485.1). Taxonomy (NCBI): domain Eukaryota; kingdom Viridiplantae; phylum Streptophyta; class Magnoliopsida; order Asparagales; family Asphodelaceae; genus Hemerocallis; species Hemerocallis citrina. Next base: position 99,212,576 of record CM030362.1, read on the forward strand.
CGGGAGAGGGAGGAAGGGAGAGGAGGTCGGGGGTTCTTTTGGGTCGGTTTGGGAACGAACGGGAAGAAGAAGAAGGGAAGAAAATGAGAAGGAAGGAGAAGGTGGGAGGGGGGTTTTGTAAATAGGGGAATATTACATGTAAGCCCCCTAGTCTCAAATACATTTCAATTAAACCCCAACTCTCACTCTTTAAAATACTAACAATCAAAAATACATAAAATTGTCTCATAATAACCCTCCAATAGCATAAAATAAGGCAGACCATATATCTGATATTTCTAAATAACAATCCATTGTTATTAGAAAAACACACAATCGCGTGCAATTCTCAATTGCGCACGGATTACAATGCAAAATAGCCATATGATATTTTTGTGGGGTATTACACCACTCCCTCCTTAGAATCGTTCTGTCCTCAGAACGCTGCTAGTGGAGAGGAAAAACAAAACACAACCATCAATGGTTCACGAGACATTTCCTGAACCATCTCCAGTTTCTCGAGTGATATTCTCGAAAAACTGGTCTTCTACCAGGTTGAACTATTGTCATTCAACCTTCTGGACAGACCCATCATGAATTTGATGTTGACATTCTTATGCTCCTGCTCTGGAGTAGCCAATGGCTGCATTACCTTGCTCTATTCTTGTCTACGAGTGATGTTGTTTTTCTTCTTGATCACGACTCCTGTTGGTTGGTTACCACTCCCTCCTTAGAAAGGACGAAGTCACACATTGCCGCTTCGGCTCATGAGCAGCTCCTCTTGGTGACCTTGCTGAATTGTTAACATGATTGTCCTCTCGTCTAAGCAAGATTTCCTCCTTGGCGTGCTCCTGGTGGCATCTTAATCATAAGCCGATCTTGGAGAACTTTGTCGCTTCTGAGAATGATTGGGTTGATCATTGACAGATCCTTCCTTCAAGCTCAGTCTTGATTAGTTCCCGGTGATGGCATCTGGTTTACGCTAATTTCCACCAGGGTCGTCCTCGGTATGTCGCGAATTCTAGCCTCGGTATTGAGCTTGTCGGTGTGGCTTCATCGTTCTTTTTCAACTTTTGTGATACCATTCTCCCGCACTTGTCATTTGACTGCAGACTTGTTACCTGCACATCAGGTCATGAATTGGCTTTTTCGACATCCGGTTGCAGATTTGCCTCCCGATGTCCAGTTGCAGGCGCCTCCATTGATGTCTGGTTACAGGCTAGCCGCTACTGAGTACGACTGCACCAAGCTTATTTAGTAAAATGACGTACGCTGAGACTGGTTCAGATATATGAAAGATCATAATCATAAGTTGTAAAGTGCTACCATATGATTTATGATCATCATATCTGCCGAACTAAGCTTCAATTAGAGGAAAAGTCACTCATCTAAGAAGTAGCACAATGAAAAGGCCTTCCCAAATGTCATATCACCTATAACTGAGTTGAACACTCATAGTACAAGGTAGAATACATCTTCCTTCAACCTTCAAAATATTTCAAAATATGGTTGGTCCGCATGATCTTAATCTTTGTTACTGACGTTCTGTTTCTTGCTTGATGAGCATCCTCCCTGTAGTTGTGGGCAATTTGGCTTGATATGTCCAAATTTCCCACAGTTGTAACAATTCTTGGCTATAATTGTCGGGCATTTTGACATCTTGGAGTGTTCTCTTTTTAGAACGTTTGGTTCTTTTCCCGGTTCCCCCTGGTTTGGTAATCTTCTTAGCAGTTCTTAGCTGGGTGTCTTCCTGGATTTTACACCAATGATTCTGTAAGTGGGTCATATAGGCTTGAAGTTGCATTTGCTCTTTTCTTAGGTGTGCAATCTGCTGCTCGGCCTGGCGAACCTCCTTGTCCTTACTTTCCTTTAACATTTTCATTCTCAGATATATGTCAGCTTTTATCTGTTGCTCCACGGTTGGGCTTGATGATGGTGGGAGTGAGCCCCCTATATTCTCGTTCTGTTGCAGGACTTCCCTTATCTCTTCCTCCACTGACATTGGTCCATTCGTGGGTATTGGCTCATCTGCTGCCACTGACACATCACTGACGAAGATATCTTCAAACACCATTCTGCAAAATGCAACGAGTTCAGTCTTGGTTAGAGAGGAATCTCAGATATACATCGATTGCTCGAATTATCTGATCACAATCCTACCTCTAACTTGGCACTTTAAGATTTTAATTTCCTACTGTGTTAGACTGCAATTTGAAGTCAGCTTTGATACCACTTTGTAATGCCCCCTAATCCCCGTCATCGGACATCCGTGACACAACCAGAATCTTTGCCTTCAAATGCATCTCAACACAGTAAATAACACGGAAATTTAAAACATTTTTATTGCCATCAGAGTTAATACATCAATAGTTACGAACATCAATTGTTCGTATCAAGCTGTGACGCCCCCATATTGACTCCAAGCTCAATTCTTTCGATTTCTATATTACTTTAAACATAAACTAAGATAATTATATTTCTAAGAAAAATCGGGCGGAATCTCCCTTGAAATTTCAGCCCCGAAACACAAAAAGCTTACGGAATTCTGCTCTAAATTCCTTAGCTTACATCACAGGCAATAATATCACGGGCTCCCCAGGCCAAAATGAGCAGAATCACACAGGCAATATATATATATATGCTCTGGGGGCCAAACTCATAATAGAATATCAAATATCAATTAAAAACCATAAATCCCTTTGAAAACGTAGTAAGGTTTTTAGAAAATAATTTATAAATCACACCACAGGGCCCGGTACTCCACAACAAGATGGGTACGGGTCAGAAACATATCATGCCACTCCACACTATTACTCATCATCATCATCCACGTACTTATACATCAAAATACAATTTAAAGCATAAAATTGACTATTCACTCGATTAAACCTTAAGTAAGCAATTGTAGAATGAACCTCCACTCCACAGAATCTACACCTCACCTCTGCACCGCTGAGGATCTGTAACAGTAGGGGCCTAGGGTAGTCCAGAGACCCCCTAACCCTCCAAACACTAAGGGGTTAGCCATTTCTGGTGTGAGTACAATATATTAATAAGCAAATAAATTAAACTTATAAGTAAAACAGAATGAACTTACGAATACCAAGATAAACCTGAACATGTAAATGTCATATACGGAAATTCACATCAAATACTCACTGCATCACTTCCTGTATGCGTATCCACACCTGCTCACAAAACATACTTAACTTTAATTTGGAAAATCATTTCCAAATTAGTCGCTTAAGGCCCATCACTTTACGCCTTATGCAAATATTCCTATAGCTTCATTTTTCCATAAAGCTTTACATTCACACGCACTCTATTTCCACATAAACCGCATCTTATTTACCATTCATTTGCAATTACATACTCGCGACGTATATTCCTTCGCGCTCTCATATCACATAACATCACATTCATTCATTCTTACAACATATATCATCACGTCTCGCAATACATCACTTTCACACTCATCACGCAGTTCAACTATCACACTCACAATTTGGCTTGAATGGAAAATAACGTGTATCCTAATTTCCTAGTGTTCGTGTATGCCGTGACCTGAGTCTAATACAAAATGCAGAGTATAGAACAGATGCACTTAATCTAACGTTAGCAAGACTCTGGACACACATGCATCCCATACTACATGTGACCCAGGTCAAGCTAATGTACTTAGTCTAATGCAAGCGAGACTTTGGAAATGTATGCATCCCATACTATATACTTTCCAAATCAAGCCGTTGTCTCCAAGTTTAGGGATTCGAACTCGCTACACAATGCATTCTAATTCGATCCACTTCCTGTTCCCGATAGATCGTGGCAATGAGGTTGCAGTTAACGGTCCCACCGTTCTGCAGTCAACAGCCGTGACAATAAAAATATACGGTCCCACTGTGTGGCAGTCAACGGTCCCACCGTTCTGCAGTCAACAGCGGTGACGATAAATATATACGGTCCCACCGTATGGCAGACAACGGTCCCACCGTTCTGCAGTCAACAGCCGCGACGATAAATATATACGGTCCCACCGTATGGCAGTCAACGGTCCCACCGTTCTGCAGTCAACAGCCGTGACGATAAATATATACGGTCCCACCGTATGGCAGACAACGGTCCCACCGTTCTGCAGTCAACTTAAACTTGAAGTTTAGTCTAATCAATAGGTCGCTAGCTTGCACGTCCATAACTTCTAACACACAATACAAAATTACTTGATACTATAAAACCTCATGTACTCTCAATAGTACATTCTTCTTGTACTCGCTGCACCATTCCAATATCATAAGAGTTTGCTCACTCATCGAAAATTCTCGATTCCGGGTCCTATGGAAAGGTGGGAGTGTCTATTTCGACTTCTTAATTTGACTTTTTCAGACTCTATCATTTGAGTTCTCGAAAACACAAGTTCCATCAGGTGTACAAACAAAGAGAAACTGATTTTCTTAGCCCATAATACTTTAACTAAGATTGGGTCTGTTCCATCTTTGGAAAATCATAACTCTCAACCTATAAACTGAAATTACAAAACTCCAGATAGGTTAGAAAGCTATGACTCCCTACTACGACTCTCTAGTTGGTCAATTTCCCAAATTCTTAACCATTTCAGAGCAAGAATTTCTCAGCTTACCCTCATAAACATGCTTCTTAACAAGCTCATATGAAAATGAGTTGTTTTTTACCATACAACTATCTTTCTTAGCATTCCACTTATCATACAATGATAATCAAAATTCTCCAAACGTTCCCACGAGCTAAGAACTCACATACACATCACAACGCCATGTATATATATATCTACACAATACATCATCATCACACTGAATAATTAAAATCACATCAATTTACCATGTACACACCCATTTACCACATAACAACTTTTAACAAAAGAACCTTCAGTATTTCCAATTAAAACTTCATTTAGCTGAATTAAACAAGGATTGCTTCAAAACCGCCTAAGATTTTATCACAACAGTAAACATGTATTTAGTATAATCATACTCACAAATTGCCCCGCAAAGACTCGAAGCGCCACCACGCATCCAAAGCCTCTAGTATATCCTATCATCAAAGTTCAAAGCAATCAAGGCTCAAGCATTCAAAACAGTTACGGGAAAATAATAATACTAACTCCAATATCACACAGACATTCTATTGAACGCCTAGGATGCACACGCGCTTTGCACGTAATTACTCAAATTCCGTCGAGATTCTTATTTTCACACAATTACTAAAGCACTCCAAATTATTCTAATAGTCCTACTACAATTTCTACCACCATACGAGAATTAATTCATATCCATATAATTCTCTTTTACAAACCCAAAACCCTATTTTACTAACAACTTAAAATCTCTCTAAAATCCGCTAATTTCTCATATCTACAATTTCTAATATCTCTAAATCTCTCTACCCTAACATTCCAACTCAATAAAAATAAACCCAACTAAATTTTATACAATAAAATAAGTTAGGGTTTTACCTTCCCGAATCCATTCGAAAATCCGACGCTACCACCATGTAGAGAATCCCTCCATTAGTCTACCCTTCACTTCAATTTGGAATTGACGAAGAATAGAGGTGGATTTGAGGTGGGGAGGTACCGATTGATGGGTTCTGGTGGGTTCTCTTTGATCGGAAGGGAAACAGAATGAAGGAGAAGAAGAAGGAAGAAGGGAATGGGCGGTCGGGGTTTCTTTCGATCGCTGGCGTGGACGGGAGAGGGAGGAAGGGAGAGGAGGTCGGGGGTTCTTTTGGGTCGGTTTGGGAACGAACGGGAAGAAGAAGAAGGGAAGAAAATGAGAAGGAAGGAGAAGGTGGGAGGGGGGTTTTGTAAATAGGGGAATATTACATGTAAGCCCCCTAGTCTCAAATACATTTCAATTAAACCCCAACTCTCACTCTTTAAAAGACTAACAATCAAAAATACATAAAATTGTCTCATAATAACCCTCCAATAGCATAAAATAAGGCAGACCATATATCTGATATTTCTAAATAACAATCCATTGTTATTAGAAAAATACACAATCGCGTGCAATTCTCAATTGCGCACGGATTACAATGCAAAATAGCCATATGCTATTTTTGCGGGGTATTACATTCCCAATATCAACGAATAAAATTACAATCATAACCGTAATGTTGTTGATGATTCACATTATACAACAACTAAATCGAAGAACCATGATCAAATCACAATCACCCAATTACACCTGAAAGCATCACAAGTATATTGCAAACATTCCTCCTTGCCTATAACCACCACAAAGAAGATGCTATCTGTAGTAACTATCTATTGTGATCAATATAACAGTCATAACAAGTAACAAGCATACATAATAAGTCCCGAATTTGATAGTCTATGGGGTTTAGAAACATTCAACTCTCAAGCATGAACTATACACAATCTTAACCCATTATTTCAACAACAAGTCAACTAAATGTAACCTACAATAAGAATCAAACAACAAGTAGTAAATATTGTGCATACCTATCTTGGGTTTCGGATTTCGAATTCCTAAATTTCCAAATGTCGATGGAGATCGCTAGTTGGTGGAGAGATGGAGAGAGATGAGTCCTTTTGAGGAATCTTTGGGGTCTACGGAAGTGTATGATGATTTGGGGGAGGAATGGGGGATTAGGGTTATTGGGGATTAGGGTTTTGGGAACGAAGAAGAGGGGAAATCGAAGTGTAGAGAGAGAGATGAAGAGAGACAGTGGGAATAGCGGCCTTATTAGAGGTCAGGTCCCACTAGCGGCCGTTATTGGGGATAGCGACCTCAGTAATATTAGGTCGTTATTCCCAATAGCGACCTCAGTTAAGTGTTTATTATCAAAAAATCCATGGGAGCAGCGACAAATAAAAAAATTCCATTAACATTTATAATAGGGGCCATTATTCCCAATAGCGGCGTCGCAAATGAAGATGTCGCTATTAGGAATAGCGGCCACTGCTGACGTTGCAGAGAGTAGCCCAGAGCGCTAAAAGTTTGGGAAGTGGCCTAAAATTGCAAATATTTTCAAAAAGTGGCAGGCAAAAAATTCTCATGGTTAAACTCAGAACAAATCGCTATTACATTGAAGTGGTATTCTTTTTTCTAGGTGTACCATGTATTACTAAAAAAAAAATTAGGAAAAAGAGTACAAGAGAAGATTACGATGATTGAACCAATTGATATTCCACCAAATAAGGCTACAAATTGGTGTTCTCGATGTCGATGGGCTATAATTGCATGAATGAACTTGCACTGGCATTGTGCTTGGTATGTTTCTGCTGCTGCAACTGACAGGACACAGACAATTTTTTTTTGCTTGATAAAAAAATTGAATCCATAATGGATTCCAGTCAAAATATTATAACCAAAGGAAAACATAGTTCTGAACAATTACAACTAGAAGAAGTGAAACCCAAACAACACAAGAGTAAGACATCAACAGAGTATTGAAGATAGCCATACAGATAATCCAAAATAAAAAAAACTAGAAAGCCTACTGAAGGTCAATAACCACCACTTTATCTCCATCAGTAGTGATCTCGTTTGCCTCATAAGAAGCTTGCATCGATTGAACAAGAAGAACACCAATAATATACTGAGTTATTTGGCTTATTAACCCTCTTTTTGAAAATATTTAGTAAAATACCCTTGTTTTGAAAATAATTAGTGAAATACCCTAGTTCTTAGTTAGATTTCTATAGTATTTTTCCTATAGTAATTTTTATAGGATGTGTGACCTTTCTACAAAAACTAAAAGTTTTTGGGTTTTAGGATAATTTTTATTTCTATTATTAGATTTTAGTTTTTCTGCTTTCTACCTTATAAATTATTAATAAATATACAGAAAATTCTTAAAATTAAATTAAATTTACTTACTTTGTACTGGCTCTGATACCACTTGTGTGGGTGCGTGAGATCTTTTATGTTGTAGGTGTGAGTAGCGCTTAATCTCCTGGAGGCCTGAAAATTAAAAGGAAGAGAGTATCAAAAACTTTTAAAGTTTAAAGAGTAAAGTCTAAATGGTTGAAATAAAGATCAAAGTTTGAAAAATAATATTCTTCGAAATAATGGATATTGTCAATTCTGAAAAAGTAATCAGGAATGATGGGAATTTCGTCGTCATCGTCGTCAAGTTCTTTTATATATTCTGATTCTGTCTCATATTCTTCACTATCATATGGAGGTTCTTCGAGTTCTTCTGTATGTCTATGTTCTCCTTCATTCTGTTCATGTTCTTCTAGAAATTGTCTGTATGCAGTCGTAGGACTCCAAACGTAACTACTAAATATACTATTTTCATAAAATAACAAAGATCTTTCTTGATAAGTTAGATCGTCAATTATTTCAACATTTATATTACTAGTTTCTCCAGGAATTATTTGGTTTATTGTTATAATTATTACTCGTTGAATGCTAAAAAAGAATAATTTGAATTCGTAGCAATCATCCATGCTTATTTGTCTGTGAGGATAATAAACATCAAAAACTAGCATTCTGTCACTTCCTTGGTAATTAACCATTAATTCAAAAATTGGTGAGGCAATACCGAAATTATTATCCATTAATTCTTTTGAATAATAAGCAATTATAAAATAAAGAGCAGAGAGAGATTTCTAAGGATACCTAAAAATCAAAACAAAACGGCCCATCATGCTTCCGACCTAGTTAAACTTTTTTGATCTGTTTTGTACCAGTTGCTACCAGTGGATAAAATACCTCCCGATATGCACCCCGATTTCTGTGCTCCTTTTACGTTCTTCCCATCTCAAGATTACTATGCCCTCAATAGAGCTTCATCCAAGAGATACGTCTAGAACAACTAGTAGCACTTTGGTACAGACAACCACAAAAGTCTAACTATAGAAGGTAGCTAATGAGTCTTTTTGCAAGATTATTTAGGCAGAGCCTTACAAAACTCTCTCTAGGGAAAAGGAATTTAGTTGTTCATACCTTATTTTCTACGGAGGCTGATAGATGAACTCATAAAAGACATTTTATTTTCTTCAAGCTTGTTACAAACAGACTTACAAAGATTATGAGGAATTTTTTCTTTCCCAAAGGTGGTCTGCCCTCTCCTTTACCCTGCCTTCCCTTTTATAGCCGAAGGGATGGCTTCACACCAGATACAATTATTATTCTCCTTACATCACTGCTTACATCACATATACAATTATTGCTTTTCTTACATCAGTGCTTACGTCATGTTACATTAAATGCTCTGATTACATTTTTGGCCTATTTCAGGAAAATGGATTCCTCTTGGCCGACATCTTCACATGCTGCACATTTATGTTGGTGTTCCATCTTCATCAGGCTACAGTAATGTACAGCTGTCTCTGTTGTCGTTGTCATTGTCATTGCTCCAGTAGATAGTATCTGGTACCAGCTGTCAAACAGCTCATGTTTATCTTGTGGCTGTTTGATTTTTGCTATACTGAACATTATTATTTTATCTGGATCTGGGCTGTCATAGATCCATATATTGCTGTCTCTTTGTTTTATGTCTTTTAATTCACAGTACATGTTCCTAAAGCCCATTGCTCTTCTTTCTGGGATTAATTTCTCAAATTCTTCGGCCTTAAATGGTACAATGTTTGATGCTCCATAGATTATTTGGGTGGTCATCCCTATGTTTATAACATGTTCCGCTGGGTATTCTTCCTCATCATTTAGATACTCTGGGATGGCTGAATACATTCTAACATATATTTTTGAGGCCTTCGTGAGCCCAAAATAACTTTTAGCTGCCTTGTAAATTTCTCTTGGTAGGTGGATTAGTTCTTCACATTCTCTGGATGGGTAAATACAATGGATAAGTCCTCTTTCGAATAGTGCCCTAGTTGTTCTCGGATTGGCTCCTGGTAGGATGATGGCCTTGTTCATGTGCTGCTGAGATATGGTTCTGATGAATTGGTTTACTTCAGTTACTTGGCATAGCTTCTGAATATATTGTAAAAATAATATTTTCTTTGATGTTTTGATAGGAGCTTTCTCTGTAAGAAGTGTCTCCTTATATGTGGTTTTATTTGGAGATGTAATTGCTTCTTCCTTAACTGACTGAGAAGGCTCACCTATCTCACTCATTTTTTCATCCGCCATATTTTCTGTGGTTACATGCTGGCTTATATGCTGATAGAACAGACTCTGGAGTCCACATATTTGTAGTTGTAACTGGTTAAATACTCCTTTTAATTGCTCTGTTGTCTCCTTTAATTAGGTAGACTATATCTCTTTCTATTTGCTGAACTCGGGTTTCCATTATGCAACAAGTGGAAATAGTTAATTTCTTGATAAGAAATCGGCTAAAATATTAAGTTTTCCTTTTATGTTTTCTATTAAGAAATCGTAATGTGCTAACTCCATCTGCCATCTAATCAATCTTTTATTTGCTATGGTTGGGTCTATTATTTTATTGATCCAACTTTTTGCTTGTGTATTATCTGTTCTTACCGTAAATTTTGTATGTATTATGAATAATTCAAACTTTTTTATAGCTTTTAAGATTGCTAGTAGTTCTTTTTCGTTTATGTGGTAATTTTGTTGGGTTTGTGTGAAAGAACCACTCGTATATCTAGCTAATTTTTCTTCACTTTCTCCTATTTCAATGAATTTTAATACCGCTCCCCAATTAGTTTCACATGCATCAGTTTCTATTATCCAAGAACATTCTTTAACCGGTAGTCTTAGCTTTGGTAATTCTGAAGTTTGTTGTTTTAATATTTTAAGTTTCTCTTCATCCTCCGGGGTCCATTCTCATTTCTTAGACTTTTTGAGTTTTTGTTGCAACCAATTTGTTTTTGCTGATAAATTTGGTATGTATCCTCTTGTTTGATTTAGTAATCCTATTATAGCTTACACTTCTCTTTTTTCTTTTAAGACATTAGGAAAAGTCTTTATTTTTTCTGCTATATGTGGTTGTAATTCTATTCTTTCATGTGATACTTTTGTTCCCAAGAATTCTATCTCAGTTTTGAATAATTCCATCTTCTTTTTTGATAGTATAATGCCTGCATCTTTCACTATTTCTATGAATTTTAGTAAATGTTCTTTATGTTGTTCTTCATTTTCTGACCTTATTAGAATATCGTCTACATATACTAATATGAAATTGTTGTATCTTTCAAAAATTTTATCCATATATTCTTGGAATATTCCTGGGCTATTTTTATAGCCGAATGGTAATACATTCCATTCATAAAATCCTTGAGGTGTGCTAAATGCCGTTAAAGGTTTTGAATCTTCTGTTAATTTTACATGATAAAATCCTGATTTGCAGTCAAATTTCGAATATATTTTTCTTGTTCTTACTGTGTTAAGTAGTATTTACATATCTGGTAGTGGATACCCAAATCTCTTAGTATTTTTATTTAATTCCGTGTAATTTACTACCATTCGAGATTTACCTCTTTTTTCTTCTGAATGTTTTTTTACTATGAATGCTGGTGATGAATGAGGACTTTGTAATTTTCTTATATAATTATTTTCTACTAATTCTTTTATGTGTATTTTGAATTCTTCTAGGTCTGTTGGAGTATGTCTTATTGGTCTAATTTTAATTATTTTGTTCTTATCTATTAACTCTATATGTGCCGTGGGTTTACTTAAGTTCGATTTTGCCAAGGGGTCTTCTCCGCACAGATCTTCTAATTATTTTTGTAAAATTTCTTTTGTAGTAGTTATTTGAACTTGTTGTATTCTAGTTTTATTTGGTAAGTATTGATATTCACCACGCTGGGTTGAAGAAACTCTGATGTGTGGTAGGTCAGTTCTGGAATATGGTTGTGTTATTCTAATTGCTATTGCTTGGTGTCCGCAAGGTGTTGTAAATACAACTGATTTATGTGATATAGTTATGGGATAGTATTGTTGGAGGAAGTCATTTCCTAAGAGTACGTCATTATTCATATCGTTAAATTGGTATACTATGGGTATTTTTAGTATGTAACTTCCTATTTGTACACTAACGTTTTGTTGGTATTTGTCCAGTATGATTGTTTGTCCGGTTAATCCAGATATGGCTTTTTTATTAAAACCATCTTGTTTCCATTTTGGTAGTATATTCTCGCGGCATAAACTAGTACCTGCTCCGGTGTTTATTAGACTATGATAGTTTCTTGATTTGTATCCGTCGTAAACAAATTCTGTTAGGATGTATAATGTGTTTTTTGTTGCTCTTAATGGATTCATTTCTCCAATATCCTATTTATTACCATGCTTTCATTGTTTACTGTTATTGTGATTTTTTCTTCTTGAATCGAGTAAGGTTGTACTGATGTAAGGAAGTCAGTTCCTAATGACATATCATTAACATGTTGTTCTGGGTCTACATGTAAGTGTAACAACATTTTCTTTCTACCATTTATCCTTAGTGGTAGTATGATTTTATGTACAATTGGATGTCTATTATTGTAATAATCTAGGTAATAATATGGGTTATCCAATGTTATTAATTTAGTTGTTTTTATATTTGTTTGTTTAATATGTGAATTGGTAGCTCCTGTGTCAACTAAGGCTATTTGTTTATTCCATTTTCCGCTATATTCTATTTGTATTTTAAATTGGTTATTGTTTTAGTGTTCTAATGTATTTATTATTGGTATTAATTCTAATGCTTGTTGTTTATTTCTTATTGATAGTGACCTCTTTCCGAACATTATTTGAGGTGCTTTTCCTTTTTCGGTTTCTTTTGCTTTATTGAATTCGAATTCTATATAACTTGGTATAGTCATTTCAGGATTTTCTCTAGCTGGTTTGTACCTTATGATTTCGCTGAATAGCGGCTCTATTTTAAAATTGTCCGTATTTCTATTCTTTACTTCGTGCTTACTAGTGAAAGCGTAAATATTTCTTATTTGAATGCTCATAACTTTGCTTTTTTCTATCATTTCTATACCTGATAACTTATGATACATGACTAGACTTTTATCTTTATTTTCTTCTGTCATGCTTATAGAGAAATTAGGTTTTATTGTGAACTTTATCTTTTGGTACATTAGGTTTCCTTGCACTATTCCTATTAAGGCGTCTTGTCTACTTGATATTATCCTATCATCCATTAGATATATTTGGAGTGGTGTATTTATTCCTTCCTTAAAATAGGCTTTTATTATTATTTGTACAGCTCCTAAATGTATGTGTCTTAATGTTTTTCTGGTTTTTTCGTTTATCTTTTCCATCTCTTGTCTTATTATTCTTTCTGTTATTAATGAGATTATGGTTTTGCCTTGTGCTTGTTCAATGTCTATAGGTTGTTCATTATTCCTAGCTATTACTATGGTGCTTTTCTTTCTTTCAAATATTGGTAGTTTAAAGATTTCTTTTGGATTTATATCTAATTTGGTCTCTCTTATTTTATCGTATTTTTGTATGTCAAAGCACATTCTTTCTCTTAATTCTTCATTGTTTTCTTCTCTTTCTGAGGGTTCTCCTATTTCTGTTAGATCAGTTAACATGTATATTTCACATTCTTCTGTTTCACCTTCACTACTTCCACTATCTTCTTCCATTACCATTATTTCTTCATCTTCACTTATATCTGACCATTCTTCATCATATTCTATGGGTTCATAATTTATGTTATTCATTTCTTCAATTTCTTCTACGTATTTTACATTTTCTTTTTTCATTCTTTTAGGACAATTTGGTGATATATGTCCTACCTCTCCACATATGTAACAATTACATTTTTTTGGATTTTTCGTATACTGCCTATTTTTTATTTATTTATTTTTCTAAAGTATTTTTTAAAAGGTTTTCTGTATCTCTTAAAAGTTTTCCTATATTTTGGTTGATACTTTTGGAATTTGTGATTATTCCTCTTTGTGTATTTATAGTTATTATATCTATAGTTATTATTGCATCCCCAATGATTTGGTCTTGCATCTTCACAGCAGATTTTTTGTTTATACGTTCTATAATATTTCATTGTTGCTCTAGCATCTTGGCATACTTTGTCTTTATAATCTTTTACAAATTGCGTTCTATACCCTAAAGTGTCTACTTCTGGTTTCACTTTCTCATTTATGTATGCACTATATATGTTTATGCTCCATGGATCAGGTAATTTTAGAAAGAATGAGTCTAAAATTGGACTCCGTTCTTCTTTTGTGTAATAACTATCTTGATAATATTCTCGGAATTCACAAGCATAGTTGTCAAAATGGCACATGTTGCATATTTCTAAGTTACTTAATCTCCATCTTGCTTGATTCTTTTTATATATAGTGTGTTTTTCTCCTTTATCGTATACGCTAAATTCGGTTCTTATTGCTTTTTCGTAATTTGTAATTATTTCTTTTAAACCTAAAGTCCGTTGTCCTAAAACTTTCTTCAGTTCCATTATCATCAATTGGTCTTGATTTTCTTATAGTATTTCTTTCTTCTTCTTCTAGTCCATTCCACCATTTTGCTACGACTCCCATAAAGGTAGCTTCTATGAATTTTTCAAATACATTTCCGTTAAGGTTTTGTCTAAATCCTACTATTAGTGATACTTTTACCCATTCTTCAATTGTTCTATCTACATCTTTTACGCAATCTAGGTCTAACCATTCTCCATTTCCTGCTATTCCTTTTTCGAAGTGTTCTGTTGGTTCATATTTTGGAGTTTCTTTTTCTTTACCTTTTCCTAGTTGCATTCTTCTTTTTGTATTTTGCCATTTCCATGGTAATTGGTATGGTTTTTTGTGAGGTGGTGGTCTTAAAATTTCATACATGTTACTTGGAATTTCTGAAGGTTTTTCAATAATTTTATCTTGGTCCATTTTTACTTCTTCGTATGCTATATCTCGATTTTTCAAGGCTTCTTGCACTTCTTCTGAATTAGGATTTGCCATTAAATCTTCTATTTCTAGAATATTTATGTTAAGCTTCGTTATGGCTTCAAGTTCTTTCATACCTTCTTCTGTTATATCTAGTTCTTCTTCTGGGTATTCTGTTATATATCTTCCTAATTCTTTTATATTTTTATTTATGATTCTTAAATCTTTTCTTATATCAATGAACATTTCAGGACCGGTGTAAACTTCTTCCAAGTCTTGTATGTTTAAATAAATTTTTGGCTCCATGTCCTACTATTTTGTCTGCTAGTAGGCGTTGCCAATACCAACTTGCTTCTTCGTTTCTGTAATCTAATACTTTGTATGCTATTTGTTTTTGTATCTCTTTAGGTAGTTGATTAGTTACTTTTATTGTCAGTAATAGGTATTCTGATATTTCTTTATTGGCGATATGCTTACTTTCTACTAATCTTTTATCAACGTATCTAATCTTGAATTTTGAAAGATTTTTTAATTTAAGTTTCTGTATTTTCTGTGAATTATTCAGCTTTTTCTAAGGTTAAGGTATATTATAGTTTATAATTTCTAGAGTGGGGTTATATATAAAATTTTGCTTTTTGGTTATTTAATTAAAAGGGGTAGTTGGCTAAATATTTTTGGAAGAAGGGTATTTGGCTAAATAATTTTGAAAAGTGGGGTATTTACCCAGTATGCTCTAATATACTCCCGTTGATAAGTAGTCATTTGAGAAATGGACTCTAAAGTAGCAGAAATTGGATCAATATGGTTGACTTCTTCAGCAAAGTAACTGGCCTTATCATTGTAAGTACCCTGAGGAGGATTGTGAGTCTCATCCTGGATGGCAACAACATCATCATCGAGATCAATCAGAGTTTACTCCTCCACCTGTACAATATGAATATGATCATCTGCAACAGAACCCTGATTTTCTGCCATCAGGAGAAATGTCTCGAGGAATAAAGCTCTTGAAGGCATCAGCATTTAAGTGAAAAATAGTGTTCTAACAATCCCTCTAGGCAGCCACCTAGGTCCTGCCTAAGTGCTAGGCCATCCCCAGCCGACTCGTCTAGGGCCTGAGTCTTTTAAAAAATCGGTTTGACTGCTTAGGCGGGTCGGGGTAGGTTTGGGCGGGTCTGGGTGAGTTTTTTGTGTGATAAGTAAACTGATTCATTTAAATCCCCACATTCTCAAAATCCTCAACACCGTGCTTCTTGCTCTCTCTCTCTTTGCGAAAAACCAAATCCCTAAATCGAAAATCCCCTAAATCGCTTATACTTTCTCCAAATCTTGAAAATCTCAAATCGATTGCTCATCTCTCATTGGAATCTTGATAATGGGTAATACGCAAAACGACCGCTCTACCATTGATCTAATTTCCATTTATGTTTTTTAAAGTTATTTTTTTAATATTATATATATCTTGTATTTTATGCAATATTATATTTTCTTATAAATATATTTAAAAAATATTTTTTAAAAATTCCCTAGCGCCTAACCGCCTAGGTCCCCGCTTACAAGGTTTAGGCGCTAGGTCCTCATCGGCCGCCCGACTACCGTCTAGCGATTTTTAGAACACTGGTGAAATCCACCTTCGACTTCTTGAAGGGAGGCAGAATCTCTATCCAAAAAGAAGCAAAGTAATATATAGAATCAATAATGATAATAATATTAGATTTTTTCTTTTGAAAAATTCTCTGGTTCCTCTCTTTCCAAATCACCCAAATCTTGGTCATCATAAGAATATCCCATCGAAGTCTTTTATTAGAGTGAATCCTCTTAGATCTCCAAACACCCCATCAAGATTTAATAGAGGAAGGAAAGCCTTTAAATTTCCAAGTTGTCTTAATAATGATCTAGATTTGATAAAGAGATGAAATGCAGTTTCAAAACCAGAAGAGCAAAGCACACATTTTTGACCAATTGCTAAATTTATCTTGTTAAGATTATCCCAGTTTATTATAAATAGTAAGCCAAACAAGTTCTAACTTTAAGATGAGCAATATTATGCCAAATATGTTTATAAAAAGGACAAATTTCTCCATTAGAGTTAAGAAAATTGTAGAAGGATTTTACAGTAAAATAGCCAGGAAAGAGGTGGATAAAGAGCAATCCCCAATCCAAATATCAGTCTAGAATCTCACAGTTGATCCATCTCCACAATTTTTTTGAATACCACATTTGAATGGAGCAACCACTTTCCAAATGCGTTTCCAAAAGGAGGAACTGATAGAGGGAGGAGATTCAGAGAAGTCCCAAAGGTGTCTTCTTCTAATTAATGTATTTCATTTTAATAATTCTAATCCAAATATGATTATTAGAGGATAAGCATTTCCAAAGCCATTTGCCAAGTACTACTCCTAGATTCATCTCTCTGAGGTTAATAACCCCCAATCCACCTTCCTTCTTATCTTTGCATACTCTTTTCCAATTTACAAGACGCTTACCTAAATCAGCGGTAGAGGAAGAGCCAACACAAAAAAAAAAAAAAAAAAAAAAATTAATCTGATCAATTTTTTTAATCACCCGAGAAGGAACAAAGAAAAAAGAGAGAAGATAATTAAAGATGAATACTCGATAGAACAAAGTCAATCAAACTAAGTTTACCAGCTCTAGACAATCCAAGAATTCAATCCTTAATACATAATAACTGGCTGAATATCTGTATTTTGAGACAAAATAGCTTGTGACAGGCTGTAGCTGTCTCCACATGCCTAAAATTCTAGTTCTTAGTAAATACTCTTACAACATCATCCTGGATTGTTCGACATTTATAAATATTTATGAGATATATATCCACCTCGATCAATAGCAAGCATTTCTTTTTTGGGCAATATGTGGTGTCGTCATCCCTGTGTCACTAAGGATAAACAATTAATGAATCATTTAATCAGCATTGTTTAGTCAAATATTTTGAGTATAAGGTGGCAACCATCCTCGCCCTAAATATCTTCTCAGAAGATTCCTTTCAATATTGCAGATGGCAGCAAGTTGAGGCCTGCAGCCAGTCATTACGAGTTAGTCTTGCATTCTCAGTACATATCTTGAATCATTAGTGAACTTATGTAGTCTGCATGTGTATCACTATTTCTATTTATCCTTTACAGCCAACTTTCATCTATTGCGCGCATTCTGGGAGACCAAACTATTGCATGACATGTGGGCTTCTCTTCTTAAGCATTGTAATCAGGTGGATAACTAACATCCTCTTACAAAACCCACTATCAAACAAAATCCCTAGTTTGTGTACACAAATCTTTTAAACCCTAATGTACATACATTATTTCTATCTTTTTTTTTTCAAGCGAGCTTACCGCTAATGCATTTCCTGCAAACAGGGAAGAGTTGAAGGCCTAGCATGAGGAACAAGAGCCGCCTAGAAAAGCCAAGGACTCTGCCTATATATTCACGCTGGGATTTTAACTCTCGAAGCTACATCAAAGGCCTCAAAGAGGACATAGGCAAGTCATCCCTGGCTTATCAAAGGTAGGCTCTTATTTTCATGTAAGACCTCTCTTCCACTTTCTTTTTCATCTCTTGTTTGATGGTTAGTATTTGCTTAATTAAGGTGGTCTTTATATATCAACTGGTTGAGCAAGATACTGAACTCAACTTGCTCATTAGTACATTCTAGTGTGACCTGTAGCTTCTTCATAAGGAATATGTTCCCTTCGTTTTATTAGGGAGCATTATCTCAAGGGATCCATTATTCTCCAATACTTCAGGTACTGGATAAGATTATGAGACGAAAAAGAATCACGTTGACTATATTACGACATATATATTACTTCCTTGCCATGCAATTTATGCTGAAACCCTTTTTTTTCTTTCCACTATGTCAAAAACAATTGTGCACAAAATGGTCAACTCCTATTTTGTCAAAATTTTATGTTCATGTTTCTCGTGCTTTTTCTGGTTATCATTCCCAATTATCACTCGTTTTTCATAATTGGCAGAGAATTTTAGGCAATAATAGGGTTGACATTCGGGCTGGGCTAGTCGGGCTAGGCCCCAACCAGGCGGGTTTGCCCGGGTTTGAGTTTCAAAAACTCAACCCGAACCGACATGCGAACCCCTACGGGTCTAAACCGACCTGGACTGGGCCGGTCCGGGTTGGCCTGGTTTCTTTTAAATTTTTTGTTTTTGTTTTTTTTTTTTACTAAAAAAAATAGATAAAAAATACAGAACATGTATAAGAGTGAAACAAAATTGTATATAGTATTCATTTCAACTTGGAATAAGTTTTTACAACAATCAAATTACATATACATGTAATAAAAACTAAAAATTCATACAAATTTATTGAATTACACGTCTAAGGGGATAATCTAGAGTTCGAGATAGCGGAGAGTTCGATTGAAGAGAGGACATTGCACTACTATCGTGCACCTCTACTTAGCATAAACCTAGGATCTCATTGCCCTAAATTCTCTACTCAGTTTCGACGTGATCTTCAGGTGAGTTGCTTTCACTTGTTGAGGTGTCCACTGATTTTTCTTGAGTCATGTCTTCGGCTTTCATCAAATCTTCGGTGCACACGAGCATCTCCAATGATTCTGGCTTCAAGCGATTTCTATAATCGGTTATGACCCTGTCACTTGAAGAAAAAATATTTTCTGATGCAACTGTAGACATATGAGAGGTTAGTAGATCTCTAGCCATATGTGAAAGAATTAAAAATAGAATTTTATGTTCTTTCCACCATTGTAATACGTCAATCCTAGCACTAAAACTCTCACTATCTTGTGAATTATACCAGTTTAATTTATTAGATGCATTAGTCATAGGTTTCTCTCACTATCTTGTGAATTATACAAGTTTAATTTATTAGATGCATTAGTCATAGGCTTTTTAAATTGAATACGAACAAGAAAATTTGGAGGGACATCTTCTAATGTAGTTACCCTTACCTCTAGAAGAAGAAGAAGAAAAAGAAGAAGAAGTTGATATTACTAGTTTATCGTGTTGTACCACTAGATGCATAAGTTCTATCATAAAAATTATACAAATTATTCAATGTCAACTCAGATCTAGCTAAATAATTATTACATTCATACTGAGAGTTTTCTCCAAGTGAAGTAAAAATTATTTCAATCAAACTCTTTGTATCGGCTAATTTGATACGATAATTCATTACGATAGTAATACAATACAACATAGGAGGAGGATTAAAATATTTTAGAAATTTAGCATAAGAGGGAATAACAATATGTCCAATGTAATGATTCAATATTGTATCTTGAAAAGTTTGCATCATAGTAATTATTGGAATAAAAATATTACTAGAAGTGGAATTATAAGATTTTGAAAATTTCAAAGTTGCTGTCACAAAAGGTTCCAGAAATTTTCACAAACTTTTTGCAATATGTCAAGTGGGAGTCATTTGAGAATCTTCCTTATTTTTTGCAATACAAATATCATTTATAACCGCTTTGTATTTAGTAACAACATTCAGTAAGTCGAAAGTAAAATTTCATCAGTGTTTTAACATCTCAAGAAAATTTTCTAAAATATACTCCCTTAAAATTACACCATTCTTTGAATTGTTGAAACATAGTACCACTCAAAGCGATAAAATTTACACAATTTTTAATTGCATTCACATATGGATCGACTACTTTCAATGCATCTTGTACATATAAGTTAAGAATATGATATGCACATCTAATATAAAAAATTTCAGGACATGGAGGAGCTAAATGCTGTTGTAATGTAGTAATCGCACTAGTGTTGTTGGAAGCATTATAAAAATTAATCGAATTTTTTTTTATCGCAAATAGGAAATAAATCACAAACTCCTAAAACACGTGTTGCGATAACCATACCACTATGGAGGTACGACAAAGCGACAAGTGATATGATTCTCTTAAGAATGAGCTAATCACTATCGATCCAATGACAAGTTATGCCCATCATCGGAATATCATTACAACCTTTCTAACCATCGGCCATTAACATTATTCTACAAGTTAAAGAATATAAAAGTCCAATTAAAGCGTATTTAGCTACCCGGTCCTAGGGTTGATCTTTTGTTTGGATAGTTAGTCTTGTACTAGCTCGGGGTGTACATTTATAATGTGTTGACTAATTGTTCTCGTCCCTTCACACTTCTTTCATTTGTAATTTTTGTTAAATGTTTTACACACCTTATGTCCTATGCTCGATTGTCCTCGTTTGGGATAATGACATTAAATTTGTGGACTTCATTGGTTTCGCCTCTATGTTTTCTTTTAGAAGTGGGTTGTGTGGGTTCGGTGTCATGTGTTTGTGTGTAACTAGCTAGAAACCAATCTTGTTGTGTGTCGGGATCATAATCGAGTGGATGAACACTTTCATAATCTATATTAAGGTTATGATTATATTCGGCCTCTAATTGTGGGATTATTGGAGGCCGACTAGATGAACGCAGTGGATTCTTGTCCACTGTTGCTACGGCCGCTACCTAATAAAGGTGGTGTAGAGTAGTGTATGAGAAAAAACAAAAAAAACAATATATGAGGGTTAGAGAGTTGAGGTAGTACTAGTGTATGTGAAAATAAAATCTAAAAAACGATAGGAGGGTTGAGAGAGTAGAAAAAAAAACAACAAATAAGTTTACTAAAAAAAATTAAAGCGTTCAAATAATAAAGAGTTGAGAGGGTTGAGAAATTTTGATACCGTACTTCATAAATATAATATTTAGAAAGTTGAAAATAATAAAGAGAGTTGAGTAAACGACGAGAATTCAAGCGATTGAGCTTTTTCACTTGATCAACTATGTATAGAGAGAGTTTGAGCTAGTTCACTATGTAGTATAGAGAGATTGAGTTTCAACAAGAATTTGAGTAGTAGAGAGAGTTGGTAGTAGACGTAGTAGCTTCGACACGAATTCAATCACGATTGAACTTCTTCACTTCTTTGTTGCTTCTTTGTTGAACTATATTGAGAGTAGTAGTAGTAGAGAGTTTAGAGAGTAAGATAGTTGATAGATGGAAAGTACAGTGAATTTGTGCAGAAAAATAAGTGAATTTAGGCTGTTTTTTTAGGGGGGAAAACTCCAACAAAAATGAAAAAAAAAACGGCTAATGGCAGTAGTAACAGCGGCAGCAGCAGCAACAGGCGGCCCAGTCGGGCAGCCCATTTGAGCTGTCCGGGCCAACCGTTCGACCCGGCGGGTTGGCCCGCCAGGTCGAGCTTTTTCGTTAGCAACCCGACAGGTTGCGGTTTGGGTTTCGTCGGGTTACGGGTTAAACAAGTCGGGTCGAGCGGTTTTTTCCACTAATTTTTCGACCTGGTCCGACCCAGTTATCTGAGCGGGTTTGACCCGAACCCGGACAGGGTCAAACGGGTTCGGGTCAAATGCGGGCGGGTCGCAGGTTGACCTGACCAGGTTGCCAACCCTATGGAATAAGATTATTCACTAGGCAAAAACTTTTAAAATTGTAGTAAATTGCGTCTAACATGTGTTTTTGATTTTATTCCAGGCCATGACTTTAATTTTTTTCACAAGAACTTGCATCAAGATTATCTGATTCTTGTTGTCTACTTGCTTGTGCTTTTGAAGGGTGATTAGGAGGATATACACAAAAGCACATCTCTTTGTCCCTTGAATTCAGAGGGGAAGCTGTTGACATTCCTTTAGATGGTCTTACTGTAGTTGACATTCTTGTAAATATTCCTACTTAGCTACATGATTTGGAAATTCCATTTGTCAGTGTCATAGTTGATAAAACTGCAAGTGGATGCATTATTTGATTTCCCACTTTCTAAAGCTCATCCCTCCTCGGGCAAGCGGGCAAGTTTGATCCTTGTGTAGTTTTGATAGATCACATGTGTGCATTTACTTGCAAAGATTTCTTGATTTGGATATGGAAATGCACAAAACAAAGGGGATTGCTTCTAATCCTTATTCTGTTATCTTTAATTATTATCAAATATTGATAATTGTCATAGTATAGATATACAGATTATTAATCTTATTATCCCTGTAATTTAAAGCTTTTCCGTCCTCGTGTACCATTCTCCTTTTTAACCAATTCATTGCTTGTGGTTACATTTATTGTATCTTGGTTGTAACGAGTGAATATATTACTCTTCTATTTAGAGAAAAAAGATCATGTATCTTCACTGAACTTTTCTCTTTTGTTCATTATCAACCTTTACTGAATAGAAAAATTACTTTTTCTAATTAATGACATGAAGCACATCAAACATAGCATGGCATATTCAGTTAAAATTTAGGAAGCAAATTATTGTTGCGGAACCCCTAACCTACAACAATTATAACATTCTTCAATCTGCATTATTGTGTTACCTTCCTAAGTCGATCGATTGTATTATATTGCCGGTTAAGCTGCTACTCTAATTATTTCAATATTGTTTTCATTCTGCCACTTGAATGTACCTGAATGTTTTGGCTTTAAGAGATTTAGATTTTGCTTTATAATATGCATTCTACGTACCGTTATCATTATTTATCTTTTCTTGGTCTAGATGAATATAAGAGACGAAGAAATCTGTTGTTAATCTCTCATTTAAGGAAGGCGAGGACTTGAGGGAATGTCCCAACTAGAACTTCGCACATGTGAAGCGGACACAGCGATGCATTCAAAGTGTTAATGCATTGTATACTATCAGCATCTGGACTCTTCGGTGATGTAAATCGCATCCTGGATAGCTAGTTTGGATTTGAAGTGTGAAATTTTGGTGTAAATAGCATCTCTTAAATAATCGCATGTGCAATCTTTTTAAAGCAACATCTTTTATATATGCTTTATCTCTGTTGAAGTTACTATAGTAGACCGGTTATATTTGTTAAGTGTGGAAGATCTGAAGATGATGCAGTTTGTTTTTGGGGGGTGGCTGCACCAGGTGTGAGTTCTTCTCGATTTGTATTTTTGCGGAAGCTACGGTACGGATGGTACGTCCGACCCTCAACCGAGGGAACGACTCGGGAGTAGGCGGGGTGAGGTGGAGATCGTATGCTCTGCTCGGATCTGGAGGCTCGGCTCGGATCTGGAGGCTCGGATCCAGACGTCTCGTGTACCTGCACTCGGTCTAGAAACACCAGGGTTGGTACCAGTGGCAGACCCTCCGACGATCTAGTCAGTCACTGAAGAGTAACAGTAACTAGGGTTTTAGAGGGGAGAGATTGAATATTGATTACCTCTTGAAGGGGTAGAGGGCCGGGTATTTATAGGCAAAGCCAATCGGGTCTGAAGCCGTTTGGGGGCTGGTCTGGACCCGGTTGCCCGTGGGCCTGACATGACGGAAGCCCAAGTGGTTTAGGGCTAATGTGGCAGGAGCCCTGGATGGTTTAGGGCTGATGTGGCAGATCTGGATTGATCGGGGGTAAGCGCCTTTTGAGGGGATCCTGTGGCCCACGAGGGGCCACGTCATCTGACCCATATCAGGAGCCCCCCACTCCTGGAGGGCTGGGGGATCCAGCAGTGCGGGAGTGATCTTTTGCCTCTGTAGGAAGAGCGGGGTAGTGTGTACGGCGAAGAATAGGACCCGTAATTTCTAGAAGAGGTCAATAGGGTAGGATGAAGGGATCCCCTCTTGGAGTCACGCGGGGTCGTCGAAGCTTCGGTCGGCCGAGCCTCGAGGGTCGGTGGGCGAGCCCCATGCTGGTTGGAAAAGAAAAGGGCGACGCTGATGCCATGGAGCAGGAGACCTCCTTGACGAGCGTGGAGGGTCGGCAGGCGAGCCCCCACACTCGTTGGAAAATCAAGGGGGCATCGAGACCGTGGAGCAGGAGGCCTTCTTGACGAGCGCAGAGGGTCGGTAGGCGAGCCCCTTCACTTTTTGGAAAAGCAAGGGGGCGTTGAGACCATGGAGCAGGAGGTCTTCTTGACGAGCACGGAGGGTCGGCAGGCGAGCCCCCACAATTGTTGGAAAAGCAAGGGGGCGTTGAGACCGTGGAGCAAGAGGCCTTCTTGACGAGCGCAGAGGGTCAGCAGGCGAGCCCCATCACTTGTTGGAAAAGCAAGGGGATGTAGGAGTTTGGAGCGAGGGTCCTTCTTGACGAGCGTGGAGGGTCGGCAGGCGAGCCCCCTCACTTGTTGGAAAAGCAAGGGGGCGTTGAGACCGTGGAGCAGGAGGCCGTCTTGACGAGCGCGGAGGGTCGGCAGGCGAGCCTCTTCACTTGTCGGAAAAGCAAGGGGCATTAAGACCGTGGAGCAGGAGGCCTTCTTGACGAGCACGGAGGGTCGGCAGGCGAGCTCCCTCACATGTTGGAAAAGCAAGGGGATGTTGGAGTCTGGAGTGGGGGTCCTTCTTGACGAGCGTGGAGGGTCGGCAGGCGAGCCCCCTCACTTGTTGGAAAAGCAAGGGGGCATCGAGGTCCTGTTCAGTAGGGGCCAGCTTGCCAAGCGTCAAGAAGGCCGAGCCCGGAGTGCCGAGCCTGGAGGGCCGAGCCTGGGCAAGGCTGTGAGATAGCCAGTAGGTGGCTAGGAGTCAGTGCCGAGCGCCAAGCCCGGAGCGCCGAGCCTGGAGGGCTGAGCCTGGAGAGCCGAGCCTGGGCAAGACTGTGAGATAGCCAGTAGGTGGCTAGGAGACAGTGCCGAGCGCCGAGCCCGGAGTGCCGAGCCTAGACAAGACTGTGAGATAGCCAGTAGGTGACTAAGAGTCAGTGCCGAGCGCCGAGTGCCGATCTAAGAAGGCCGAGCCTGGAGAGCCGAACCTGGGCAAGACTGTGAGATAGCTAGTAGGTGGCTAGGAGTCAGTACCGAGCGCCGAGCTCGAAGTGCCGAGTTTGGAGGGCCGACCCTGGGCAAGACTGTGAGATAGACAGTAGGTGGCTAGGAGTCAGTGCCGAGTGTCGAGCTCGGAGTGCTGAGCCCGGAATGCCGAGTCCGGAATGCCGAGCTAGGAGAGCTGAGCCTGGGCAAGACTGAGATAGCTAGTAGGTGGCTAGGAGTCAGTGCCGAGCCTGGAGGGCCGAACCTGGGCATGACTGTGAGATAGCCAGTAGGTGGCTAGGAGTCAGTGCGGAGTGCTGAGCCTAGAGTGCTGAGACCGAAATGCCGAGCCTGGAGGGCCGAGCGAGGAGAGCAGAGCATGGGCAAGACTGTGAGATAGGCAGTTGGTGGCTAGGAGTCAGTGCCGAGCGTCGAACTCGGAGTGCCGAGCCTGGAGGGCCGAGCCTGGGCAAGACTGTGAGATAGCCAGCAGGTGGCTAGGAGTCAGTGCCGAGCGCCGAGCCCAGAGTGCCGAGCCTGGAGTGGTGAGCCTGGGCAAGAATGTGATATAGCCAGTAGGTAGCTAGGAGTCAGTGCTGAGTGCGGATTGCCGAGGCCGGAATGCCGAGCTCGGAATGCTGAGCCTGGAGGGCCGAGTCAGGAGAGCGGAGCCTGGGCAAGACTATGAGATAGCCAGTAGGTCGCTAGGAGTCAGTGCCGAGCACCGAGCCTGGAGAGCCAAGCCTCGAGGGCCGATCCTGGGCAAGACTGTGAGATAGCCAGTAGGTGGCTAGGAGTCAGTGCCGAGCACTGAGCCCGGAGTGCCGAGCCTGGAGGGCCGAGCCAGGAGAGCGGAGTCTGTGCAAGACTGTGAGATAGCCAGTTGGTGGCTAGGAGTCAGTGCCGAGCACCGAACCCGTAGTGCCGAGCCTGGAGGGCCGAGCCTGGACAAGACTGTGAGATAGCCAGTAGGTAGCTAGGAATCAGCGTTGAGCACCGAGCCCGGAGTGCCGAGCCTGGAGGGCCGAGCTAGGAGAGCTGAGCCTAGGTAAGACTGAGATAGCCAGTTAATGGCTAGGAGTCAGTGCTGAGCGCCGAGCCCGGAGTGCCGAGCTTGGAGGACCGAGCCTGGGCATTACTGTGAGATAAAAAGTAGGTGGCTAGGAGTCAGTGCCGAGCACCGAGCCAGGAGTGCCGAGCTCGGAATGCCGAGCCTGGAGGGCCGAGCTAGGAGAGCAGAGCCTGGACAAGACTGTGAGATAGCCAGTTGGTGGATAGGAGTCAGTGCCGAGCGCCGAGCCCAGAGTGCCGAGCCTGTAGGGTTGAGCCTGGGCAAGACTGTGAGATAGCCAGTAGGTGGCTAGGAGTCAGTGCCGAGCGCCGAGCCCGGAGTGCCGAGCCCAGAGTACCGAGCCTGGTCAAGACTATGAGATAGCCGATAGGTGGCTAGGAGACAGTGCCGAGCGCCGAGCCCGGAGTGCCAAGCCTGGAGAGCCGAGCATGGGAAAGACTGTGAGATATCCAGTAGGTGGCTAGGAGACAGTGCCAATCGCCGAGTCCGGAGTGCCGAGCCTGGAGTGCCGAGCCTGGACAAGACAGTGAGATAGCTAGTAGGTGGCTAGGAGTCAGTGCCGAGCACCGAGCCTAGAGGGTCGAGCCTGGGTAAGATTGTGAGGTAGCCAGTAGGTGGCTAGGAGTCAGTGCCGAGTGCCGATTCCGGAGTGCCGAGCCTGGAGAGCCGAGCATGGACAAGACTGTGAGATAGCTAGCAGGTGGCTAGGAGTCAGTGCCGAGCGCTGAACCCGGACTGCCGAGCCTGGAGGGTCGAGCCTGGGCAAGACTGTGAGATAGCCAGTAGGTGGCTAGGAGTCAGTGCCGAGCGCCGAGCCCGGAGGGTCGAGCCTGGGCAAGACTGTGAGATAGCCAGTAGGTGGCTAGGAGTCAATGCCGAGCGCCGAGCCCGCAGTGCCGAGCCTGGAGAGCCGAGCCTGGGCAAGACTGTGAGATAGCCAGTAGGTGGCTAGGAGATAGTGCCGAGCGCCGAGCCCGGAGTGCCGAGCCCGGAGTGCCGAGCCTGGAAAAGACTGTGAGATAGCCAGTAGGTGGTTTGTTTTTGGGGGATGGCTGCACCAGGTGTGAGTTCTTCTCGATTTGTATTTTTGCAGAAGCTTTGGTACGGATGGTACGCCAGACCCTCAGTTGAGGGAATGGCTTGGGAGTAGGCGGGAGTGAGGTGGAGATCGGATGCTCTGCTCGGATCTGGAGGCTCGGCTCAGATCCAGAGGTCTCGTGTACCTGCACTCGGTCTAGAAACACCGGGGTTGGTCCCGGTGGCAGACCCTCCGACGATCTAGTCAGTTACTGAAGAGTAACAGTAACTAGGGTTTTAGAGGGGAGAGGTTGAATATTGATTACCTCTTGAAGGGGTAGAGGGTCTGGTATTTATAGGCAAAGCCAATCGGGTATGGAGCCGTTTGGGGGCGGGTCTGGAGCCATTTGGGGGCGAGTCTGGACCCGGTTGCCCGTGGGCCTGACGTGGTGAAAGCCCAAGTGGTTTAGGGCTAATGTGGTAGGAGCCCTAGATGGTTTAGGGCTAATGTGGCGGATCTGGATTGATCGGGGGTAAGCGCCTTTTGAGGGGATCCTGTGGCCCAGGAGGGGCCACGTCATCTAACCCATATCAGGAGTCCCCCACTCCTGGAGGGCTGGGGGATCCAGCCATGCGGGAGTGGCCTTTTGCCTCTGTAGGAAGAGTGAGGTGGTGTGTACTGCGAAGAATAGGACCCATATTTTCTAGAAGAGGTCAATAGGGTAGGATGAAGGGATCCCCTCTTGGAGTCACGCGGGGTTGTCGAAGCTTCGGTCAGCCAAGCCTCGAGGGTCGGTGGGGGAGCCCCTTGCTGGTTGGAAAAGCAACGGGCGATGCTGATGCCGTGGAGCAGGAGACCTCCTTGACGAGCGTGGAGGGTCGGCAGGCGAGCCCCCACACTCGTTGGAAAAGCAAGGGGGCATCGAGACCGTGGAGCAGGAGGCCTTCTTGACGAGCGCAGAGGGTCGGCAGGCGAGCCCCCTCACTTGTTGGAAAAGCAAGGGGGCATTGAGACCATGGAGCAGGAGGTCTTCTTGACGAGCACGGAGGGTCGGAAGGCGAACCCCCACAGTTGTTGGAAAAGCAAGGGGGCGTTGAGACCGTGGAGCAAGAGGCCTTCTTGACGAGCGCTGAGGGTCAGCAGGCGAGCCCCATCACTTGTTAGAAAAAGCAAGGGGATGTAGGAGTTTGGAGCGAGGGTCCTTCTTGACGAGCGTGGAGGGTCGGCAGGCGAGCCCCCTCACTTGTTGGAAAAGCAAGGGGGCGTTGAGACCGTGGAGCAGGAGGCCGTCTTGACGAGCGCGGAGGGTCGGCAGGCGAGCCTCCTCACTTGTTGGAAAAGCAAGGGGCATTGAGACCGTGGAGCAGGAGGCCTTCTTGATGAGCACGGAGGGTCGGCAGGCGAGCTCCCTCACTTGTTGGAAAAGCAAGGGGATGTTGGAGTCTGGAGTGGGGGTCCTTCTTGACGAGCGTGGAGGGTCGGCAGGCGAGCCCCCTCACTTGTTGGAAAAGCAAGGGGGCATCGAGGTCCTGTTCAGTAGGGGCCAGCTTGCCAAGCGTCAAGAAGGCCGAGCGCGGAGTGCCGTGCCCGGAGGGTCGAGCCTGGGCAAGGTTGTGAGATAGCCAGTAGGTGGCTAGGAGTCAGTGCCGAGCACCAAGCCCGGAGCGCCGAGCCTGGAGGGCTGAGCCTGGAGAGCCGAGCCTGGGCAAGACTGTGAGATAGCCAGTAGGTGGCTAGGAGACAGTGCCGAGCGTCGATCCCGGAGTGCCGAGCCTGGGCAAGACTGTGAGATAGCCAGTAGGTGACTAAGAGTCAGTGCCGAGCGCCGAGTGCCGATCTAAGAAGGCCGAGTCTGGAGAGCCGAACCTGGGCAAGACTGTGAGATAGCTAGTAGGTGGCTAGGAGTCAGTACCGAGCGCCGAGCCCGAAGTGCCGAGTCTGGAGGGCCGACCCTGGGCAAGACTGTGAGATAGACAGTAGGTGGCTAGGTGTCAGTGCCGAGTGTTGAGCTCGGAGTGCTGAGCCCGGAATGCCGAGCTAGGAGAGCTGAGCCTGGGCAAGACTGAGATAGCCAGTAGGTGGCTAGGAGTCAGTGCCGAGCCTGGAGGGCCAAACCTGGGCATGACTGTGAGATTGCCAGTAGGTGGCTAGGAGTCAGTGCGAAGCGCTGAGCCTAGATTGCTGAGCCCGGAATGCCGAGCCTGGAGGGCCGAGCGAGGAGAGCAGAGCATGGGCAAGACTGTGAGATAGGTAGTTGGTGGCTAGGAGTCAGTGTCGAGCATCGAACCCAGAGTGCCGAGCCTGGAGGGCCGAGCCTGGGCAAGATTGTGAGATAGCCAGCAGGTGGCTAGGAGTCAGTGCCGAGCGCCAAGCCCAGAGTGCCGAGCCCGGAGTGGTGAGCCTGGGCAAGACTGTGAGATAGCCAGTAGGTGGCTAGGAGTCACTGCTGAGTGTGGATTGCCGAGCCCGGAATGCTGAGCTCGGAATGCTGAGCCTGGAGGGCCGAGTCAGAAGAGCAGAGCCTGGGCAAGACTATGAGATAGCCAGCAGGTCGCTAGGAGTCAGTGCCGAGCGCCGAGCCCGGAGCGCCAAGCCTGGAGGGCCGATCCTGGGCAAGACTGTGAGATAGCCAGTAGGTGGCTAGGAGTCAGTGCCGAGCACTGAGCCCGGAGTGCCGAGCCTGGAGAGCCGAGCCAGGAGAGCGGAGTCTGTGCAAGACTGTAAGATAGCCAGTTGGTGGCTAGGAGTCAGTGCCGAGCGCCGAACCCGTAGTGCCGAGCCTGGACAAGACTGTGAGATAGCCAGTAGGTAGCTAGGAATCAGCGTCGAGCACCGAGCCCGGAGTGCCGAGCCTGGAAGGCCGAGCCTGGAGGGCCGAGCTAGGAGAGCTGAGCCTGGGCAAGACTGAGATAGCCAGTTGATGGCTAGGAGTCCGTGCCGAGCACCGAGCCCGGAGTGCCGAGCCTGGAGGACCGAGCCTGGGCATGACTGTGAGTTAAACAGTAGGTGGCTAGGAGTTAGTGCCGAGCACCGAGCCAGGAGTGTCGAGCTCGGAATGCCGAGCCTGGAGGGCCGAGCTAGGAGAGCAGAGCTTGGGCAAGACTGTGAGATAGCCAGTTGGTGGCTAGGAGTCAGTACCGAGCGCCGAGCCCGGAGTGCCGAGCCTGTAGGGCTGAGCCTGGGCAAGACTGTGAGATCGCCAGTAGGTGGCTAGGAGTCAGTGCCGAGCGCCAAGCCCGGAGTGCCGAGCCCAAAGTACCGAGCCTGGGCAAGACTATGAGATAGCTGATAGGTGGCTAGGAGACAGTGCCGAGCGCCGAGCCCGGAGTGCCGAGCCTGGAGAGCCGAGCATGGGAAAGACTGTGTGATAGCCAGTAGGTGGCTAGGAGACAGTGCCAATCGCCGAGTCCGGGGTGCCGAGCCCAGAGTGCCGAGCCTGGGCAAGACTGTGAGATAGCTAGTAGGTGGCTAGGAGTCAGTGCCGAGCGCCGAGCCCGGAGCGCCGAGTCTAGAGGGTCGAGCCTGGGTAAGACTGTGAGATAGCCAGTAGGTGGCTAGGAGTCAGTGCCGAGTGCCGAGTCCGGAGTGCCGAGCCTGGAGAGCCGAGCATGGACAAGACTGTGAGATAGCTAGTAGGTGGCTAGGAGTCAGTGCCGAGCGTCGAACCCGGAGTACCGTGCCTGGAGGGCCGAGCCTGGATAAGACTGTGAGATAGCCATTAGGTGGCTAGGAGTCAGTGCCGAGCGCCGAGCCCGGAGGGTCGAGCCTGGGCAAGACTTTGAGATTGCCAGTAGGTGACTAGGAGTCAGTGCCGAGCGCCGAGCCCGCAGTGCCGAGCCTGGAGAGCCGAGCCTGGAGAGCCGAGCCTGGATAAGATTGTGAGATAGCCAGTAGGTGACTAGGAGACAGTGCCGAGCGCCGAGCCTGGAGTGCCGAGCCCGGAGTGCCGAGCCTGGAAAAGACTGTGAGATAGCCAGTAAGTGGTTTGTTTTTGGGGGATGGCTGCACCAGGTGTGAGTTCTTCTTGATTTGTATTTTTGCAGAAGCTTCGGTACGGATGGTACGCCAGACCCTCAGTCGAGGGAACGGCTTGGGAATAGGCGGGAGTAAGGTGGAGATCGGATGCTCTGCTCGGATCTGGAGGCTCAGCTCAGATCCAGAGGTCTCGTGTACCTGCACTCGGTTTAGAAACACCGGGGTTGGTCCCGGTGGCAGTCCCTCCGACGATCTACTCAGTCACTGAAGAGTAACAGTAACTAGGGTTTTAGAGGGGAGAGGTTGAATATTGATTACCTCTTGCAGGGGTAGAGGGTCTGGTATTTATAGGCAAAGCCAATCGGGTATGGAGCCATTTGGGGGCGGGTCTGGAGCCGTTTGGGGGCGAGTCTGGACCCGGTTGCCCGTGGGCCTGACGTGGCGAAAGCCCACGTGGTTTAGGACTGATGTGGCTGGAGCCCTGGGTGGTTTAGGGCTGATGTGGCGGATCTGGATTGATCGGGGGTAAGCACCTTTTGAGGGGATCCTGTGGCCCAGGAGGGGCCACGTCATCTGACCCATATAAGAAGATGTCCTTCATATTATGTCAAACTGTGAACATTTTAAATACATGGTGATAGAAGCTCTTAACTTTGATTGAAATTGATTATTTTTTCTGATTAAATTGATATAATCAGCGATATTGAATAATTGTTTCCAACATTGCGAGAAACTCATTTCACCTTTTTTGCAGAGATTTTGGGGACTCTAGTACACAGTTTTCTTCGATTTTGAGAAATTATGATGCTGCTATTTTGAGATGTGTTTTTTTTTTGTTGTATTCCACTATTTTTAGCAGATTTTTTTGAAAATTTGAAATTCGCTGTTTTAGCCAGATTTTGTGAGTTATTGTCCATCATTTTTGACCGATTTTGATAAGGGATGCATTCACTTATTTGACTAGCCCAGATTTTGATGATTTCCATAAATTTTGAATTTCAATGTTGATGCCAGATGTTGTGAGTTGTAGTCCACTTGTAACATATTTTGTGAAATCTTAAATTTCACTATTTTTGTTCGAATTTGTGTTGTATCCTTTTATCAATTACGAGAAATTTTGATTTTTACCATTTCTGGCCGATTTAGTGAAATATAAATTTTGATATTTTTGCTGGATAGTGGGCTTTATAGTCCATAGTTTTTTTTGGGAGAAATTCTGAATTTCACTGTTCACCGTTTTCAACTTATTTTTGTAAAATTTTGAATTTCACTATCGTGTCCAAATTCAGCCGGCAGTACACCATTTTTGGGTGATTTTGAGATTATTTGTATTTAACTAGTTTGACTATATTTTATGATCGCCAATCGTTTTCGGTTGATTTTGAGAAGTTATGAATTTCATTATTTTTATCCGATTTTATTGGCTATATAGTTCATCATTTCAGTCGATTTTGAGAAAATTTGGATTTCATAGATTTGGCTAAAATTTGTAAATCATAGTCCACCGAGAAATTTTGGGCGATTTTATGGTTTTTCCAAATTTTGTGGATAGTCTGCTATTTTTTCAGAATTTTAAATTTCACTATTTTTGATAGTTGTGGACTATTGTCCGTAGTTTTGTGGATAAATTTGAGGGAAAAAAGAAATTCAATTATCTGACCAATTTTGGTGGGCTAGTTCACATTTTTCGGTTGCTTTTGGGAAATCATGAACTTATTTTTCTAACCATATTTTGTGGTCCATTATTTTTGGCCAATTTTAAAAATAATGAATTTCACTGTTTAAGTTGGATTTTGGTTGTTTTCGGTCGATTTTGAAAAATTTTGAATTTTATTATTTTGGAAGATTTTGTGGGCTGTAGTCTTTAGCTAGATTTGTCGCGAAATTTTAGATTTTCACTTTCTTTTTTTGATTTTTTGAGATATACCATTGTTTTCGTCGATTTTGAAAGATTCTACTTTTCACTGTTTTATCCAGATTTTGTAGAATGTGGTCCGTGTTTTTACTGATTTGAAATTTGAAATTTCTCTTTTTTTTGACAAAATGTTGTGTAGTGTCGATCGTTTTAGGCCATTTTTGTGAATTTGTTTCCCTTTTTTTGTCCGAATTTTTTAAGAAATATGTCTACCATTTCGGTCGTTTTTGAAAATTTTTGATTTTTTTTTGTTTGCCTAGATTTTGTAGGTTATATTCTCAACCGTTTTCAGGCCGATAATACAAAAATTGGTATTTCATTAAATTTGGCCTAATTTTCTGGGTGCCCATTATTGGCCAATTTTGGGAATTTGTGGTTTCACTATTATGACCAGATTTTGAGTGATATAACCTATACCGTTTTCAGCCAATTTTTAGAAAGTTTCGTTATGTTGTCCAGATTTTGTTGCCTATAATAGTTTCGTTATTTTTTGCTAGATTTTGTTGGCTATAAACTGAAGGTTTTCGTCGATTTTCAGAATTCTAAATTTAACTAGTTTGTCCAGATTTTGTGCGCACTCTACCTTTTTTAAATTTCGATGTTTTAACCAGATTTTTCAGGTTACTCTACACCATTTTCGTGAAATTTTAGAATTTACTAACTTTCTTAAACTTGTGGGCTATCGTCCATCATTAAATTTTTTTTAAAATTGTTGAATTTCAAATTTTTTTTGCCACATTCTGTGGAAACTAGAAAATCTGTAATTTACTGATTTGGCCAAATTTTGTAGGCTACTGTTCACGGTTTTCAGCAAATTTTGATGACATTTGTGTTTTCACTAATTTGGTCAAATTGTGTCCACTATTTTCAGCCGATTTTGAGAAATTCAATGTTTTTTTGCTGTTTTGGGTAGAAATTGTGGGCTATTTAGTCTATTGTTTCGGATATATTCCGTAAAAAATTAAATTTTACTATTTTTTGTCAAATTTTGTTGGCTATAGTCCATTGTATTTGTCGATTCTGAGAAATTTTGAATCACTATTTTGGACCTGAATTTGCCAAATTTTATGGGTTGTAGATTGTTAAGATAAATCAGAGAGATGAAAACAATACTGAATATTGAATTGAGTTCAACCAAGTACAATACCACCTATATATAAGAGGAGAACAAATATCAAAATTATACAACCAATATGGGACTATAATAATATCTAACACCCCCACTCAAACTCACGATGGGTCAAACAGTGTGAGTTTGCCAACTAAGTATCGAAATCTCTGAACAGTATGGGATTTGGTGAAGAAGTCTGTAATGTGTGGTGCACTCCGGTTATCACAATGAAGAGGAGTAGGTCCTGAAAGAGTGATACCCATATCTGATAAAAGCCAGCGAACATGAACAATTTCTCTAGTAGTAGCTGCCATTGCTCTGTACTCAGCTTCGATCGAAGAACATGCAACAACTGCATGTTTCTTACTTCGCCATGAGATCAGCGAATTACCAAGAAATAGACAGAAACCGGTAGTAGACCGTCTGGTAGTAGGATCACCTGTCCAATCTGAATCAGAATATGGACTCAGCTCTAGTTTGGATGTAGCAGACATGAATAATGAGCGAGTAATAGTACCCCAAAGATATCTGAGAATCCGAAGAAGAGCACCGTAGTGAACTGATGTAGGAGCAAAAACAAACTGACCAACAACACTGACTGTGTGAGCAATATCGGGTCTGGTCATGCATAATTAGACAAGCTATCCAACAATATGTCTGTATCTAGTGGGATCAGGAAGGAGCTCACCATCTGTGGGACGAAGCTTCACATGAAGCTCTAAGGGTGTATCGAATGATCGACTGTCAGAGAGACATGCAGTAAAAATAATATCTGATGTATATTTCTGTTGAGAGATGAGTATCCCCCGAGATCCATGAGCAATCTCTAGACCCAGAAAATAACGTAGTCTACCAAGGTCTTTCATATGAAATTGCTGGTGAAGGTATTTCTGGGTGGATGTAATGTCGGCAGAGTCATCCCTAGTAATGATCATATCATCAACATAAAGTAGTAGATTTACCCTCCCCTGCGGTGATGACCGCATAAACATAGAATGGTCCTGAGAACTCTAACTAAAACCAGCCTTGGTGATGACAAGGCGAAAACACTCAAATCAGGCACAAGGGGCCTGCTTCAAACCATATATAGCCCGACGCAGCCGGCAAACATGATGAGGAAGAGTAGGGAGGCCAGGAGGAGGATCCATATAAACAACCTCAAAATTGGTACCATGCAGAAAAGCATTCTTCACGTCCATCTGGTATAACGGCCACTGACGGATAGCTGCAATAGCAAGAAGAGTGCGAACAGTAGTCATCTGTGCAACGGGAGCGAATGTCTCATCATAATCAATACCATGCTCCTGAGTAAATCCTCGGGCTACTAGACGAGCCTTGTGCCGCTCAATAGATCTATCAGGTTGATATTTAACCTTGAAGATCCACTTGCAGCTAATAGGCTGAATGCCCTCTGGCAGAGGAATGATATCCCAAGTGCCAGTCTGATCAAATGCACTGAATTCCTCTGCAATAGCTTTCCTCCACTCGGGATATTGAATTGCGTCCTGATAGGTTCTGGGCTCACGTGTAGAGTGTATAACAGTGAGATATGCATGAAACTGTGGTGAGTAGGAAGCGAGGGTGGCAAAACAAAACTGGTCAGAAGGACCAGTGGCATCAGGTGTATAACATGCCGGAGGAATACCAGAAGTGGAACATGTAGATTAACGAAGCAGTGGTGAACTGACAGGGTGTGGGGGTGAGGACGGTGGAGTGGGTGCATGAATTGGTGGGGAAGTAGGTGGGGTGGGTGCTTGCAGTTATGGGGATGCAGGTGGTGTTTCAGTAGGGGGGACAATAGGGGTAAGAACAACAGGAGATGTGAATGGAACTAGAGGATTGGAATTAAAAGTAATGTGGGAAGAGGAGGTCGGGGAGCTAGCAACAACTGGGGAATCGAGAAATCTAGCATCCTCAGGAGGAGTCAGGTAGTAAGGAGAGTCTTCCACAAAGAACACATGTCGAAAAATGCAGACACGACCCGCCGATGGATCAAAACAACGATAACCTTTGTGTTCGGGACTGAGGCCTAGGTGAACGCACTTAGTAGCACGAGCAGGGAGCTTCGTGCGCTGAGTAAGAGGAAGAAGGACGTAACAGGTGCACCCAAAGGTACGGAGCATACTGTAGTCAGGAGGTGAGTGATAAAGAGCCTTTATAAGGCGTCGTACCAGCTACGGTAGATGAGGGAGTAATATTAATGAGACTGACAGAGGTCATAACAGCTTCAGCCCAGAAAGTACGAGGGGCGGAAGAGGAGAGTAAAAGAGCGTGAGCCATCTCAAGGATATGACGATGCTTGCGTTCAGCTACACCATTCTGCTCATGAGTGTGAGAGCATGATTGCTGAAAAAGGGTGTCGTGAGACTGAAGGAACGATCTCATAGTGGTGGAAGTGTACTCACGAGCACCGTCCGATTGGAAATTCTTAATGTGCACACTGAACAGAGTGTGAACCATAGTCGTAAAGAACCGATAAATATCAGGTATCTCTGATCGCTGACGCATAAGAAAAATTCATGTATGTCTAGTGAAGTCATCGATGAATGCAACATAATAGAGATAGCCTTTTCACGAAGGTACAGGAGAAGGTCCCTATATGTCAGAATGAACAAGTTGAAAATGATGGGTGGTTTGAGAAGTGCTTTTGTGACTAAAGGGTAGTGCGATATGTTTGGCCAAATGACAATCCTGACAATCAGATATATGTTTAAAAGTAAGAGAACTAAGGGCACCACTACGAGATAAAGTCTGAAGACGAGACGCACTAATATGACCTAATCGTCTGTGCCACAGATCAGCATCAGAAGAAACAATACCGGCAAAACTAGAAGTAGAGTGATGTGCACGAAGAAAATCTAGATGATATAGACGACCCTAACGAGTAGCATGCCCAAACTCCTCACCGGTGCATGAATCAGTAATAGAACAACCGGAAGAGTCAAAAGTAACAACAAGACCACTATCGCACAACGCACTAATAGAAATAAGGTTTATGGATAAATGGGGAGCATAAAGAACATATGGTAATGTGAGAGTGGGAGAGCTAATTGCCCCTGAATGTGTAACGAGAAGTGGTGAGCCATCAGCTGCGTGTAGAGATGGAGAGTGAGAGGAAAGTGCAGTGCAGGTGGTGAACAGTGTCTGATTACTAGTGAGATGATGTGATGCACCAGAATCTAAAATCCAGAATAAATTCATACCGGGAGTGGCAGAGAATGCAGGAGCAAAGGAGCCAACATTGATAGACTGACTCATGAGTTGTAGTTCCAGTTGAGTCAGGCGTTGCTGAAGAATAGCCCAATCAGCAGGAGACGGCAAGGCTGAAGTAACGGGCATAACCGAGGATGTCAAAGAAAAAGCACTGCGAGGAGGAATAAGACTAGTGCTGTTGTGACAGAGAGCACAATGAGGAGGAATATGTTGTTAGTGTCTGGATCGGGGTAGGGGCAGAACGGTGCTACCGGTGTCGGAAGTAGAGGTGGGGTAGGGTAAGGAATGATGTTAGGATAAGGTGGGAGGCTGGAGGCAGACTGAAAGTGGCGCTGCTGCTGTTTGAATCTGGAGGAGGAATGAGAGGCGGTTGCATCGGAGAAGTCAGTGGAGGCGGAAATATTTGGGAGTAACTAAGATTCCATCAAGTAGTAGTACCTGTATATATATATATATAATTTTATTTCTATTTTAATTTTTGATTTTTTTTGATTTTTTTTTGATTTTTTGATTTTGATTTTTGATTTTTTTGAAAACGTGTATATATATTTTTGGGCAAAAGCCAAAGTACCCCTCAACGTTTGACCTCAGTACAAAATGTCCATACAACGTTTGAAAAAATACAATAAACCCATTATTCCGTTAACTTAACCCTATCCGTTAAGTTATAATTATTAATTTACTTTTTTACCCTTACCCTTTCATATTCATTCTCTTTCTCCCTTTCTTCATTCATTTTTCTTTCTTATTTTTTTCAGGTGTTGCTTTCAGGTGTTAATCGAAATCCGTTACACATTTATGTCAACCGTGGATTCACTTAAGGAATCACTGTACAAGATATGGGGGGATGGAAGAGGAGTTCTGTAGGAATTAAGATACCCCTAACCATCTTAACCTGTAGGTTGACATATCAAATTCAGACATACCTCTAATCAACTTTCTGCTCCCTTGAACTTTGAATTCAAACACACACAGACACACGACATAACATTGTTTCTAGGTGGAGGTAGAGATATATAAATTCAAAGTTTCACTTGAAAAATAATTCGAGTTTACTCATGCAAATTGACCTTAGTAAAACAAAGAGAGCATGATCGGTACTTTTAGTTTCGAAGTCCTCCTCTGTTACATGGCAAACACTTATATTCAATCGCTGTTCAGTGTGACAAAGGTTCCATTATCACTTTGTAATATATCGACCATCCTTATAAACTCTCACCGACCAAAGTTTAGAATGGATCAGGAGTCTGATCCACTAGAGAAATGTAGAATTCTGCTGTTACATATGATTATGCTTCTACGGCATAAACATATCCTATAAGCACCTTGTTCTAGGATCATCAAGTGAACATGCCAGACTTGAATGCTTTCAGAAGTAGTGGTACTCCACTAACTGAAACTATATGCCTGTTTGGTTTGTTAGAATTTCATGAAGTAACAACTATTGCAATTTACCAATATCATCATTAATTTCTTTCCCCAGTGAACTAATTTGCTATGGTTAACTGTAGAAATATACGAAGTCACAATGCCTTGATGCTGCAATATATGAGTTCTCTAATTTAAGATTTGAAGCCAAAATAGAAGAGTTGTCAGTATAACTTACATATCGAAAACTCTGTGAAGCTTTAGGAAAGGCCTTGATGTTGCAATAAGAATTATGAGTCAAGTTACTACTGAGAAATAATACTTCCTATTGATATTATATGTCTGATATAATACTTTTGAACATATCCTATTTCAACAGAATTAATGGCATGCTATTTCAACAAGCCTAGAGAACAAGTTGTAAGTCCTCCAAAGCCACCTTCTACTCGACAACTCGAAACAAGAGGAAGAGGCAGGGGACTGGGTGGAAGGAGCAGAGGAGTTAGTGGTAGAGTTGGATGAGCTAGTGGAATACTATGATAAGGTAAAAACATTGTACAGCTCAATTATTTTTTGTACAGCCAATACCTTTATTGAAACTTTGCTAACATGCATTCTTATGTTTTCTCAATGATGTAGGTGCGTTGGAGGACAAGTCATGTGAAGCTATCGTGGATTGAAGCATGATTTGGATAGTACACCTTTTTTTTTGTAATAGCTATAACTTTTAATGGTCAGCTTAGATTTCCTATTATTAAGGTTTTAGACTATGAGAGATTGTTGTTATATGGATGAGTTGAAGAACATGCAATGAACTATATTTTGTTGTTGGTCAGCTAGTTAAAATAGCTGCAATATCTGTATTTTGTATTACTAATTTAAACGCCTAAAATTTTAATTTTAAATTGTTGAAGCACCCGTGTTTCAAATGAACTTGGCGCGGGTAACTCAGAAGCTGCACGTTTGGCTATCTTCATTGTTATATTTATGGTCATTTTAGAAGGTTTAACACTTGGATTTATCATGATACTCTTGCGCTGTATCTGGGCACATGTATATAGCAATGACAGGGAGGTGATACAAAATGTGGCGGCTATGATGCCAGTCATCACATTATCTCATTTCATAGATGGAACTCAGTGTGTGCTTTCAGGTGTTGCTCTCTTGTTACTGTATGATATTATGGGATTTCCCTTATACTATTCAAATGCAATTTTTCAATAAAGAAGAATTTTCATAGGATGGACCTCGAGGAAATAACATACATTTTAGGAATGTGTGTCATTCTTAACTAAAAAAATAGAATGTTGTGCTTCTCTCCTAAGTCCTAATCGATCCATTGCTACCTTCCCTAACTACAACTTTCATAATATGATCTTTTTTCTCTTTGCTCTGAGATCATACATTTTCAAATTTTCAAGATTTGATGTTTTTTTAGTTTTAAAACTTGTGACTGACTTCTTTCATAAACTTAGATGGAATTTTTCAATTAACACCTGAAAGCAAAACCTGAAAGCACACACCTGAAAAAAATAAGAAAGAAAAAATGAATGAAGAAAGGGAGAAAGAGAATGAATATGAAAGGGTAAGGGTAAAAAAGTAAATTAATAATTATAACTTAACGGATAGGGTTAAGTTAACGGAATAATGGGTTTATTGTATTTTTTCAAACGTTGTATGGGCATTTTGTACTCAGGCCAAACGTTGGGGGGTATTTTGGCTTTTGCCCTATATTTTTTTGAAAACGTGTGTGTGTGTGTGTGTGTGTGTGTGTGTGTGTGTGTGTGTGTGTGTATATATATATATATATATATATATATATATATGGGTAAAAGGGATATGAGCAACTTGCTCATTTAGTAAATGAGCAATTGATTATGTGGCATGCATGTGATACATTGGACAACTAACCCTTTAAGGATTTTCCAATCACATGTATGCCACATCATCAATTGCTTATTTATTAAATAAGCAAGTTGCTCATACCCCTTTTCCCATATATATATATATATATATATATATATATATATATATATATATATATATATATATATATATATATATATATATATATATAATTTTATTTTTATTTATTTATTTATTTTTTGATTTATTATTTATTTTTTGATTTTTTATTTTTTTGAGAACGGGTTGAGTAAGTAAAAAAGGGGATTTGTTGGGTAGAAAGAAAGAGGAATAGGGTTAGGGGCTTTTAGAGAGAGCAGAAAGGAGGTTGAGACGGTGGGAACTCCATGGTTGACTTGGTGTCGAGGACAGTGGTGGATGGGTTCTCGGGTGGCGAGCGACGGCGCTGAGGCGGTCGACTGGTGGGTCTTGGCGGTAGCTGGAGGATGGGAGGTTGCCGACGAGGATGTTTTGAGCGGCGGCGCTGGAGGATTTTGAGCGGCGGTGCTGAAGGATTTGGGAGGAGGTTGAGATGGCAGGAACTCCGGCGTTGACTTGGTGTTGAGGACAATGGTGGATGGGTTCTCGAGTGGCGGGATGATGCTGAAGAAGGCGAGGATGGTAGATGTTGAAGACGATGATGGTTTGAGCGGCGGCGCTGGAGGGTTTGGGCGGGATGCTGAAGAAGACGAGGATGGTAGATGGTTTGAGTGGCGCTGGAGGGGGGGGTTTGGCTGGTGGAATTCTAGGGGTGCGTTTGTTTCGCTTTTTTTTTCTTTTCTGAAAACGCTATCCTGAGTTGGCGTTTGTTTTGAGTGTTTTTTCCAAAACACTATTCAGAATACTAATACCCCTCTTTTTCGAAAACCACTCCACCCCTCACTCACGAGCCCGTTGTCTTCTTCCTTCCCCCCTCTTTTCGAAAGAAAACTCCACCCTCTATTCTCACATCACTCACGAGCTCTATTCGTTGTCTTCTTCCTCCGGATTTTCCCATTCCAGATCTGGTCTCCCTCACTATCGGCGACACCCCCTTCACTCTCTTCTCGCCCGTCTCTCCCTTGAGGAAGCTAACCCTACTCCTTTTTCCCCGTACGGCATCTTCTTCCCCCCTTCTTTTTCAGAACAGATCTGATCCCCCCCCCCCCCAAATCAACATTTTTGGAACGATTCTACTGTGAAATCGAACCCAAACGTCTGATTCTCTCTCGCTAGCGACTTCAATACCACTCCCTTTTTCTGTCGATTTGGTGAGGGGTTGAGGGGTTTCGGTTGAGGGTTTAATGGTTTGCACTACTCGTGCTGCATACAGGAGAAGAGCTAGGGAACGACGGGCAAATCGAATCAAAAAGCTGCTCAAGGTCGAATCCTTTGCTGACAATTTCTTCCTTGTTCAATTCCAATCGAAGGTATGATTCGTGGGGCACTTTATTTGGTTGTTTTTCTGTACAAATTTTCGCAAATTTTTAGTGCGTTTTTGGACCAAATTTTTTTTGCTGATATGCGGTCCAGACTGCATCTTTTGACAAATTCACTGTTGCCAATTTTTTGTTTAACCTGTGGCTCCTTGCACTGGCGGTTATCCGATCACTAGGACTAATTGATGGAATTTGGCATTTTTTTTAATTTTTATCGGTATTTCTTCAATATAGATGAGTAATATGGGTAGGGGGAAGGAGAAGGCAGTGGAGGAAGATTATGGGAAGTGGCCTCCCCATATTGTGCATTGTTTTGTCAACCTTATGGAGGCTGCAGTTGACAGTGATTGCCTAAAAAGCAACACATTCGACGCAAAAACTTGGAGTAATTTTGCTCTACAAATGCAAGTCGCGTGTGGCCGTTCATTCACGGTAACACAATTGAAGTCAAAATATCAGAGACTTAAATCAGACTGGAAGGTGTTTTCTGATATGAAGAAACATAGCGGTTTTGGTTGGGATGAAGTCAACGAAACCGTTACTTGCGAGAAACCAGTTTGGGAACAATATGTTAAGGTTAATATATATAATCTCAAAGTTTGATTTTTGTTTGTGAATCCTTTTTATTATACTTCATCTTGACTCTAATACATGCATAGTAACAACAAATTCTATGATTAGATGCATCCTGCCGCCAAAAGATTTGAACATAAGGGGTTGACAGATTTTGATGCTTTGACCAAAATAATGGAAGAGTCTACTGCCCAGGGCAATGTGACAAGGGCTTCCACCCAAAGGGTGTTGGATGATGATGAGGAGCGGAGGATGAATTATGAGTTTGGCCACCCTCATCAGTCAAACGTACATGTACTTGAGGACGATGATGATGTACCAATAGGTTCGGGGTCGGGCTCTCGTAAGAGAAAATCCGATACCTCAAGTGGCCGGGGATCAGCCATGTCAGTTGTGAAAAATTATATTAGCTCCTGTATGGAAACTGAGGAGGTAAAAAGAAGCAGGCTGAAGAAAAAAAATTGAGGTGGAAAGTAATGTCTCGGCTGACCCTGCTTTGGCCGAGTTGGATCAATGCCTGGATATGATCTTGGCGATGACATGGATTCATCCCGACGAAGCTGTGAAAGAAATAGCCCACCTAGTAGGAAATCCTCGTGCTTGTCATAGTTTCCTCAGTCTGACCCCAACACATCAGGAGGCTTGGGTTAGGATGTATGGTAGGCAGTAGCCATCCCATTCGGTTGAATGGGATGAAGAAGTCATAATGTGTACTATTTTTTTACTATTATTTGCGTATTTGCGTGAAATATAATGTACTAATGTAATTTGAATGTAAACATTTTCATTGCATCCTTTTTCGAACTGTTCCAAAAGTAATGTTTTCTGCAAGGTGTGTGATTTCATTTTGACAATTTATGGATGAACAGGTACTGCACGCGGAATCAATTTTGTGCACATGATTGGTCAGAAAAATGGATGGAATTGTCGGTAGCAGTATGCGATTTGAAATACACTTTTTTGAAAACTAACAAAGTTGATGTCGTAATAGGCAATGATGATAGGTTTTCATTCAATGTGGAATGTGTCCCTCCCCCACCCCACTGCCACTTTCTGCTTGGTTGTATCGACAAGCAACGGATATTGAAATTGGGGTATATGATTGAACAACCACTGAAATGATGTATAATACCCTTTAAACTGATCTGTGGTTGATGCTTGGAATGAAAGGTTAAGTAAGAATGAATCCATTATGGTAAACAATGATGATGAATTCAGTTATTGTCGACGACAATGTGGGAAAGGGATGGGGGGTGAACATTGTACTTAGTGGCAATAGGCGTGGCAGTTTGTAACAAATGCAGCCCTATTGTGGATTTTTTATCATTGATTTGAACAATCTGAGCCTACGACAAATATGATTTTCTTTTTCCTTCACAGCAAATATCAAAGGGATTCACAAATCCTGATGGGCATCATAATACATTTGCAGAATCATAGAACACAGTAGAATATACCGAAAACAAGTGCAATTAATCTGAACAAATCATGTTGCTCCCCAAACCATGAAAACATGCTGGTTTGTTTGTTCTAGGTTCTTTTTTTTAATTTCCTGAAGTAATATCCTGAGTTGGACTTTGTTTTAAGTGTTTTTTTGGAAACACTATTCAGAATACTTCAAGAGCAGTAAGTGAGCAAATTTGTTTTTTAAACATAACGAAAATGATGTCGTAATAGTCAATGATGAACGGATTTTAGTCAATGTTGATATTGTGCTTTGTACTGATGGGCGTGGCATTGTAAAAAATGCAGCTCTAGTAT
Organism: Hemerocallis citrina; assembly: GCA_017893485.1. Taxonomy (NCBI): domain Eukaryota; kingdom Viridiplantae; phylum Streptophyta; class Magnoliopsida; order Asparagales; family Asphodelaceae; genus Hemerocallis; species Hemerocallis citrina. The sequence goes on from CM030362.1 coordinate 99,257,342, forward strand.
GGAGTTTTTATCATTGATTTGATGAATTTGAGACTGCGACTAGGTTGTATTTTTTCTGCATTATGTTGTTTTCATGGTTTTCGACAAGAGGGGGGGTATCAGTATTCTGAATAGTGTTTCCCAAAAAAAAATGACACCCAAAACAAAGGGCAACTCAGGATATTACTTCAGGAAATTTATGAAAAAAACCTGGAACAAACAGACCAGCATGTTTTCAAAGTTTGGGGAGCATCTGATATGTTCAGATGAATTGCACTTGTATTCAGTATATTCTACTGTGTTTTATGATTCTGTAATTTGTATTGTGATGCATCAGGATTTGTGAATCCTTATTTGTAATGAAAGAAAGGAGTAATGGAGCTTTTTTGGCAAAATAGAGTGGGGGTATCAGCATTCTGAATAGTGTTTACAAAAAAAAAATATATCAACAAAGGCCAACACAGGATATTACTTCAGGAAATTTAAAAAAAAAGAACCTGGAACAAACAGACCAGCATGTTTTCAAAGTTTGGGGAGCATCTGATTTGTTCAGATGAATTGCACTTGTATTCAGTATATTCTGCTGTGTTTTATGATTTGCAAATTGTATTATGATGCATCAGGATTTGTGAATCCTTATTTGTGAAAAAGGAAAATGGCAAAGGAGCTTTTTTGCTTTAATAGAGTGTGGGGTTTCAGTATTCTGAATAGTGTTTCCAAAAAAACACTCTTAACAAATGCCAACTCAGGTTATTACTTCAGGAAATTATAAAAAAAGAACCTAGAACAAACAGATCAGCATGTTTTCATGGTTTGGGTAGCATCTGATATGTTCTTATTCAAATTTGTTGGTATTATTCATGCTACCCTGAATGTTAAAACATGGATTTTGTTGTTTTTATGGTTTTGGGCAGCATCTGATATGTTCTGATGACTTGGGCAGTATTTGTTGTTGTGTTTTTCCGAAAAAATGGTTTGCTCCATGGTTTTGGGTAGCATGCTGATGTGTATCAAATACTCATCACAGCACTGTATTAGATTGTGTGCAATGTAAACCATGTTGTTACTAATATATAAACCATCAGTGGGTAATAATCTCCCACCATGATGGGTACCAATACTCATCACAGCATTGTATTGGTTTGTGTACACTAATGAAAATTATACCCAGCTAAACCGATACCTTCCTCAAACAAGAAGAACTCATCACATATTTTCATTCTGTTGCCATCAGAATAATGTTGGAATTTGACAAATAAGGCAATTACTGGATATGATGAATTTTGTAATGGATACTACCCACTTTCAAATTTTGAAAGTGATGATGTTAAATTCTGATCCTTTAATACTCTTTGGAGTAGTTATTGTTGTTTGCTTTAAACGAAAGTAAGGCCTTAATTTTATATCAAATTTGAGGATGACTTCTTCTGTGATATGAGAAAGCAATTTGTGTTTAACTTGGTTAATTTCCATATTGTACACAAACTAATACAATGTTGTGCTGAGTATGGGTAGGGATGGCATTCGGGCCATTCGGGCCGGGCCGAGCCGGGTTTGACCGGGTTTTGATCGGTCCCGGGCTAACCCGGGCCGGGCTCCTCGAATCGCGGGCCGGGCCGGGCCGGGCTGAGGGTAAGGAACCCTGGCCCAGACCTGGCCCCTAGCCCCTAGTGGGGGGGCCAGGCCGGGCCGGGCCGGGCCTGGCCCTTGTATGATTTTTTTTTCCATTATTAATTGAAGTGCATAAATTTGTAATTGTATAACAAGTATATGATTTTGTAATTGTATAACAATTGCAAAAAATAAAAATTCATAAATAATTGAAGTACATCTTCATAAAAAAAAATAAATAATTGAAGTACATGAATAAATAAAGTACATGATTAAATAGATTTGAACTTCTAGAATAAAATTAAGTACATGATTAAAATTCATACAAATTTGTCTATTTAGCTCAAATCATAAAATTACAAATCAAGGGAATTACTTGAATTTAAAGATCGAGATGGCCTCTACTTAGATTGAAGAGAAGGCAGTGGACTACTGTCGTGCACTTCAACTTAACCTAAATATAAAATCTCATCACTCTAAATTTTCCCATTAATTACAATTAATTGAACAACATTTTAATGTAAATTAACTAAATTTAATCGTTCATTCATCGCTGCTTGTTGATCCACCTCCAGCTTGTGCTTCAAGTAAGTCTTGGGTCCTCTCTTCCGCTTTCATCCAATCTTCGGCGCACACTAGCATCTCCAAATTTTTTGTTGTCAATCGGTTCCTGCTCGGGCTCATTATCCTGCCACCATTAGAAAAAGCACTTTCTGATGCAACAGTTGACACCGGTGTTGTTAGCAGATCTTTAGCCATACGGGAAAGAATATTAAAAATTGCTTCATTAGTCTTCCAATATTGTAACACATCTTCTACATCTTCAACTGCACTTTGTGCATTATACCAATTCAACTCATTTGGTGAATTGGTCCTAGCCTTTTTCGATTTAATAAGATTTAAAATACCTAGACTAGCTTGACTCTTTCCCTTTGCTAATGTGGAGGAAGAAGAAGAAGAAGAAGAAGACTGAACATTTTGTGTTTGTGTTTGAATAGTGTTAGCTGAATAAATCCTATCATAAGAATCATATAACCTAGTCAAAACATTCTCAAATTTATGAGTAAAAGCAATATGATCAAAATCTAGTATTGCATCGTGTGGGGTATAAGTGTAGAAAATATCTATTAAATTTTTTGTACCTTCTAATTTAATCATAGGATTCATTACACTAGCTAAACAATATAACATAGGAATTGGATGAAAATATTTCAAAAACTTAACATATGCCGCATTAACCATATCTCCAATAAAAGGGTCATTTTGTAAATCTTTAATTGTTGTCATCATAGTCACAATTTCAAGTAAAATACCACTAGATGTAGATGTATATGTTTTCAAAAATTGCAAAGTTGCATCGTTAAAAGGTTGTAAAAATTTATATAAACTATCGGCAAAAAACCAAAAATCATCATCTAACATACAATTTTGCATACCCATTGCGACACAAAAATCTCTAAGACTATAACGATAATGAAGAACAACACCTAATAATTCAAAGGTAGAATTCCAACGATGTCGTACATCTCTAGGAAAACGTCTACATACAATGCCCCTAAGTTTACACCAATCATGAAAAGCTTGATAAATTGAACCACTCAATGTAATATAATGAACACAATCTCTCATAGCTTCTAGTTTATCATTTCCATATTTTAGTGCATCTTGCACACAAAGATTTAAAATGTGGCAAGCACACCTAACATGAAAAATTTCGGGTTCCACAGGATCTAAAGTAATTTTTAAACTCTCAATTGCCTTAGTGTTATTGGATGCATTATCAAAACCAATAGCCAACACTTTATCATAAATATAAAAATTATTGCATGCTTTCATAATGTGTTCGGCTATAATTTCACCCTTATGTGGGTACCTAACATATCCAAAAGAAATTATTCTCTTTTGAAGTAACCAATCCGAATCTATCCAATGACATGTTACACACATCATTGGAACCCCGTTTACTCCTACCCATCCATCCGATGTCAATGAAACTCTAGTGTTTAGTGATTTTAGTGTTGCTATCAAAAAATCCTTCATCTCATTGTAAACTAATTTACAATCACCCTTAACAACATTCCTAGCAATTTTTTTAAAATGGGGGGTGAAGGTGTCTTGTACAAAATCCTCTACATATTTTTGTTCACCAAACGAATATGGCAATTCACCCCTAATTACCAATTTCGCGATTCCCTTACGAACGTGATCGTGATCATATGTACTACTATCTACTTGACCGGTTTTAGGATGTATTTTTAGTTGTGTGAGATGATCTTTCGAAAATTGTGGTTGACATTTATTTAAGTGACGTTAAAGTGTACCCGTGCCCGATCCTACTTTAAACTTATACGGGGTTTGGCACTTCTTACATATTTTAAGTCCTACACTCTTATCATTTTGTGAAGGGACAAAATTGAAAAAATTGTGTACTTCCGAAGTAGTCCCTCTAGTTTTCCTTGAGTTTAGAGAAGGACCTTGTTCCGATTGTTGTGGTTCTACATGATCTTCTATTTCTATAGAATTTGAATGTGTTTCATTCAAATCGGGAAAACTATCATAATTAATAAATGTTTCTTCACTATCTATATATTGGTTAGGAATGGAAGGAAGGTGATGACTAGTAGATTCTTGACTACTATGCCTACCACCACCGCGTGATCGATTAGAGGCCATTTAACTTTGAAAAAATAAAATTGAAGTAGTGAGTGAGTAGTGTATGTTTCTTTTACCACTTTACCAAAATTAAAAATAAAATCTAAAAAATTGAGAGAAAGAAGATCAAGAAAACACAAATTATATGACAATAAAGAAGTATTATGCTATGTTAATTCTAAAAATTAAAATTATACTAAAATGAGTAGTGTATGTTTCTTATACCACTTTACCAAAATTAAAAAGAAAATCTAAAAAAATGAGAGAAAGAAGATCAAGAAAACACAAATTATATGACAATAAAGAACTAAAAGAAGTAGTATGATATGGTAATTCTACAAATTAAAATTATACTAAAATACCGTAAGAAAGTTGAGATTTGAGTTATTGTTGTAGAGAAAGATGAGACTTGAGTTGTTGTTGTTGAATGAGTTGATCACTTTGATTGTTGTTGATTGCCCTCCTTCAAACTTGAACTTGATCCCTTGAAAGATTGTTGAAGGAATAGTAGAGAGAAAGATAGTTGAGTGAATTGGTGAAGAGAAATGAAAGGAATGGTGTTGTATTTATAGAAAATGTAATTTTTTTGATTTCCTAAAGTACCCCCCAAAACTAGCCGTTATAAATCCGTTGGGGGGTATTTTGGTAATTTTTTAATTTTTTTTTAATTTTCTGGAAAAAAAAACCCCCAACGGTCGGCCCGGTCCGGCCCGAGCCCGCACGGGCCGGTTCAACCGGTCCCGGTCCACATGCGGGCCGGGCTAGACCGGGCTGGCCTGGGGATTTTTGGGACCGGACCTGGCCCACCATTTGGGGGGCCGGTTCAGGGGCTGGACCGCGATTAGGGGGGGCCGGGCCGGTCCCGGGCCAGCCCGGCCCCGATGCCATCCCTAAGTATGTGTGCCCAACATGGTGGCAGATTATCACCTACTGATGGGTTATATATTAGTAACAACATGGTGGGAGATTATCACCGACTGATGGTTTATACTCCACACAAACTAATACAATGCTGTGCTGAGTATGGGTGCCCAAGATGGTGGCAGATTATCACCTACTGCTGGTTTATATATTAGTAACAACATGGTGGGAGATTGTCACCTACTGATGGTTTATATTGCACATAAACTAATACAATGCTGTGCTGAGTTTGTGAATCCTTATTTGTGAAAAAGAATGGAGTAATGGAGCTTTTTTGCCTTAGTATAGTGTAGGGTTTCAGTATTCTGAATAGTTTTTCCCAAAAAACACTTATAACAAAGGCCAACTCTGGTTATTACTTCAGGGAATTAAAAAAAAAGAACCTGGAGCAAACAGACCAGCATGTTTTGATGGTTTGGGGAGCATCTGATATGTTCAGATGAATTGCACTTGTATTCAGTATATTCTACTGTGTTTTATGATTCTGCAGTTTGTATTATGATGCATCAGGATTTGTGAATCCTTATTTGTGAAAAAGAATGGAGTAATGGAGCTTTTTTGCCTTAGTATAGTGTGGGGTTTCAGTATTCTGAATAGTTTTTCCCAAAAAACACTATTAACAAAGGCCAACTCTGGTTATTACTTCAGGGAATTAAAAAAAAAAGAACCTGGAGCAAACAGACCAGCATGTTTTGATGGTTTGGGGAGCATCTGATATGTTCAGATGAATTGCACTTGTATTCAGTATATTCTACTGTGTTTTATGATTCTGCAGTTTGTATTATGATGCATCAGAATCTGTGAATCCTTATTTGTGAAAAAGAATGGAGTAATGGAGCTTTTTTGCCTTAGTATAGTGTGGGGTTTCAGTATTCTGAATAGTTTTTCCCAAAAAACACTATTAACAAAGGCCAACTCTGGTTATTACTTCAGGGAATTAAAAAAAAAAGAACCTGGAGCAAACAGACCAGCATGTTTTGATGGTTTGGGGAGCATCTGATTTGTTCAGATGAATTGCACTTGTATTCAGTATATTCTACTGTGTTTTATGATTCTGCAGTTTGTATTATGATGCATTAGGATCTGTGAATCCTTATTTGTGAAAAAGAATGGAGTAATGGAGCTTTTAGTATAGTGTGGGGTTTCAGTATTCTGAATAGTTTTTCCCAAAAAACACTATTAACAAAGGCCAACTCTGGTTATTACTTCAGGGAATTAAAAAAAAAAGAACCTGGAGCAAACAGACCAGCATGTTTTGATGGTTTGGGGAGCATCTGATTTGTTCAGATGAATTGCACTTGTATTCAGTATATTCTACTGTGTTTTATGATTCTGCAGTTTGTATTATGATGCATCAGGATTTGTGAATCCTTATTTGTGAAAAAGAATGGAGTAATGGAGCTTTTTTGCCTTAGTATAGTGTGGGGTTTCAGTATTCTGAATAGTTTTTCCCAAAAAACACTATTAACAAAGGCCAACTCTGGTTATTACTTCAGGGATTTGTGAATATGATGATCACAGCAGTATTCTCTGATTCTGCTGTGTTCTCTAATTCTGCACTTGTAATATGATGTTATCAGGATTTGTGAATCCTTATGATGTAATTCTGCACCTCTAATGTTTTAGTTGTGAAGGAAGATACAAAGTGGGAGATGATGATTTCTGATCCCGAATTTTATTTTGTGGTCTATACTTCCCGTATTTTACTTTGTTATCTGCCTAAGATTTGCTTTCAAGTCTTCTCATATGTAGGTCTCAGTTTGCAAAACAAAGAGGGTAACTAGGTGCCTTCTTAGCTGATTGTATCAAAAGAGGGTTGCAACAAATGTTTGGTTCATCTTCTTTCCACTTTGGTATTCTTGTTTCATTTTTTTCCTATGATTAATGTAGCTTTTATATTGACTACAGGTACAAGTTTCTTATATTGTTTCTTTGCTTCTTGATGTACCTACTGTATATTTTTTAAATCAAATTTGTACAAGGAGTTAAGAAGCAACAGCAGCAGCTCCAGGCAGCAGCAGTTACTGTTTGGCAACAAATGATGATTATTTTGTAACTTGGTTGTATTGATTGTTTGTAAAAAATTGTAGAACCTGTTTTCAGAATATATGTATCGAGCCCATGCCGTTGTTCCTCAGTTTACATGGGATTGTTGAACAGTGTAAACAGCAGTAATGATGTAAGCTTGTTTTCTTGAATAAATTGGTTGAGAATGTTTTTCTGTACAAATACAAATTTATTTTGATTATCTACTGCGAATTTTCTTGAATAAATCGTTTGGCTCAGCTTTCCGAAATTTTCTTTCATATAATCTTCTCAATTACTGCAGCCTGCAAGGTGAGCATACTCAAATATAGTTATCCAAATACTACATGCAATCCAATAAATCCAAATACTGCTTACATTTAAAAAAAAAATTACATCCTATTTGATCTCACATGCAATCTTCTATCCGACTACTGCTACTACTTGCTGTCACGTGCAATCTCAACAAAACAAACTAAAAAATACTCCTCATTTACGACTAAAGAACTGCAATTACCAAAAGAGGCAATGATAACATCAAAACATTTATCCAAATAGAATAACTTATACATGAACTGAGATTTGTTGCTTCACAAAACATCACTGAATCTATATTATGTACATACAAGATTTTGAAATAAATTTTGTACTCTAATGTGAAGAATCAACCGTGGAGATGATGGCGTCTGATTTTTTGCTCGATTCACAGGCTGCTCAGGTTTCTTGTTCTCATACTTGTACAACATTGCAATCTAACTGCAACAATTAAAAAAAAGTAAGTAAATGATGAATGCAAATTGATATTCAAAATTGTCAGAAATATAACCGAAAACAGCTTTTAAGCTGTCTTTGTCAGAAAAACAGCTTTTAGATAAAAGTTTTCAGCTTGAAATATAACAGAACAACTTTTAAGCTGTCAAATTCAGAAAAACAGCTTTTAGATAAAAGTTTCAGCTAGAAATATAACAGAACAGCTTTTAAGCTGTCTTTTTCAGAAAAACAGCTTTCAGATAACAGCTTTTCAGCTAGAAATATAACAGAACAGCTTTTAAGTAGTCTTTTTCAGAAATACAGCTTTCAGATAAAGGTTTTCAGCTAGAAATATAACAGAACAACTTTTCAGCTGTCTTTTTCTACAAAAACAGCTTTCAGATAACAGTTTTCAGATAGAAATATAACAGAACAGCTTTTCAGCTGTCTTTTTCAGAAAAACAGCTTTCAGATAACAGTTTTCAGCTAGAAATATAACAGAACAGCTTTTCAGCAGTCTTTTTCAGAAAAATAGCTTTTAGATAAAAGTTTTCAGCTAGAAATATAACAGAACAGCTTTTCAGCTGTCTTTTTCAGAAAAACAGCTTTCAGATAACAGTTTTCAGCTAGAAATATAACAGAACAGCTTTACATCTGTCTTTTTCAGAGAAACAACTTTTAGATAAAAGTTTTCAGCTAGAAATATAACAGAACAGCTTTTAAGCTGTCTTTTTCAGAAAAACAGCTTTCAGATAACAGTTTTCAGATAGAAATATAATAGAACAGCTTTTCAGCTGTCTTTTTCAGAAAAACAGCTTTCAGATAACAGTTTTCAGATAGAAATATCACAGAACAGCTTTTCAGCTGTCTTTTTCAGAAAAACAGCTTTCAGATAAAAGTTTTCGGCTAGAAATATAACAGAACAGCTTTTAAGCTGTCTTTTTCAGAAAAACAGCTTTTAGATAAAAGTTTTCAGCTAGAAATATAACAGAACAGCTTTTAAGCTGTCTTTTTCAGAAAAACAGCTTTCAGATAAAGGTTTTCAGCTAGAAATATAACAGAACAGCTTTTCAGCTGTCTTTTTCTACAAAAACAGCTTTCAGATAACAGTTTTCAGATAGAAATATAACAGAACAGCTTTTCAGCTGTCTTTTCAGAAAAACAGCTTTCAGATAACAGTTTTCAGCTAGAAATATAACAGAACAGCTTTTCAGCTGTCTTTTTCAGAAAAACAGCTTTTAGATAAAAGTTTTCAGCTAGAAATATAACAGAACAGATTTTCAGCTGTCTTTTTCAGAAAAACAGCTTTCAGATAACAGTTTTCAGCTAGGAATATAACAGAACAGCTTTTCAGCTGTCTTTTTCAGAAAAATAGCTTTTAGATAAAAGTTTTCAGCTAGAAATATAACAGAACAGCTTTTAAGCTCTCCTTTTCAGAAAAACAACTTTCAGATAACAGTTTTCAGATAGAAATATAACAGAACAGCTTTTCAGCTGTCTTTTTCAGAAAAACAGCTTTCAGATAACAGTTTTCAGATAGAAATATCACAGAACAGCTTTTCAGCTGTCTTTTTCAGAAAAACAGCTTTCAGATAAAAGTTTTCAGCTAGAAATATAACAGAACAGCTTTTAAGCTGTCTTTTTCAGAAAACAGCTTTTAGATAAAAGTTTTCAGCTAGAAATATAACAGAACAGCTTTTAAGCTGTCTTTTTCAAAAAAACAGCTTTCAGATAACAGTTTTCAGCTAAAAATATAACAGAACAGCTTTTAAGCTGTCTTTTTCTGAAAAACAGCTTTCAGATAAAGGTTTTCAGCTAGAAATATAACAGAACAGCTTTTCAGCTATCTTTTTCTACAAAAACAGCTTTCAGATAACAGTTTTCAGATAGAAATATAACAGAACAGCTTTTCAGCTGTCTTTTTCAGAAAAACAGCTTTCAGATAACAGTTTTCAGCTAGAAATATAACAGAACGGCTTTTCAGCTGTCTTTTTCAGTAAAACAGCTTTTAGATAAAAGTTTTCAGCTAGAAATATAACAGAACAGCTTTTCAGCTGTCTTTTTCAGAAAAACAGCTTTCAGATAACAGTTTTCAGCTAGGAATATAACAGAACAGCTTTTCAGCTGTCTTTTTCAGAAAAACAGCTTTTAGATAAAAGTTTTCAGCTCGAAATATAACAGAACAGCTTTTAAGCTGTCTTTTTCAGAAAAACAGCTCTTAGATAAAAGTTTTCAGCTAGAAATATAACAGAACAGCTTTTAAGCTGTCTTTTTCAGAAAAACAGCTTTCAGATAACAGTTTTCAGCTAGAAATATAACAGAACAGCTTTTAAACTCTCTTTTTCAGGAAAACATCAGTCAGAATACAGTTTTCAGAAATAAATATAAACAAACAGCTTTTAAACTCATTTTCAGAAAAACAATTTTCAGAATACAGTTTTCAGAAAACTCTATTCAGAAAACTCTTTTCAAAACAACAAAACAAACGCATAGGTTTTTGGGAAGAACAAAAAATTTGTTTAAATTGGCTCTGATACCATGTTAAGATAAATCAGAGAGATAAAAACAATACTGAATATTGAATTGTGTTCAACCAAATATAATACCACCTATATATATAGGAGGAGAACAAATATCAAAATAACTATACAACCAATATGGGACTATAATAATATCTAACATTGATTTTGAAAAGTTATGAATTCCACTATTTGTTTGACAGATTTTGTGGGTTATTGTTTAACGGTTTTGGCTTTTTGGAAATTCTGAATGTCACTGTTTTATTTTGTTTCGGTGTGTTAGTCCACCGTTTCCTGTTGAGTACATGAAATTATTATTATTATTATTATTATTATTATTATTATTATTATTATTATTTATCAGATTTTGTGGGTTAGAGCCCAAAAATTTCGGTCAATTTTAAGAAATTCTGAATTTTACTATTTTCGCAAGGTGTTATGGGCTGTAGTACGACATTTTAAACATATTTCGTGATTAATTTGAATTTCACTAATTTTGGATAAATTGTATGGGTTAGTCAATAATCATCGTTCTCGATTTTGAAAATTTTTGAACTTTACTATTTTGGCCATTTTTTGAATTTCACTACTTGCATTGTTCATCGTGTTCAGCTGATTTTGAGAAATTATTAATTTAACTAATTTGGCTAAATTTTGTGGGGTGTAGGTTCTCTGGTTTAATTTTTTTTGAATTTTGCTGTTTTTATGCAGATTTTATACGTTGTATCCCATTGTTTTTCGGTCGATTATGAGAAATTCAAAATATAATTGCTTGGCCAGATTTTGTGTGTATCCACCACTTTCAGCCGATTCAGTGAAAATATGTATTGCACTGATTTGGCCAAATTTCATGGGCATCCACTGTTTCGACCGATTTTGAATACTTCAATTTTTTTGAATTTAACAGTTTTGACTTGATTTTGTGGAGGATTGCCCACCAGTTGTTCCTAATTGTGAGAAACTTTGCATTTATATTGTTTTAGATAAATTCTCTGAGTTATAGTCATCGTTTCCGTTCAATTTAGAAAAAAAATATAAATTTACTGTTTTTAGTAGATTTTGTGGGCTATTGTCTACACAATTTTCACCTATTTCACTGCCAACGAATTGGCAGGTCACATAAAATTATTTATGGCTACATTTGCATAGATACCAATGGGCCTTGTTTGTAGAATCGTCGGTCTGCAACCTTGAACCTAGGGGTGGCAATCGGGCGGGTAACTCGCGACCCTCCCGTAACCGCCCGCACCCGAACCGAACCTGTTTGACCCGGTCCGGGTTCAGGTCAAGCCTGCACCATTCAACAGGTCGAACTGGGTCTGAAATACAGATGAAGAAAACCACTCGACCTGGCCCGCGTAACCTGAAACCTGAAGCGACTCGACCTGAACCCGACCTGCAACTCGCTGGGTTTGCGAACGTTAGACCCTAACATTCGGCTTGGACGGGTCAAATGGTCAAAAATGCAGCCCTTGCTGCTCAGTTGTGGTTTCTTTTTTGCTGGTTTTGTTTTGTTTTTTTTTGTTTTTTGTCTATAAAAAACCTCTTAAATTCACCCATTTTTTCACATACACATTCCACTCTCTTACTCTCTCTACTCTCAACTACTACTACTACTCTCAATATACTTCAACAAATAAACAACAAAGAAGTAAACAAGTTCGATCGTGTCGAAGTGACTACATTTACTACCAACTCTCTCTGCTACTCAAATTCTTGTCGAAGCTCACTCTTTATCTATGACTCTACTACATATTTCCTCAAGTGAAGATGCTCAATCTATCTTTATTATTTTCTCTCTTAACTCTATATTCGATTATTCGTGAAGTACGTTATCATAATTTCTGAGCTATCTCAACTCTTTATTATTGTTGTATCTTTATATCATTTTTATTATACTTGTTTATTGGTTTTTTGCTACTATCTCTCTCTCTCTCTCTTTCTCTTTCTCAACCCTCCTACCGTTTTAAGATTTTTTTTTCACATATACTACTACATCAACTCTCTCAACTCTTCTATATTATTTTTTGTTTTTCACATACTTTACTAAAACACTTGAAATAGTTTTTGTTACATACACTACTAGTACACTATATTTATCATGTCATGATCACGAGGTAGCGGTCGTAGCCAAAGTGGACAAGATTCCACTAGTTCATCTCGCCGGCCACCAAGAATCCCACAATTAGAGATCGAATATAACCCTAACCTTAACATAGGTTATGAAGATATTCCTTCAAACGATTATGATCCCGACATACAACAAGAAATGCATGATAGTGAAACACAAACACATGAAACCAAATACGTGTTAGGGTTTGGCCTCAAATACGTGTAGGCACGGAGTACTTCAAGTTGGAGAAGAAAAGGAGGAGACAATGAAGCAAGAGAAGACAAACAGCAAGTAGAAGAATGCAGCCTGGAGAGTTGCAGTCGACCGACCTGGTCTGCTGAGAGTTTTTCGAGTGTGCAAGTCCAACAGAGGAAAGGACGGTAGACCGACCTTGGGGGTGCAGTCGACCGGTCGAGTCTCGGGTTTGGTTCTACATGTTGCGGTCGACCGACTTCGGCGGCTGATTATTTTTGGGCTTACGAGTTTAAGGCCCAATTGCTAGATTTGTGTTTATCTTTTAGGGTTTACTTGGGGGCTATATATATGGCCGTAAACTCTAGGGTTAGAATCAATTTGTGTAATCAAGAGGTGAGTCATTATCATTGTTCAACTTCAAGAAGAAATTGCGCCGAGTGTTTCAAAGGTGAGAGAGAAAGAGATTGAGAGTTGTAATCTCTTTGAAATCTTTGTATTCCTTGAGGAATAAGAAGTATTGGTTATCTCTGCATATTGATTGTGTTCTTGTGAGATCTTGCATATATTGTGGTGGCTAGTTCTTGGTTCATCTAAGTCTTGAGAGTTTCTATTGCTTGTGGTGTGTTTCCGCTATTAGCACTACGAGTTGTGGGGTAGATTCCTCCGACAATACGCACAAGCACAACCCACTTTTAGTAGAAAACATAAAGGCAAAATTAGTTATTAGCACAAATATTATGACTATATCCCGAACGAGGAGAATCCTAGTATATGACATAAGATTTGTAAAACATGTAACAAAAATTACAAATGGAAAAAAGGTGGGGGGACATGTTCAATTAGACAACACATTATGAGCATACACCTCGAACTAGTTATTGACCAACAAACACAACAAAAGATCAACCCTAGGATCGGGCAAATAGATTGCCATAACTACGATCCCAAAATTATTCGTCAGGAAATGACCAATCTAGTTATTAAGGAAGAGTTACATTTTTTCTATTCCGAGAGTAGGAACCTAGAGGCTTTTAACCAAAATGCACTAAATCCACATTTTAAAAGAATTCCTCAAAGCCGATTGTTTTACTTTATTCCGAAATGAGAGACATATTAATTGCACTTTATATTCTTTAACTTGTAGATTATCGTTAACTTCCGATTGTTCGAAAGGTTGTAATAATATTTCGATGATGGACATTTTATCTCTTTGAGTTGTATTATGTTTCAACAATTTAAAGAATGATGTAATTTTAAGTGAGTACATTTATAAAAAAAATATAGAGATGTTAAACACCGATGGAACTCTATTTTTGACTTATTAGATTTGTTACTCAATACAAAATGGTTATAAATGATTTTTGTATTGCAAAAAAATATGCAAAATTTTTAAATGACTCCCGAATCATGGTTTTTTGTCGAATCTTTGTTAAGATTTTTGGAACCTTCTAAAACCGCAACTGTGAAGTTTTCAAAATCTTATGATTCCATTTTTAGTAATATTTTTATTTCAATTATTTCATACAATTTTTTTTTACTTTTATACCTGTTGTACATTTCTTTTTTTTAATTTTTTGGAACCAAGAAAAAAAAGGAACTAAACCCGCCCCAATCGGCGACCCAGCCCGGCCTGGACCGGGTTTTAACCCAACCCGACCCGAGCCCACTCCATCTCCAGGCAAACCCGACGGATTGGGTCCCGGCCCGACCCGCTCTATCTGATTGCCATCCCTACTTGAACCAATGAAGACGACCAAACAGGCTTTCCGTTTTTCCCTTTTTATATTTTTATTTCTTTAAAATGTGGTTTATTAGTAAATTTATTTAATTTTTTTGGAGAACAATTTTGAACCCTTTGAACTTCAATGAGAAAAGTAGGAAGATACTCCAGTAATAAGGTTAAACTTCTTACTAAACAAGCAATAGTTAATAATAAAGAGTTGGTAGGATGCTTGGTTGCGATTAATAGTATTGGAACCTACCAACAAAAACAACAATGTGTAGTATAGTAGGTAAGGCTTTCCCATCAAATATCACTCAACCAATTACCACCTAAGTTTATGAAATGCTAATAATTTGCCGACACTATAAATGTGCATGTGATTACTTTAGGTATAATAGTGATGGTTGTGAGATTACAAAAACAAAGAGATACAAAGTGGTGCATACACCAGTACCGACAGTATGTGATGGGACTAGAACATATACAGGCGGCCAAAACAAAAAACAAAAAACAAAAAAACATATATATATATATATATATATAGATTTTTATTCAGTACTTATTTTTAAATTATTTTTTCTAAGCATAATACTTCTAAGCAATATTGTGAAAGACCTTGTCTGTACACCACAATTCTGAAGCTGTTGTAATTTATCGTTGAACTTTTTAGCATTAAACCGAAGGACGTGAAATAAGTCGTTGTTTGTGTTCTTAAAGCATTTCACGTGTTAAAGTCAATCATCTTGTAATCTTCACATCTGATAAATATCCAGTTGTTTGCATGATTAAGAAAAAAAATTAATTACTAGAAAACTACTAATAAGTTTGTGATGAGTGGTTCTAAACAAGTGAGACCATTCCTGTCCTTCTCTGTAAAGTGTACTTGCTCAATTATATGATATGATAATCAACTTTGCCTTGGTATTGATTGTCAATTTAATGAACATGGTTTAGTTTTTTTTTTTAAATTTTAATCTTGTACTCATTTTCCTAAGCCTATTACCTCACTTTATGCCTTGCTCAATTACTGACCCCATGTGATGTAGAATGTAGTCGTCCACCACCGACAATGCAGAGCAGTACTTATATAGTCCCTGATTCATAAGATTTCTCATAGTCCCGAAGTTTTACACAGTCATTTTCCAAAATATGAGAAGGTCATCTATAAAAATGCCACTTTCATCCTCCAACTCAGAAGTTTTTCGTTACCTGCCCAAGTTATCACATGCATCAATCAGTTTTACAAGTCTATATATGCATCAGTCACCTTTGTAAATATTGTCAATTAATAACGATAATATATCAGAAAGTATAGCAACGCATCGATCACCATTGTAAGTATTGGCAATCAACAACACAGCAGCAAAAAATTCGTCGGTAACAGGAAAATGGTACTGTATTAAGTAGGATCCAATTTCTAAAATTTTGGTATCACAAATCTTAAGATATAAAGTCATATAATAAGTGCATACTTTGAGATCATCATCATCCCCAACTGAATGTGGACCCTGAAGTGATTAATTGAAACTGTACTATATTGAGAAAAGATTTTCAGCTCTGTATTTGTGAAATTGTGAAGCAAAGAGAATCAAGCTTACAGCTCACACAAGGAAAAGGACGAGCAATTAATTCCAAGCTGTCAACGCTTGAATGGTCCCATACAATAATACAACACAACCATGATCCAACTGTACAAATTAATATGGAACACTGATGATATCTTTATTGCTGGTAATATGGAACACTGATGATATCTTTATTGCTGGAAACAACTTCGAAAAACACAGGAAATAAAAAACAATACAAAGTTCGTTTTATTTTGATTGAAATAGATTGAATGAGGAGCTTGTTCACTTATAAAAAGATTAAAAAAAAAAACCGCAAGATTACAACACAACAAATACTGACAGTTTCTTCAGAGTATACAGACAGCAATGCATTATTACATATAAACCCCTGAACCATCTGGGTTTTTGTATATAGTACAATTCTATTTCATTCACCTCACTAGTCTTTTTTCGTTTTTGACTTGGTAGATTCCACTTTTATTGTGACGAATACTTGAACAATGTGGAACCTAAACTCTCCGATTCCATCCAAACTAATAAAAGAATTGAAGAAACACTTCCAAGAACAAACTACACATTGTTGATCCCACCCTATATGATTTGCCTGACTGATGAGAGCGACAAGCCTGACCAACTGATAAGAAGAAGAAAGAATGCGGCATAACTCTGGTTCTATTATCTACACAAGATTGAAGAATATCTCCCCGTGTCAAAATTATGATTTCCATTGATTATGTGCTAATTGCAGTCCAATCCGCATTCCTCAAGCAACGGTCCATCTGATTTAGCCAAGAAAGGATCGATTCGGACCCACAAAAGGGAGAAGATTGAAGCGAGAAGAATCGACCAGACAATTATGATCGTGGGTGTTCTATTTTGCCGCCCGACTAAACCTTTGAGGAAAGGATAGAGATGAACAATGACCCAGAAGGCAAAGAAAAGCTTACCGAACAAAGGTCCCCATGATTCGTACCCATTGTTGATTGCATTAGAGACTCCGGCAACGACACCAATCAAGTTAAGGATCAAAAGGGTAGTCGGGGGAATAAGTAAAGTAGTCCATTTGAAAGTATAAAGCTCGGAAAAATCTTCATCGTCGCTAGCTTTTGATGTCACGGTGAAATTGGTATCGATACCGGCAAGGACTTTCAAAAGACCTTGAAACAACGCAAATAAGTGAGCCGAAACCCCTCCAATCACCCAAAATTGTTCGTTCCTCCACCAGTCATCAATGCCTACGCCACTCCATCTCATTTCAAGAATACCCGTAGCGAAAATACAAATGAAAAGGGACATAAACCACAAGCTGGCCACATTGCTAAGCTGCATTTCACAATGAGAAGTACAAAGATTAATTAGGTGATAAAGATACATGTTCTTAAATTAAATAGTAGTAAAGTGAAATCTTAAAACTAAAAAAGTAGACTATCGGTGAATCAGGAAGACTATTCTGATAAAAAGATAACACATGCATCACATGGACAATAGAGAAAGGGAGATCAAAAATAAAATACCTCAGGAGTGATGAACTTTCCGGTGAGCAAGCAAACAGCAGGGAGAGTACAATAAGCTAGAAGAGGGATAGACGTCAAAGGATAAACGACGGAGTTGATGTAGGATAATCTTTCCAGCCATTTTAATCCACCACCATATCCATACCAAAGTGGACAATGACAACTCAACAAAATCTCAACAGAACCTAAAGCCCATCGAAGAACCTGATGAAGACGATCAGATAGATTGAGAGGGGCAGAACCTTTGAATGCAGGCCTTGGAGGAATACAATAGATTGATCGCCATCCATGACAGTGCATTTTAAAACCAGTTAAAATATCTTCTGTAACTGAACCATAGATCCAGCCAACCTGAAGAAAAATTGAAAAATTGTTTAGATAGGGTAAATACATGCAGCATCTACTCATAGTAATTAAAAGTAATAATTAGAAGTAGCTAACCTCCTTCCCCCAGTCTGTCTTGTCTTCATAGCCACAGCTAATAACATGAATAGCTTCCTTCAACAATGATGCAGGAGTAGCACTCTTCAGTGTCCCACCGTCTTCTAGAAGGGTTGATGCAACAAAAACTGGTGATTGCCCAAACTTCTTTTCCAACTTTTGTTCAGAAATAAATGCCTTTTCACTCTCAATACCTAATTGATATTTATGTAAGATTATTGGCATGAAGGCATAGTTAAGGAGGATTTAACAATAGAAAAAAAAAAGTAATCATTAATCAGCTCGAAACGAAATGTAGGCTTACCTTCAAACCCCTCTTCAATGCCCTCCAAGGCAAAAACAGGTGCTCCATTATCGTTCTTCCTAAAAAACTTCTTTTTCTTTCCCTGTGTGTTCTTCGAAGTGTTCTTCTTCTTCTTCCTCCCAGTAAAACAGCAAGAACAGCAGCACCATTTTGGCCAACAATTGCAAGTTCTCGTGGGTGGTTTTTTCTTCTTCGGAGCGTCGAATCCATAGAGAGCCTGTCTTCGGAAAACACATCCAGTACCCACATAAATTGGCCCTTGAATTCCATCCAGACCCTTCATGTTAATCTGTAAATAAAACTCTTACTATTATTTTACCGTGGAATATATATACCTGCTTGTCAACTTATCTAAATTAATGGATACTAATGCTTACATCGAAGAACACCACGTTCCGATTGGCATATCGATCATGACGATCAATACCATCGAATCTCTGTGGAAATTGTACATAGCAGACTTTCTTTCCTAATAATGGGTCCATCATAAAACACATTGCCTCTCTGAGTGCCTTACTGTTATTGATGTAATGATCACAGTCGAGATTAAGCATATAAGGTGCATTTGTGAGTACAGCCGAGACTCTAACCTACAAAACCAAAATAAAAGGAGAAAAAAGATAAGCCTTAGAAAAGAATCGGAAAAAATAATTCTCATGCACAGGAAGATAGAGCCCAAGAAGTTCAGATTTACCAGGGCATTCATAGCACCAGCCTTTTTGTGGTGATTAAACCCGGGTCTTTTTTCTCTGGAGACATAAACCAAGCGAGGTAGTTCATTTCCATCCATATCGTGCCCACCACTTTGACCTAGAAAAACCTAGTATAATGAACATGGAAGTTGAAATTAGCCATAAAACTGTATAAAAATGTAACAATCTATGCAAATACACGAAAAAACTGGAATTATTAGTGTGTATACATACCTGAATCATTCCAGGATGATCACGGACATTATTTCCAGGCCATGGAGTTCCATCCTGCATTGTCCACCCTTCTTCTGGAACCTTCTCAGCTTTCGCAACTAATGCATTGATCCGAACCTTGAACTCTTCATACTCTCTCTGGAAACAGCCAATTAGTCAGGAAAGATATAACTAGAAATTAGCGAAAATGTAACAAGCACCGATTACTGCATACCTTCATTGCTCGTCGCTCCTTTACAAAAGAAGGCAAGACCTTGTCCTTCAAATAGTCCATTTTTTGCTGGAAATACCATTCAGGTGCCCGTGGTTCAATATTGAATTTTTTGCAGAATGGTACCCACCTTTTGGCAAATTCAGAAGTTTCTGATAATGCTTCAAATGTCAACATAGCTGCACCGTCATCAGAAACATAGCAGGAGACTTTGTCTACAGGATAATCAACAGCTAGTATAGATAGTACTGTGTTTGCTGTAACCAGAGGGGGTTCTTTCATAGGGATCAACTGTACTAACAAATAAGTCAACTGGGGCTAGTTGAGAAGGCCGGCCTTCCTTCTCATACCTGGGAGGAGGAAGCACGGCATATTAACCACCTAGCTCTTACAAAGTAGTTAAAAAGAAAGGTTTGCAACTTTGACTTACCTTAATGACAATCGGTCGAGGTAAGTTTCCCTTTCGATTGGGAGCCACTTTGGAAACTGATCAAGTATCCATGAAAGAGCAAACCAAATTTCACAGATTACAGAAATGAGCCATAGTGCAAATGCATCATTGACAGGATGTGTGACTCGGTAATGGAAAAAGAATCCCACAACAACAAGTCGAATAATTATAATCATTCTGTATGGATTAATCTGGCTAGAAGGAAGTGGTATTTTTCTTGATAGTGGTTGCCTAGCTTCATCCATTCTGTTGAAAAATAAAAAGTCATCCATAATTAGCAAGCCATAACCCATCACAAAACACAAATTAACTCAGAAGTGCAAGTGATCTTAAATTCACACAACAATTGCCCTAAACATCATACACTGGGCCGCTAGCATTAATGTAGACCTTGTAGCTCTCAATACAAAGCAAGCGCAACTGTACTGAGGCTTTTTTCTAATGAAGCATGACCAGAAGCTTAAAATTATGTTAACTACTTGAGTAACTGTAGCCTTATAAATCCTGCTTTATGGCTATTTCATTTAAATGACCATTGATTATTGGCTTGGCTATCAATACACAGCAAAACAGTTAACCATTAGCCGCATATCGCATGTAATCATAAAAATGAAACTTAAATGTGAAAGATAGATGTTCAATGTAGCTGATTTTGTTTAGCTGAGTTAAGAATTACTACTTTGATTGAAATAGCAAAGTCCATTAGACTGACAAACACAATGTTGAAGAAGAGTATTTTTTATATTTCTATCTGCGATAAAATATCCTCATAACAGTTCTTGAATCAGATAATAGTGAACTGTAACAAAAGAAGAATGTGTGTGTGTGTGTGTGTGTGTGTGGGGGGGGGGGGGGGGGGGGGGGGCAGGGGAAATGAAGATCTTAGAAACTTACAATGGCAGATCTGGATCATCACCACCATTATCCCCATTTCCAGTATTTTCATTCCTCACTGCCTGCAACCTCTCTTGTTTCTGCTTCCAACTCTCCATCCTCTCCTTCCATGCAACACTTCCATAGCCATAGGCAGCGAGATCCTTGGAAGGATCCATGGATCTTGGTTGAACTACAATAGTTCAGGGATCACATAAGAATCATTTTTCCAAGCACCTTCTAATAAATAAGCACCATTAGTAAACTTTGTTTCACAAAAATTTTGTACCTGGAATACTGGAGTCTGCAAAGGGAAGAGGATGTATCCTTTTTCCTCCACCACCCGTAAAAGCAGGGACCAGAGCATGTTGTTCAGGAGGAATGTCATCAATCTGTAAATTTTAATTCTATCAGAAAGCAAATAAACAAATAAAAATACAAAATTAAATAGCATGAACGAAGTTAACTCATCTTATACTCATTAAATCAATGCAATTCCCCCATCTTGTTTATACTCATTTCTTAAAACTATCATATTTTCATTTTGTTGCTAGGCCATCTAAAATTCTCATACTAATATCAGTTCTCCCATTTGTAAGATAGAAGTTGCATAGCATGAATTGTTATTGTATTTAATAGAGATACGGATAACATGTTTTAAAATACCAGGAGAAAAGCACAGGATAATCAATTAATTCAAATAATCCCTACTTCAAACATGTTGAAGTTACATAATTGGTGAACTGTGGTGTCGCCACCGGCAACACGAGACAAGGTATATATCACCACAAACTATATTTCATTAAAAAGTTCAGTACATTCTTAAATATCCATTTTATCCTGAAAACATTAACATAAGAGATAAGAATTATTTAGACAATTCCAAATAAGAATTATGGATGATAAAACTAATTAAAATTCTATCTTGCAATTGTATGGACAAGTCATCTAAACTTTCTACCACAACATTTGCCATTCAACTTTCACCACCTCTGATTGCCGGGAAAAAATAAACTTTAACCATCCTTACAAATTAGCAATAGCCAACTTTCAACTAGTTTCATTTTGATCTACCCCTATTCTAATTGGGTCATTAACTACAATCCTACATCTCCAACTTTCTTATTCATCAACTCTCTGTTGCACAACTTGGAGCATGAGATTAACCATCAGTTAGTTCTTAATATAATTGACTATATGATAAACCAATTATACCTAGAACAATATTCATATACTTGGCTATCGGTGAACTATAAGCATAATATGAGGCATAAAAAATTTCTACAAGATAACATCACAAGACTTTCAATTAATTCCAAATGTAACGTTTAGAATTATTATTAATTCATACACCTATTGTCCATAAAAGATGGCAAATTTCCATGTTTGCACTCGAATTAATCACCTAAAGAACTTACCATTTCACCATTGGTGAGCAAAGGTACTTGAGGCACAGTATTCACTCCACTAGCCATCTCTATATCGCTTCCTCGCCCAAATCTCATGTGATTCTGCAACATAGACTCTGCAACATACAACATATCTTCCCTATTCCTCCCCGAAAAACTAAACTCGTTCTCGAGATCATCAATGTCATCTTCATCCTCATCACCAGCTACTCGAGGGCAACCTACAAAAGCCCTTAAAATCTATCACCCCTTTCTCATGAATCTATTTTTAGAAGAAAAAAAAAATCAATAATCTAAAATTAGTAATCTCACCCTTGAGCCTCTTAAACCTAGTTTTGCACTGTGGGCAAACTTGGCTCCCCTCCCTTCTCTCATACTCATAGCAACCCCTACAAACAGGGAAAGCACACTCATTGCAAGCAACAAAGAGCTCCCCATCTGCAGTTAACCCAACATCATCTCCACATATCTGGCAAATTTGCCCACTCACTTTATCCAAAGGCCTCCCCTGCGAAACAAAAATCAATCAAAACACTACACAACAAGTTTACTGCTAAAAATCACCAAATCAAATCAGTCAGAAATCTTACACCCAATTCTCCATCTCTTCGGATAACTACAAGTTCATTCCTGTTATGAGAACCAGCAACAAGACCAGCACTGGCCTCCATAGCTTCAGACCCACCAAAACCCCTTCAGATCTAGCGAAAATTGTCGATAACCCAGATCGAAAGATGGGATTTTGATACGAACGGAGGAGTACCCAAGTGGAACTGGAGAAGGGAAGGGTGATGGGTAGATGAACCCTAGAGAAGGGGGGGAAAAAGACTCTTTTTATAATAGAAGAAAAATGAAAATTTTAAGGATTGCCGCTCGTCAGTCTGGGTTGTGTGCTTTAATATTCGCGACGCCACCGACAGTGAGAATACGTCAAAACCATCTCCTCACTCTTTCTCTCTCATAAAGGTAAGAAAGAGACAGCCCATCAGTAGGGGAGAGGAGGGGGGGTGAATAATAAATATGAATACAGAAAAAGGGTAGAAAGAAAAATTGTAACTGAGATGAGAGAAAGAGGGGGGTTGAACAAAGAAGAATCAAGAAAGAGGGAGAAATGAAGGAACTGATGAACAGGTTGGCACATGGTTTTTATGAAAATTTTATTTTTATTTCTTTTTCCCTTTTTTTCTTGTCTCTTTGATCATCAACTTCCTGGATTCTGCTCGCATGTAATGTTGTGGGGCCCAGTGTTTAATTTTTAATTTTTAATTTTTAGGGGGACCTTACTTACATTTTTGACTTTTTACTGTCTTTGGTTAATGAGTAATGCTTTTGCCACTATCAATTTCACTATTATTTTCTTCACTATCTTAGGTGGCATATTTCTATTGGAGAGTTTTCCTATCTACTCTATCTTTTCCTACTATTGGAGTGTGTAGTAAAGAGAAATGTAGTGAAATTGGTAGTGGATGTAGCATTACTCTTGATTAATTTTAACTATTCAATTTTGGCCCAGGTTTATCATATTAGTACCTAAGTTATCTTAGATTTACGTGTTGGGTCCCCCCCCCGCGTTAAATAAAGCTAATTAAGAGGTAGAACAATAACGAAATTTTTTATGGGTGATTAATTTTTCTTTTAGTATGAATCTGCTCTTTCGAGGTTTTAATGAAGGTGACGAAGATAATATATCTTTACTGTATTAATTTTACTTTAAAGTGATCTGAATAAAGCTGTACACATAAAGAGTAAGAAATGAAGACAGAGTAAGAAATGAAGACAATCTAATTGTGGTTAAATTAATTTTACTTCAAGTGAGAATCCACTCATTAACAAGTTAGCTGGACAAATGAAGAGAGGCATTAGAAGAGGATAATTAATGAGCAATGAATTTTACCTTAAAGCTGTCTGCAATTTGCTAGTAAAACTACGATCAAAAAAAATTTGCTAGTAAAAGACTAAAAGATCGACATGGGCTTGGTTATACAAGATACTTCATAAGTATTTTTTGCTTCAAAATATACCTAGTAAATAAAATATATTAGTCTACTAGTGGTGGGCCCATTTATTAGTGAATCATATCTACCAAATTTAAACATTGTATTTGTAAGAGTCATAACTAGCGATGGGTACCCAAATATCATAAGGGTAAAGATATAATGAGTATAGTTTTTTTACCCTCAGGTAGGATAATAGTAGAATGTTTATACCCGTTTAAAAATAATGGCAGGACAAGGAAAAAGATAAAAAGATAAATATTTGTTATAGACTTATTTATGTACCACATTTTAGACAGTACAGAGGTAAAGATTATGCAACTCTCTATATAATTAAGTCACACTAGTAATGCACGTCTTAATATTTTTAAAATAAAAATAAAAACTCTTCTATATTAGTTATGTACGTATGTCATACTTGACAAATGACGCTAAGATCTTCTCCTATTATAATATTAGTGAATTAGAGATTAGAGATAAAAGTTGAATTTCGTAGGAAGATAATCATTCTTATGTTCATTTTTTGCTCTCTAACTTAATTTATATAAAAAAATGTATTAATTATTTCGCCCGTTTATCTCTTTATCTCTTTACGTAATTTTCTAAATTACCCATTAGAATAAGGGTAAGATAATTGAACTTTAGGATAGAGTAAATATTAACTCCGTAGCCTCCTCTTACCCTGTCCATTGCCATCCCTAAAATCTCGAACTCAATTGGAATAAGCTATAATTATCAGAATTGCTGGGGGTGTAATAAGTTCATCTTTTTCTTTCATTCTTTTATATTTTCGAACGAGGGGAAAGAGTACTGCAGCTGGTGGACAAGCAACATGGAGTCCGAGTATTGTACAGGACAGCCAGCTGTTTGTTTCGTCTTTTGCTGTGTGGTGTTGGAATTTAGAAAGGCCTACATGTGAAATTACTAGGGTCCTCTTTAATTTTTATAATTTCTCCTTTTTTTTTTGGTATGATTTTATATATTTTATTTTGTCAAATTCGAAATGATGTTTACGAAAGAACCTTTCTTTTGAATTTTACGATTTATTTTCTTTTTAGTTTACAACTTATATTATCATTAAACATTAACAGTTGCATAAATTACATTTCTCTTCGGCTTTTTTGGATCAACCTTTTTATATTTCAATCTTCTCAGTTTTTTTTTTCTTCTTGAACTTCATTTATCAACTACACCAAAATAAGTAATTATCTAAATTATGCTTCCTCGTGGAATGCTAATTTATCTTTATCTCCATGTGGAGACATATTTAGTTTAGCCGACTTATTTAGATTTCGTAATTCAAAATCTGATCTTTTTTAAACACAAATAAAAGATGAATGTTATTTTTTTAAATCTTAACGGAAACCTTACTCCGTCAAAGTGGGTTTTTTGATAACATAGCTGAGCGCGACTTTTTTAAATAAAAAAATTTAGTGGGATTTTTTAAAATGACCAATACTTCAATGGGGTTTTTTCAAATTTAGCCAATAAAAAACATATAATTATAGTTCCTTGAAGGAAATTTTTTTTTTCTCTCTCCCCACAAAAGTGTCGGCAATCCAGCCTCAGCTGTCACCTCATTTATATTCCAAAACTGTTAGGAAAAAAAAGAAGAAGACATTAAAATATTCAAGGTGAAATTAAGGAGTAAGCTTAATAAAACATTGGCATATTGGTTTAGTTAGTAACTTAGTATGTGGTGAAAAGCCTCAATCATTTGCAAATTAAGCTGTAGATTTTGTATGAATCATTGTTAAGTATGGGTTTGCATTAATCAAGACTAGATTAATTGTTATTATGCACTTGCATTAATTATATTTTTCATATCATAAGCATCTAATTTCATATTCAATCGAGCTGTACATCACGGCCAACATGCAATGAATGTTTTCAATCAAGCGCGCTGTACATTTTGATCATTACGTAACTCTGAAGTGTAGGCGTTATGACAAATAATCTGTCAGTTTCACACAATATCATATATAGCTTCTCCTTGGTTTGCTAGAATCTGTTGGCTTCAAATTCACTAGTATGTTTTCCTCAGAAACTACAATCGTATGTACATTAATGTTTGATTCATCAGTTGTCATACCACATGTGATCCTAAATTCATTTCTGAAAGAAAACATCACTAACAAAAGTATCATATAAAATCTCATCTCCATCTTTCAATATGAGCAGAATTATTGTTAATTTGTATTTGGTGGAATTCATTAAAAATTTGAAGGGCCTTCAAGAGTGGGTAATCATTGCATGTAACTAGAACCCTTATATGTAGTAATAATAATAATAATAATAATAATAATAATAATAATAATAATAATAATAATAATATAGATTAGTTGAGACTTCAGACCTGTCATATCTTAGATAATTAATTGCCATACCAACTGCAAAGAATTTACCTTATGCCTAATATTGTTTAATTAATCACAGTGATCTCTTTACAGAATCTTTATCCTGTTTATTAAAGAACTGAAATATTATTCATTACCAGTGTTTTGTACATTATTCTTCTCAATTTTATTACTGTTACCATTCTGTTACAGTTAGTTTCACCTATGTTACCAATATCGATTTTACTGATTAAAGAAGTTTCTTAGTTTCTCTTTAATAGCTACTCTCCTCTCAAGCACGGATCCCTAATGGAAGGTTCCATCCCCGTATCCTGTACGTATCCGATATTCATATGTTTCCGTATCCAGTACATTCCCATATTTCCGCATTTTTTATTATCAAACTTTTTGATACGGCTGAAACTTGTCCAACTGTTTGATTTGTCTGCGTATGTTATATTGCTTATGAACTTGCTTTGTTTACTTATGTTATTGTTTATGCTTATGAACAATTATTGTAGCTTATATGGATTATCTTATTTATATTTAATGAAATATATTTACCATTTTCTTATTAACAAGAGATATTATTTAGTTATGTGTAATTATTCATATATATATATATATATATAGACACACACACACAACCGTATCCCCGCCTTATCGTGTATTCTACTTTTTTGAAAATTGCCATATCCCTCGTACCCGTGTCCCCGTACGCATATCGTTGTACTTGTATCGGTGCTTCATAGCTACTCTCATACAGCCAACATGCAATGGGTTTTTTCAATCAAGCGAGCTGTACATTTTGATCATTACGTATCGCTGAAGTGTATGCGTTAAGTTGACTAATAATCTCGGTACATTATTCACAAGTGCATTGGCATTGCCCTGCGATGTGTCATAGCGATATTCAAATTGGTCTCTGGTTATTGGGAGAACGGTGATGTTAGGACTTAAGATAGGGCGTGCAGCTCTGCGAACTGATGAAATACAGATATTAAGGATTTCTGTATAGGAGTTTCAAACATAGTACAATTAGAAATGTGTTTACAGACGAATGAGGAGAAAACTGAACACAATTGAGTCCTATCTTTTTTAAATCGATTAATGGACAATTGCAAGAAAGGTTAGATTGAAACCGCAATGGGAATACAGTTCAGTATGGTAACCAAAGGATTTGAGACACTGACATTGTAACTATTAGAATTGGCAGCAGTATTGACAAAATTCTCAATCTAGTGGGATAAAAGGATGTGTCACCTAACACTTGTAACTGATATACGGTATGTATGGTATGTATATTTTAAAAGCTTGTATGGCTTTAAGTGCACAGGGTATAACAGCGCTGGATTGGTCAATTGAAAGCAAATTGCTTCAGACATTTGAATGGTCGAAAGCGATTTCCGAACAGATGATTGAGCGAATGATCACTCACAGCCTACCTACTCTTTTCTGTAAGTGAAATAATTTACATTACTAGCGCATCCGTATAAGCAGCGATAAGCTATCTGTAGTAAGTTTGAGTTGAGCTTTTTTTAATTTTTATAAAAATATAATATGATAGAGTCAAAAGAATCTGTTTTTTTTGGACTGATTTTGAAAATATTTGCAAAAAGAGGACAATAGCCAAAATATTTGCAACTAAGGAATAGTTTTTAATTAATATTCTATGCTTATTATCATATAGATTTTTCTATAGAATGTGTGATCTTTCTGCAATTTTTTTAAAAAAATTGTAATAATTTCAATTTATCTTATCTAATTAATTTTTTAACTACTAAAATTGTACTAAATATTTTGCTAAATTTTTGAGAAAACCAGGTAAGAGTTTCTTACTTAAAAACGTGGTTCTGATACCAACAGTGGGTCACCTGAAAAATATAATTAAACAGAGTATCAAAAAACTTCAAAGATCTGCAAAATAATATTCTTCTATATAATGTGCATTGTCTATCTCAAAAATATTAGAATAATCAAGCATGAGTTCAATATCTCTTATAGATTCTTACTCTATCGTAGATATTTCACTACTATCATATGGGGGTTCTTCAAGTTCTTCCATATGTCTATTTTCCTCTTCAATATGTTCATTTTCTTCTAGAAATTGTCTATATGCTGTAGTAGAGCTCCAGATATAACTACTAAATACACCATTTTCATAAAATAATAAAAATCTTTCATAAAAACTTAGATCATCTATTATTTCGACATTTATATTACTAGTTTCTCCAGGATTTATTTGATTTATTGTTATAATTATTACTCTTTGTATACTAAAGAAGAATAATTTGAATTCATAATAATCATTCATGCTTATTACCCTATGAGGATAATAACATAAAAAACTAGCATTCTATCACTTCCTTGATAATTAATCATTAATTCAAAAATCTCTGAGGCAATACTGAAACTATTATTATCCATTAGTTCTATTTAGCAGCAATAATTATATAATCAGGAGTAGAGAGAGATTTCTAAGAATACCCTAAAAATCAAAACAAAACGGCCCATCATGCTTCCGACCTAGTTAAACCTCATTGAGCGGCTTTGTACCAGTTACTCCCAGCGGATAAAATACCTTTGGTATGCACCCCGATTTCAGTGCTCCTTTTACGTTCCTCCCATCTCAGGACTACTATACTTTCAAGAGAGCTTCATCCTAGAGATACGTCCGGAACAACTAGTAGCACTTCGATACAGACAACCATAACCTAGCTCGTTTCCTGCTACTAGGTGTACAGTCTAACTATAGAATGTTGCAAATGAGTCTTTTTGCAAGATCCTTCAGGCAGAGCCTTGCAAAACTCTCCCTAATTAAGAAAAAATATTTTTTCATACCTTATTTTGTATAAGATCTTGTAGCAATACTTACAGAAAGATAATTTTTTTATTGCTCCCAAACTCCTTACAAACCAAACTTTTCTTACAAGCTTATATGGAATTTCTTTCCTCCCAGATAGTCTACCTTTCTCCCTTTGCCAGCCCCCCCTTTCATAAAAGATGGGATGCCTTTACATTAGATATAATTATTGTTCTCATTACATCATTGCTTACATTATAGATAAATAATTGAGCCAGTTACGTCACTGCTTACGTTGAAGATTCTTTTCTGGCCAACATCTCCACGTGCTTCACATCAGAAATAGCTCTTCGTCAGTCTTCTCTTGTTCTTTTCTGCATTGTCCGTATTCAATCTGTGGTTCCATCCTCATCAATCTACAGCAGTGGATAACTGTCTCTTCTGTCATTATCATGGCTCCTTTACGCAGAATTCGATACAAGCTGTCAAAGACTTCTTTCTTTGACTGTGGTTGTTTAATTTTTGCTATACTGTAAATCATTAATTTTTGTGGGTCAGGGCTATCATAGATTGTCACGCCCCACTTTCCAAAATGAGGGAATACGAGTCCATGACTAAGGCCCAGTGAATGATGCGAACACACCATTCATGAGTTGTACAAGTAACTCAACAACAAGATAACAAAATAAACTACGCAGGCATGTAAAATCACAATATGATAATGAAAGTTCATGACATAGTCCATAACATAACCAACAACTGAGAAATACAAATAGTTACGGGTCAAACAAGCCCGAATTACAATAAAGAGTTGCATGAAATAAAACATAAACTAAAGATAACATGATAAACAATAAGGATAAAACACTTGATCAGCGATACCTTCGGGTAACTCTCCATTTGGGCCTACAAGTACATTATTACAAAAAGAAAAGAAAAAAAAGAAAACAAGAAGATGCCCGTTAATATAAGTCACGGGCCGCAAGCGGTATAAGCTAAGGGGACAGGTACAAAACAAAACAAAAGGAAAACAGGGAAAAAGAGCAAGGAATCGAGAGTCATGAAATAGGGGAAATGCAATATGTAAATATGATTATGAACAAGGCATTATGGAACAAGTGGTATGTAAACAAGTAATCAAGTAAACAAATATCAAGTCAACATGAAAATGTAACATGTATTTGGATCATGCAAGTGCACGTGTTAATCTTAAGTCTAATGTTTGATTCTATCTAGGTAGCACTTCATGCATCCATATTTTTACTACATGGTTGCTACATACAATTAAGTTACGTTTAGACTTAGTGGTAGGTTTTATAGGTCACGTACTCGGGAAAAATATGTATATTCAATATTGTATCGAGATACATGCAATGTGAAACATATAGAGTGTAAACTTGTAACGTGAAATATGTAAACTTGTAATTTACAAACTTGCAACTTGTAAACTTGCAACTTGCATCGGGAACCCACGAGCTCCCATTCGAGTACACTCTTCTATATTGCCCACCACTTAAATCTTTTTCCTTATACCCCGGCTGGTTACTTTTATTTCAGTTTAACATGATCATAATGTAATGCGAACGATGTCAAGATATGGACAGGGATCATCAAGGAATTTTGCATGAAATATGTTCTAAGTCATGAGATGCAAAACATGCAGTTTAAAATGTCATACTTGGATCTAATTTTTTATTTTAAATATGGGTCAACAGTATTTTAGGGTTATATAAAACAATATTGAAACTACAAAGTGATCGATGATATGTATAAAACTTAATCAAAATTTTAAAAAATATTATAACAACATTCAAACTATTTTCATGGGTAAAATAATCATTCACATCATCATGTATAAACCTAAAAGTACATATGTTTGTATCATCGTGTTCGTGTAATGCACATGACAATAAAGTATTCGCGATCATAAGCGAATACAGGATCGACGGATTAAGTATAGCAACAGGTATCAATTTGACTTATGAATGCAAATTAGAATCAAGGAATATACTTGCGGTATTTATTGAAAGAAGCTTGTACTAGAACAAACGAATTTGTACAAGAGATACTTTCCTGATTTGACGATTCAAAAAGAGAGTAACCGGCGAACTCCAAAAATTACGTGCAAAATATGTGCAAGAAAGTCCAAGCAAACAACCACAGCAACCCGGGATCTAATGTGCCCAGAACACGGAACAGCAATCCTGGATCCAATGCGCCAAAACACGGGACACCAAATCTGAATAATAGATGAGCTTCTCCACACCGGATCTGCCCCAAAATAGTGAAGACCAGTCTTGGATCCGCTACACCAAAACACCAAACGGCGAAACCCACCAATCCCATTTCTTCTTCTTCCTTCCCTTCGGCAGAGAGAAAGACAGCGGGCGGGAAAACGGCGACTACGGCGACGCGACGGCGGAGGCGACGACGTCTGGCAGCGCGACGTGCGGCGGTGACTGGTCGGGAAGCGACGCAGCGACCAAGAATGGCGTCGAAGCGAGCTCTGTTTTCACACCGAAATAGAGAAGACGATGTCGCGGCTTAGACGACGATGACTACGATGGGGGATCTTCGGAGATTGCGAGGGGTGAGCGGCGAGGGATCCCGGCGGCGACGAGCGAGTGGAAGCAATGTGGAGGTGAGGGAACGATGAATTCGATGGAGGGAGGCTCGAGGTGATGGTGTTGGGTTCTATGGTGGGTTTCAGTGGAAATGGCGATGCTCGGGAGGTAAGGGTGAAGACGACGGCAAATGGGAGGGCAGAGGAGCAGGCGGTAGTCGACGAAGGGGGAAGGCAATGGAGGCGGAGGTCCTTCGAGGTCGGGGGTGCGGTGCGAGCGGGAAGCGCTCACAAGGAGATGGAGGTTGAAGACGAAGCGGAGGGGGTGGTGATGGCGAGGTAGTGGTTTCAGGTGAGTTAGGTGCGGGCTTGGCACGGCGCGATGACGGGGATGGGATGAGACGGGGATGATGGCGATGGAAGATTGGTTGAGTTGGGGGGTTCTGTTTTTTTTTTTTCCTTTTTTCTTTTTGGGTTGAACAGAGAAGGAGAGGGAGAGAGTTAACAAGGCTCTTTTAATAAGGAAGGGGAAGAGAGAGAGTAACGGGGAGTAATAAATGTATTAAAATAATTTAATAATAAAGAGTAGAGAGATTATATGGAGGAGGGGGTTACAGGAATCAATGGTTGATCGTGTGGTGGAGATTAAAAGGCAATAAAATTGTTATTAACAGCCATATAATGAGGAGGGATTATAGGCTGGAAACTTGGGGTTCAATTTTCAAATTTTTGGGGATTTGTTGATCTGGTCAACCAAGAGAGTTGTGTTTGGGTTAGTGGATCAAGATCCAATAAGAGGTGGGCTTGGTCTATGGGCACAAAACAACTAATAATTATAGAATTTGGCTCATACAAAATAATTTAGACAATTAGGATTAAATAAAACAATTGGCTTGGGCTTCAAGTTAATTAAATATTAAAATAGTGAATAATTAAATTATTGGGCTTATAATAAAAATTGGGCTCAGATTAATAAATAATAAAATAGAATGAGAAGTTGGGCTTATAAGGATAATTGGGTTTTATAAAATAGTTGTATAAAATAATCAATTAAGAAAATAGTTAAAAGAACTAAGAATTTAAAATACGGAGAAATACTTGAAAAAAAATACATATTAACGGAAACAGGGGTTACAAATCCTACCCACTTTACAACAAAATTTCGTTCTCAAAATTTGCGTAGGCGACAAGTAGGATAGAGCAAATGTAATAACACCCAAGAGATTGAGAAACAGGAAACAGTGAAAAGAAATGAGTGGTGATGACATCCTACTCAATAAGACATGAGTAGGAAATGAGTGAGCTAAGATAATGCTAAGGTTGAGTCTAAGAATACAATCGAAAGTGTGCATGTACAAGAATGTATGCAGAATTAAGTGATGCAAGGAAAGAAAAGGACAGGAAGGTGACAAAATAACAAACTGCAATATACCTTTGCAAATATCTTCAGCTGTCTATGCTTCCTCTGCATTCAAGTTGTAGGTCTGCCCTCTCCCGGGAGCTGCGGACCTATGACCATAGTCTTACTGCTGCGGTGGGAGCAGTGGTCCTCGAACTGGTACTTTCTGCTGGATCGGCCCTCCGGCGGCTGGACCATTTCTTGCCTGTGGACAATCCCGGAGTACATGGTCACGAGATCCACAAGTGAAGCATTGGTAATTCGCGAACCGAAAATCTTTAAGTATGTGACCGGCTTTCTGGCAATAGTCACAGATCACATCCCTCTTCGGAGCAGTAGGTGGGTAAGGCATTGAACTTGCAGCAGCGGCGGGGGCTGGCCTCCGAATTGGCCCACCAATGGATCTAGCAGTAACGGAGTGCGAGACAGAATGCTGCATAGCATGCTTCCTCGTACTAGTCTGTTCCTGGCTTCTAGCTGCCTCCAGGATGTCAGCATAGGATCGGAGTCGTAATGTAGTTAGGCGATCCTGAATCTCAATGTCTAAGCCCAACATGAAATGGCGACCCTTATCCTCGTTGTTCGCCACCATGGAAGTGGAAAAGTGGCTCAGTCAGGTGAATTCCACAGCATACTCGTCTACGGTACGATTCCTCTGACTGAGCGCGACAAATTGTCGCTCCATTTCATTCCTTGTTACATCGGAAAGAACTTCGTGAGAAAGCCCTCTCTGAAGGTGGCCCAGGCGATAGGGTGCCCTAGTCGTTCCATCTCAGCTCGCCACCAAATGTGGGCGAGGTCAACCAGCTGGATGCTCACGACATCCACATGGTCATCATCTGCTATTTGTGCTGCAATGAGTAGCTGTTCAGTCCAGATAAGCCATTGCTTAGCTTCAAGTGGTCCTTCCGTGCCCAAGAACTTGTCTGGTCGTAGCCTCATGAAGTCTACTACATTGCCAAGTCTCGGTGGCAGCACCTCGGGCGCAGGTACTCTAGGCTCCCTGTTGGTAGCTTCCAAAGCTACCCTTATCAGTTTTGCATGCTCCTGCTGCATCTGCATCATCTGTTGCATTAGCAGCTCATTCTGCTCACGCTGCATCTGCATCACTTGAGTAATTGTAGGCCCTTCTGGCTGGCCAGAAGAAGAAGCACCTCTCCTAAGCATTTTCATAATCTGTTCAATGGTGGGCTCATCAGGTTGGTCATCTCCAGCAATGGAAGAAAAAGTACCCTTCCTAGCTATGGTCTGCAATAAAATTAACGGTTAGTATCCAGGTTATATGTTGGTTATTCATTATCCATGTGATTAACGTGGTGCACATGTTGTTGAGTTAACCTGTCTGAGTCAAGTCTGTCTAATGTATTAGTCAACTAACACATTAGCCAAACCTGAGCTCTGACACCACTAAAAACCATGTTACGCCCTGCTTCCCAAAATGAGCGAATACGAGTCCATGACTAAGGCCCAGCGAATGATGCGAACACATCATTAATGAGTTGTACAAGTAACTCAACAATAAGATAACAAAATAAACCACGCAGGCATGTAAAATCTCAATATGATAATAAAAGTTCATGACATAGTCCATAACATAACCAACAACTGAGAAATACAAATAGTTACGGATCAAACAAGCCCGGATTACAATAAAGAGTTGCATGAAATAAAACATAAACTAAAGATAACATGATAAACAATAAGGCTAAAATACTTGATCAGCGACACTTTCGGGTAACTCTCCATTTGGGCCTGCAAGTACATTATTACAAAAAGAAAAAAAAAAGAAAACAAGAAGATGCTCGTTAATACAAGTCACGGGCGGCAAGCGGTACAAGCTAAGGGGACAACTACAAAACAAAACAAAAGGAAAACAGGAAAAAAAGCAAGGAATTGAGAGTCATGAAATAGGGGAAATGCAATATATAAACATGATTATGAACAAGGCATTATGGAACAAATGACATGTAAACAAGTAATCAAGTAAACAAATATCAAGTCAACATGAACATGTAACATGTATTTGGATCATGCAAGTGCACGTGTTAATCTTAAGTCTAATGTTTAATCATGCAAGTGCACTTCATGCATCCATCTTTTTACTACATGGTTGCTACATACAATTCAGTTATGTTTAGACTTAGTGGTGGGTTTTATAGGTCACATACTCGGGAAAAACATGTACATTCAATATTGTATTGAGATACGTGCAATGTGAAACATGTAGAGTGTAAACTTGTAACGTGAAACATGTAAACTTGTAATTTGCAAACTTGCAACTTGCAACTTGCATCGGGAAACCACGAGCTCCCGTCCGAGTACGCTCTTCTATATTGCCCACTACTTAAATCTTTTTTCTTATACCCCGGCTTGTTACTTTTATTTCAATTTAACATGATCATAATGTAATGCGGACGATGTCAAGATATGGACAGGGATCATCAAGGAATTTTGTATGAAATATGTTCTAAGTCATGAGATGCAAAACATGCAGTTTAAAATGTCATACTTGGGTCTAATTTTTATTTCAAATATGGGTCAACAGTATTTTAGGGTTATATAAAACCATATTGCAACTACAAAGTGATCGATGATATACATAAGACTTAATCAAAATTTTAAAAAAATATTATAACAACATTCAAACTATTTTCATGGGTAAAATAATCATTCACATCATCATGTATAACCCTAAAGTACATATGTTTGTATCATCGTGTTCGTGTAATGCACATGACAATAAAGTATTCACGATCATAAGCGAATACGGGATCGACGGATTAAGTATAGCAACAGGTATCAATTCGACTTATGAATGCGAATTAGAATTAAGGAATATACTTGCGGTATTTACGCAAAGAAGGTTGTACTAGAACAAACGAATTTGTACAAGAGATACTTTCCTGATTTGACGATTCAAAAAGAGAGTAACCGGCGAACTTCGAAAATTACATGCGAAATACGTGCAAGAAAGTCCAAGCAAACAACCACAGCAACCTGGGATCTAATGTGCCCAGAACACGGAACAGCAATCCTAGATCCAATGTGCAAAACACGGGACACCAAATCTGGCTAATAGATGAGCTTCTCCACACCGGATCTGCCCCAAAACAGCGAAGACCAGTCTTGGATCCGCTACACCAAAACACCAAACGACAAAACCCACCAATCCCACTTCTTCTTCTTCCTTCCCTTCGGCAGAGAGAGAGACAGCGGGCGGGAAAACAATGACTACGGCGACGCAACGGTGGAGGTGACGACGTCTGGCGGCGCGACGTGCGGCGACGACTAGTCGGGAAGCGACGCAGCGGCTAAGAATGGCGTCGAAGCGAGCTCTATTTTGTGCCGAAATAGAGAAGACGATGTCGCGGCTTGGACGACAATGACTGCGATGGGGGATCTTCAGAGATTGCGAGGGGTGAGCGGCAAGGGATCACGGCGGCGACGTGCGAGTGGAAGCGACGAGGAGGTGAGGGAACGACGACTTCGACAGAGGGAGGCTCGAGGTGATGGTGTTGGGTTCTATGGTGGGTTTCAGTAGAAATGGCGACGCTCGAGAGGTAAGGTAGAGGAGCAGGCGGTAGTCGACGAAGGAGGAAGGCAATGGAGGCGGAGGTCCTTCGAGGTCGAGGGTGTGGTGCGAGCGGGAAGCGCTCGCATGGAGATGGAGGTTGAAGACGAAGCGGAGGGGGTGGTGATGGCGAGGTAGTGGTTTTCGGTGAGTTGGGTGCGGGCTTGGCGCGGCGCGATGACGGGGATGGGATGAGACGGGGATGATGGCGATGGAAGATGGGTTGAGTTGGGGGGGTTCTGTTGTTTTTTTCTCCCCTCTTTTCTTTTTGGGTTGAACAAGAAGGAGAGGGAGAGAATTAACAGGGCTCTTTGAATAAGGAAGGGGAAGAGAGAGAATTACGGGGAGTAATAAATGTATAAAAATAATTTAATAATAAAGAGTAGAGAGATTTTAAGGAGGAGGGAGTTATGGGAATCAATGGTTGATTGTGTGGAGGAGATTAAAAGGCAATAAAATTGTTATTAACAGCCATATAATGAGGAGGGATTATAGGCTAAAAACTTGGGGTTCAATTTTCAAATTTTTGGGGATTTGTTGATCTGGTCAACCAAGAGAGTTGGGTTTGGGTTAGTGGATCAAGATCCAATAGGAGGTGGGCTTGGTCTATGAGCTCAAAACAACTAATAATTATAGAATTGGGCTCATACAAAATAATTTAGACAATTGGGCTTAAATTAAACAATTGGCTTGGGCTTCAAATCAATTAAATATTAAAATAGTGAATAATTAAATTATTGGGCTTATAAAAAAAATTGGGCTCAGATTAATAAATAATAAAATAGAATGAGAAGTTGGGCTTATAAGGATAATTGGGTTTTATAAAATAGTTGTATAAAATAATCAATTAAGAAAATAGTTTTTTTGATGAATCGGATAGAGCCAAAAGGCTCCAGCCATCAAAAATATATTAATCAATTAAACATAATAATACAATACAAGCGTCAAGGGTTTTACAAGAGGTAAAACAGAAATTAACGATAAAAAGAAATACAATAACAATTAACAACACTGAGGGCCAAATTACGGCAAAGGACCACCATCCCAAAAACAGAGAGCGAAGCAGAATGCCCAGAGACCCGAGCTAAAGATCCACGAAGACTGGAATAAGACTCCCTCCACGACGACATCCAAATCCACTAGCAGTCTTGAGGGACTCTAGTGGCAAAAAGGTGTTAAGACATTGCAAACACCGGGGATGTCAACGAGCATGCGATACTCAACAGTGCCCTGACTGAAAAGATGACACTGAGCCGGCTTGCCTCGCGAGAAGGCGAGCGCTCACTCGAATCTTGGAACAATCGAAAACTTTCTTTTTGTAACCGCGCTTGACAGGGGGATGGGCGGCACTTGCCGAAGGGGGCAACAACGCCTCAGGAACAGGAGAAGAAACATCTACAGAAATGGAACACAGGGGGGAGCGGGGACTGCTGGGAACAATTAAGAAAATAGTTAAAAGAACTAAAAATTTAAAATACGGAGAAATACTTGAAAAAAAATACATATTAACGGGAATAGGGGTTACATAGATCCATATGTTACCGTCTCTATTTTGTATGTCCTTCAGTTCATAATACATTTTTCTAAATCCCGTAGCTCTTCTTTCTGGGATCAGTTTTTCAAATTCTTCATTTTTATATGGTATAATATTGGTTGCTCCAAATAGGATTTGTGTTGTCATCCCTATCTTTATAATATGTTCAGCTGGTAGTTCTTCATCATCTTTAAGGAATTCTGGAATAGCTGAAAATACCCGGACATATATTTTGAATG
This sequence comes from Hemerocallis citrina, assembly GCA_017893485.1. Taxonomy (NCBI): domain Eukaryota; kingdom Viridiplantae; phylum Streptophyta; class Magnoliopsida; order Asparagales; family Asphodelaceae; genus Hemerocallis; species Hemerocallis citrina. Next base: position 99,295,966 of record CM030362.1, read on the forward strand.
CCTTTGTAAGACCAAAATAACTTTTAGCAGCTTTATATACTTCTTTTGGTAACTGGCTAAGTTCTTCACATTCTCGAGATGGATATATGCAGTGGATAAGTCATCTTTCGAACAATACTCTTACTGTTTTTGGATTTGCTCATGGTAGTATGATCGCTTTGTTCATATGTTGTTGAGAAATAGTCTTGGTAAATTGGTTGACCTGAGTGGTTTGACATAATTTCTCAATATATTGTAAAAGAAAATCCTTCTTACAGTATTTTGAAGGATCTGGGAGTAAACTCTCTATGTAGGTAGTAGGATATATGGATGTGGAGTTTCCCTCTTGTGTGGCTATTTTTGTGATCTCACTTGTATGTCGTGGCTTAATAGGTTCACTTCCTTCGCTCATTTTTTCAATATGATCTGCATTTATATGTTGGTAAAATATACTTTGAAGACCACATATTTGCAGCTGTAGTTGGTTAAATGCTCATTTTAATTGCTCCACAATCTCATTTAGGTAGACTATATCATGTTCTATATGTTGAACACTATTTTTCATCCTATAAAAATAAAATTATTAGCTTCTTGATAAGAAATCTGCTAGGATGTTATCTTTTCCTTTTATATTTTCTATTGTGAAGTCATAATGTGCTAACTCTATTTGCCATCTTATCAACGTTTTATTTTCTATAGTTGGGTCTATTATTTTGTTAACCCAACTCTTTGCTTGTATATTGTCTGTTCTTACTATAAATTTTGTATGTATTACGAATAACTCAAACCTTTTTTATAGCTTTTAAGATTGCTAGTAGATCTTTTTCATTTATGTGGTAATTTTGTTGAGTCTGTGAATGATCCACTAGTATATCTGGCTAGTCTTTCCTCTTCTTCACCTATTTCAATGAATTTTAATACTGCTCCCCAATTATTTTCACATGCATCTATTTCTATTATCCATGAACATTCTTTAACAGGTAGTTTTAGTTTATTTAATTTTGAAGTTTGTTGTTTGAATATTTTAAGTTTTTCTTCATCCTCTGGGGTCCATTCCCATTTCTTAAACTTTTTTAGTTTTTGTTGTAACCAATTTATTTTTGCTGATAAATTTGGTATGTATCCTCTTATTTGATTTAGTAACCCGATTATACATTGTACTTCTCTTTTTTCTTTTAGGACATTAGGAAATGTCTTTATTTTTTCTGTTATATGTGGTTGTAGTTATTAGAATATCATCTACATATACTAATATGAAATTGTTGTATTTTTCAAATATCTTATCCATATATTCTTGAAATATTCCTGTACTGTTTTTATATCCGAATGGTAATACATTCCATTCATAGAATTCTTGAGGAGTGCTAAATGCTGTTAACTGTTTTGAGTCTTCTGTTTGTTTTACATAGTAAAATCCAGATTTACAATCGAATTTTGAATATATTTTTCTTGTTCTTACTGTGTTAAGTAGTATTTGCATATCTGGTAGTAGATATCCAAATCTCTTAGTATTTTTATTTAGTTCCTTATAATTTACTACCATTTGAGATTTACCTCTTTTTTCTTCTGAATGTTTTCTTACTATGAATGCTGGTGAAAAATGTGAACTTTGTGATATTCTTATGTAATTATTTTCCACTAATTCTTTTATATGTATTTTGAACTCTTCTAGGTCTGTTGGAGTGTCTTATAGGTTGAATTTTTATTATTTTGTTCTTATCTATTAACTCTATATGTGTTGTGGGTTCACTTAAGTCCCATTTTGCCAAGGGGTCCTCTCCGCACAGTTCTTCTAATTGTTTTTGTAAAATTTCTTTTGTAGTTATTTCTTGGACTTGTTGTATTCTAGTTTTGTTTGGTAAATATTGATATCCACCACGCTAGGTTGAAGAAACTCTGATATGCGGCAGGTCGGTTCTAGAATAAGGTTGGGTTAGTCTAATTGCTATTGCTTGGTGTCTGCAAGGTGTTGTAAATACAACTGATTTATGTGATTTGATTATAGGATAGTGTTTCTGGAAAAAGTCATTTCCTAATAGCACATCATTATTTATATCATCAAACTGGTATATTATTGGTATTTTTAGTATGCAGTTTCCTATTTGTACATTAACATTTTGTTGATACTTAACAAGTATGATGGTTTGTCTAGTTAAACCAGTTATTGCTTTTTTATTATATCCATCTTGTTTCCATTTTGGTAGTATATTTTTGCAGCAAAGGCTAGCGCCTGGTCCAGTGTCTATTAGACTATGATAGTTTTTTGATTTGTATCCTTCGTAAACAAATTCTGTTAATATGTATAACGTGTTCTTTGTTGCTCTTAATGGATTCATTTGTTCAATATTCTATTTATTACTATACTTTCATTGTTTACTGTTATTGTGATTTTTTCTTCTTGAATTGAGTAAGGTGGTACTGATGTAAGGAAGTAAGTTTCTAATAGCATTTCATTAACATGGTGTTCTGGGTCTACGTGTAAATGCAATAACATTTCATTTCTACCATTTATCCTCAGTGGCAGTATTATTTTATGTACAATTGGATGTCTATTATTGTAGTAGTCTAGATAGTAATATGGGTTTTCTAATGGCATTAATTCACTTGTTTTTACATTTGTTTGTTTAATATGTGAATTAGTAGCTCCTGTATCCACTAAGACTATTTGTTTATTCCATTTTCCATTGTCATAATATTCTATTTCTATTTTAAATTGGTTATTGTTCTGGTTGTCTAATATATTTATTACTGGTATTAATTCTAATGCTTGTTGTTTATTTCTTATTGATAGTGATCTCTTTCCGAACATTATTTGTGGTGCTTTTCCTTTTGCAATTTCTTTTGCTTTATTAAAGTCAAATTCTATATAATTTGGTATAGTTATTTCAGGGTTTTCTCTTGCTGGTTTGTATCTTATAATTTTGCTGAATAGCGGTTCTATTTTAAAATTATTTGTATTTCTACTTTTTACTTCATGCTTACTAGTGAAAGCATAAATATTTCTTTTTTGTATACTCATAACTTTGCTTTTTTTTTTCTTCTATCATTTCTATTCCTGATAATTTGTGGTACATGACTAGACTTTTGTCTCTATTTTCTTCTGCCATGCTTATAGAGAAATTATATTTTATTGTAAATTTTATCTTTTGGTAGATTAGTTTTCCTTGTATCTTGTGTACTTGATATTATTCTTTCATCCATTAGGTATATTTCCAGGGGTGTATTTATTCTTTCCTTAAAATAGGCTTTTATTATTATTTGCACAGCTCCTAAATGTATGTGTCTTAATATTTTTCTGGTTTTCTCACTTATTTTTCCATCTCTTATCTTATTATTCTATCTGTTATTAATGGGATTATGGTTTTTCCTTGTGCTTGTTCAATATCTATAGGTTGTTCATTATTCCTGGCTATTATGATGGTACTTTTCCTCCTTTCGAATATTGGTAGTTTAAATATCTCTTTTGGGTTTATATCTAATTTGGTTGCTCTTATTTTATCGTATTTTTGTATGTCAAAGCACATTATTTCTCTTACTTCTTCATTGTTTTCTTCTCTTTCTAATTGTTCTCCTATTTTCGTTATTTTCGCCATCTATTTTATTTCACATTCTTCTGTTTCACCTTCACTACTTCCACTATCTTCTTCCATTACCATTATTTCTTCATCTTCACTTATTTCTGACCAGTCTTCCTTATATTCTATGGGTTCATAGTTTATGTTATTTATTTCTTCAATTACTTCTACGTATTTTACATTTTCTTTCTTCATTCTTTTAGGGAAATTTGGTGATATATGCCATACCTCTCCACATATATAACAATTACATTTCTTAGGGTTTTTCGTATATTGTCTATTTTTATTTTTACTTATTTTTCTAAAGTATTTTTTATAGGGTTTTTTATATCTCTTAAAAGTTTTTCTATATTTTGGTTTATATTTTTGGAATTTGTGTTTACTCTTCTTTGTATAATTATAGTTATTATTACATTCCCAATGATTCGGTCTTGAATTTTCACAACAAATTCTTTGTTTATATGTTCTATAGTATTTCATTGTTGCTCTAGAATATTGGCATACTTTATCCCTATAATCTTTTACGAACTGTGTTCTATATCCTAAAGTGTCTACTTCTGGTTTTACTTTCTCACCTATGTATGCACTATATATATTTATACTCCATTGATCAGGTAGTTTTAGAAAGAATGAGTCCAAAATTGGACTCTGTTCTTTTTTTGTATAATAACTATCATGAAAATATTCTTGGAATTCACAAGCATAGTTGTCGAAATAACACATGTCGCATATTTCTAAGTTACTTAGTCTCCATCTTGCTTGATTCTTTTTGTATATAGTGTGTTTTTCTCCTTTATCGTATACACTGAATTTTGTTCTTATTGCTATTTTGTAATTTGTAATTATTTCTTTTAGACCTAAGGTTCGTTGTGCTGAGATTTCTTCAGTTCCTCTATCATCAATTGGCCTTGATTTTCTTATACTATTTCTTTCTTCTTCCTTTAGTCCATTCCACCACTTTGCTACTACTCCTATAAATGTTGCTTCTATAAATTTTTCAAAAGTATTTCCTGAAAGATTTTGCCTAAATCCTACTATTAGTGATGCATTTACCAATTCTTCTATTGTTCTATTTACGTCTTTTACGCAGTTTAGATCTAGCCATTCTTCATTTCCTACTATTCATTTTTTGAAGTGTTCTGTAGGTTCATATTTTGAGGTTTCTTTTTCTTTGTCTCTACCTAACTTATTATTTTTTTTGTTTTGACATTTTCATGGCAATTGATAAGGTCTTTTGTTAGGTGGTGGCCTTAAGATTTCGTACATGTCAGTTTGAGTTTCTGTAGGTTTTGCTATAGTCTTTTCTTTATCTTGATCCATTTTTATTTCTTCATTCGTTATATCTAGGTTTTTTAAGGCTTCCTCTACTTCCACTGAGTTGGGATTTGCCATTAAATCTTCTATTTCTAAAATATTTATATTAAGTTTTGTTATAGCTTCTAAATCCTTCATGCCTTCTTCCGTTATGCCCAAATCTTCCTCTGTGTCATCAGTTATATACCTTCCTAATTTTTTTATGTTCTTATTTATGATTTTTAAATATTTTCTTATAATTCCTACTAACTCAGGACCATTGCATTATTCTTCCAACTCTTATATGTTTATCATATAAATTTCTGGTCCTATATTTGGATTTAATCCTACTGCTCCGTTGGCCATTCTTAGCCTAATATTTTGTATGCTAGTAGGTGTTGGTAATAACAACTTGCTTTTTCGTTTCTATAATCCAATACTTTGTATGCTATCTCTTTTTGTATTTCCTTGGGTAGTTTATTAGTTAATTTTCTTGTTATTAACAAATATTCTGATATTTTCCTATCAGTAACATGCTTTCTTTCTGATAATCTTCTATCAATGTATCTAATTTTGGATTTTGAAAGATTTTTTAATCTTAATTTCTTTATTTTCTGTGAAATATCCAGTTTCTAAATAGGGTAGTGAGATATATAAATTTTTAGTTTTAGTGTTGTGTAAATATCCCTAAAGATAGGGTCTTTCTTGAAAAGTTACTTCCAATTTTCCTACTTTTGTAAATAGTTTGGAGGGTGTCCTATATTTGCAAATATTCTTTAAAATCCTATAAGTGAAATTGAGTCATCAAAAGACTCCAGCTGATAAATATTTATATTGTTAGATTTAGAGATAGAAAATAAATACTTTATTGAATTATTGGGATGATTGATTTCAACTGAGTACAATGTCTCCTATATATAGGAGATAAGCAAAGATTAAACTAATACATTATTCAATATGGGACTAAACTAATATCTCACATCTAACACCTTGTCTCAAACTCAAGTTGGTTCAAGCAACATGAGTTTAAAATATTGACGTTGTTCATGTGACAGGGACGGCGCATGGTAGCGGCACATGGGACGATGCACAGTGGCATAGGAACGGCGCTCAGTAGTGTCGCAGCGACGATGCTCGGTAGTAGCTCATGAGACGATCCGGTTCTTGGATCTGGAAAGTGTGGGAGTAGTGCTCTTCGGCAGGAGGTAGTAGAAGTAGTTTTCTTCAGCGGGAAGTAGTAGAACTAGTAGTGGTAGTAGTGCGGAAGTAGTAGAAGTAGTGGTGGTAGTAGCAGAGATAGCGGCTAGTGACGACGCATGATGTTAAATCACCCTGGGGGGGTGGATAGGGTGATTGTGCGAAAATTAAAAAACTTAAATAAAATGCGTAAAGTAAAGTAAAGAGTTAAAGAAAGCAAACAAAAATGAGCAAGCAAGACACAGCGATATAACGTGGTTCGACCCCCAGGTCTACGTCCACACCACATACTTTTAGCAATTCTCCGCCACAAGCGTTCTACTATACTTTAAACCCTTGTACAGTGATTCTCCAAATTTAGACCAAAAGACCTATTACACCCGCAGGGCTTCTACAAGTCCCGCAAAAACACACCGAAATGGAATTATCACGCCTCACTTTCCAAAATACAGAATACGAGTACGTAACATAGGCCCAGCGAATGATGTAAACACCATCCATAAGCTGTACCAGTCTAACTCAATAATATGAAATAACAGTCAAAACCACACAAGAAGATATAATCACATAAACAAAGATCAACTTCAATAATAAATGAAATAATCCAACTAATAATCTCCAACATCTGGGAAAAAAAACAAACTCAGAGTCATAAAGCCCAAAACAAAGTATAATATCAAGACAATGTTCGAGAAATAAATCTAGCAATAAATTAATTCAAGCAATCTAATCTTGGACTTCATCTTCTAGAATCGTTGCTTACCAATTCCTTTAGGTATTGTTCCTCCAGTACCTGAAAACTCTTGATCTAAAAAGAAAGAAAAATAATGTCCTTAGAACAAGTCATGGACAACAAGTAGAGGGAAACAGAGAATAATAGGAATATAGAATATCAAAGAAAAGGGACGAAATCAAAGTCAATAGCAAAAACAAGGAATGGCAATAATGTCAAGGGGTCTATATTTAATCATGCATTTAATTAATAATTTCATTTCAAGTTCAATATTGGTGACAATATACGGGATCAAGCATGAAATCTCAAATGCAGGTTATTAATCTTTTTATTAGCCTATTTAGTGCACGTACTACTGTGTCCCATTCCACAGGTTCGCCACAAGCACACAGCGTACGCTTTAGACTGATGGTGAATTCACGGTTCGTGTACTCGGCCCAGAAATCAGTGTTTAATGTTCAGTGATAGTGATTATCAAGGAGTATGTTATGGCCATTAGTTAGTACACGTCAAGCAGTAGAGCCCGACTGAGTACAGTTTCCGATTGTTCACTACCAAGTCATCCCATAATACCCCGGCTTGTTATCATTTTATTTCATCCTATGTGAGAATGCAAGAAGGTTTCAATGTTGTATGATGCTAGGTGTGTCTAATTCTACTCATTATCGACAAATCAAGAGGCAAACATATTAAATTAACACAAATCACACAATCTGGACAGCATGATGTTGCTATACAAAAACACAGATTATCGCTACTACAGAAAAGAAAATCTGGATCCGTAAGAAATTCTAGAAACCAGGCTCTCTGCCGGTTCCAACGAATATATATACGACATATAAAAGTTACAGAACCTAGGGTGAAAATTCTATTCTTTTCAGATTTTATGTTCAGGCAGCAAGTTGTAAATTATGTAAACATATATGAATTAGGTCAGACAACTCATCAATTAAATCTAAAAAAATTCAGGGTGGTTCCTACACATGTCTAGTCTCAGCTAAATTTATTTCATATTTTTATTTTACTGTTAACATGTTAAATTTAATTCTGAAACAGAAAGATAAGCATGAATTTGTGAATCTGGAAATTCTGACACCGCTGTACTAAAATACTAATATCTAACAGATTATAATTCAGAATTCAGATCCATTAAAAGTTATAGAAAATAGATTCCTGGGGCTATAAATCATATTCAGAAAGTTATTTCAAATTACAACAGCAACATGGTCGAAAATCTGATACAAAAAGGAACAAACAACAGACCAGAAAATAATTTGGTATGAATGAACAACTTTATCATACAACCATATAGTTCATGCTAATTAATAGTCAAAGTGATAATAGATATTTAACATGCATAATTCCAGTTTTAAGATGCAATTTCACAGGCATGGTAATCAATTCATTACTTCAATTCAATCTAATATATCCAATTCATCAAACAAGTTTATCACATGGATATAGTTATTTTTCATGTAATTGTGCATATGCAATGTACAAGGTGGAGTAGGTTTTAGATCAAAGATGTAGGCACGATATTTATAATACATCGGGTTAGCTCGTGTAAACCCTCAATAAACTTAACGAAATTTCAAATAGCAATACGATAAAAAGATTTGGATCTACTTGCAGAGATCAAATAAATCTTGAACAATACAAATAACTAGTTCAAGAAGAGACTTGCCTTTTAATTAGTAGATTCGAATATATAGAATAACGAGTCCGGGCGATGAACCACGATAACACGAAGCACTGAAACATGTGCGAGCTACGTGCAAAACAGCGAACAGCAAATCAAGCACCTAACAGCAACACATCAACTTCAAGTATGGATCCCCTTCACAAACACCAAACACCAACTCCTGGATCCCCTACTCCAAAACACAGCACACACCGAAAACCAATCCCCTTCTCTTCTCAACAGCGACGGAGAGAGAGACGGCGAAAGGGAATGGCGACTGTGGCGAATGACGACAGTGGTGACCCACGGCGAGGGCGGCGACGCAGCAATGAAAATAGGGGCTCGGCAACACTCTGTTTCTTGACGAAATAGAGGAGGAGACGGCGAGGGTGTTCGGGGCTCAGGACGACGACGACGAGGCGAGGGGGTTCTGCGGTGGATGCGGGGGATGACGGAGAGGCATCGCGGTGGTCGACGAAGTGGTGGCAGCAAGATGGATGGGTGCAGGCGAAGTGAGGTTCGGTTGGTGATGGGTTTGGACGAAGGCGACGAGGATAGAGGTAGACGGGATGGTGGATGAGAGGGTGGCAGGAGACGATGGCGAAGGGCTAAGGTGATCGGGGTGGTGGTCGCAGAGGACGGGAGGAGCGACGGGATGGGTTGGTTTGGGTTTGAACGAAAACAGAGGTTGGGGAAGAGAGCGGAGGGATATGGAGGAGAAAGAGATAGATAATTAATTAGGGTTTATTAATAGGGTATTTATAGGGATTAAGAAGTTGGAGTTTTAGGTTACGGATTAATGGGTTTAGGGTACAGGATTAGGCTCCAAAAAGAGAGAAACAAATAGAAATCAATGACATGAACATACAGCATAACAATTCAAACTCATGACACGAAGTGCAAAATTTGTAATGAGCCAAAAATAGCAGAATTCAAGCCAAGAGAGCACGGAATGATCGAAAGATAATAAAAGAACCCAAGAAAAGCAAAAATTTATCATTAAAAATGAATACAGATACAATAATCAAGAAAATAAAATAAAAATACAATAAAATCCAAATAGAAAAATTGGAGTTACAGGAAGAAAAGAAAAACTCTCAAGATCTAAAAAGATCTTGACTGAAGAAAAACAATAAAAGCTCTCACACTCGGATCATTGATTGAATGATTAGTTCAGAAGGATTATAATTGCCAGGGATGAAGAATACACAGTGAATTCGCCTCTATTTGTAGAGTGGGGAAATGTATCATTTCGAAAATGAAAAGATATTTCCGAAATAGTCAGGCCTGCACTTGGACTGTCGACCGCAATTATGAACAGTCGACCGTTCATCTTTTAACTTGAAAGTCTAGAGATGAACGGTCGACTGGTTCATCTTTTTCACAGAGATGAGCAGTCGACGGTTGTGACGGTCGACCGTCATTATGTGCGGTCGACCGCTGTAGTGCAGATTCAACTTTTATTTGGCGATTTCACATTATATTCTTTCCAAAACTAATTTGTCAATCAACAATGCTTTACATATATTCTCCTCACATAAACAAAAATAAATTATCTATTTTTGCTGACTTTCTTGATGATTTGAAGCACATGTTTCTTGTGTGCAATCTTCATTGATATTTTTGGTTCATGCTGTAACGCCCCTGCCCCTAGCTCAAACAATTTATACAATTTATAAGATAAATTAGATACTATGTATTACAATTGCCCACCACAGGCTGCCTCTCAAAAGGTGGTTAACCGGATTGGTGACTCTTGATCATAGGCTATTATATTTATATATTATTTTATTATGTTCATTTCCCGATATGGGACAAATCATCTCCATTCTCTTCCGTTCTCTCTCTCCGAATGCTCTTTCTCACGTGCAGATCACTCCACACGCCAGCACAGCAACGGAAGAGACAAAGCGGAAACAACAGCAGACATTTCTCCCGGGTGGACCCCATTCGAGATGACGTCATCGTCAAAGTGAAAGCACAACATTCTTACATGTTGTTTCATTCACGGGTGCCCCCCCCCCCATATTCCAATAATATTTCCATATACAACCCCCATAGGAAATCCTATGGGGCCAACTCCAAATCTCCTTTTTTTATATATATATTTTAATACATTTTTTATATTTTTTTAACACGGGGTGTTACACATGCATCTTTTGCCTGACTTCCAATCACTTTGAATATTTTCTTTTGGTTTTCCTTTTTCTGTAGATCCTGTAAATCTCAGATTAAAATATTAGTTGTAGATGATACGTTTTGTGCACACTAAACTTAAGGTCAACAATCTCTCCCTTTTGGTGTGGACAAAACATACCAAAAAATGTAAACATACCTTAGAATTTAAAAATATAATAGAAGAGGTTCAATTGCACCCCCTAAATCCAATACTCCCCCTAAATTCATTCATGGTAAGATTTTAATAAATGCGTGTTCATGATACAACCTATATGTAAAGACCAAAACTTGTTTGAAAACATGCATACATATATTTTGAGAGTCTAAACAATTTTTTAGGGATATAAAGTTTGACAAAAATATTATATTTTTGAAAACCAAAGAAAATCTACTTACATGATACCGTTGATCGCAAAATTTTTTGATATACAGTGAGAGCTCTACATGGTATCATAGATTTGAGATTTTGCCAATACATGAGTTAAAAGTTTTAATAAAATTAAAGTCGAATTCTCCCCCTTTTTGGAACACACCAAAAGATGCAAAATACAACTTCCATAAATCACGAAGAGGCCAAAAATAGAGCTGGCAGAATAGAGACCAGTCGACTGCACAATCGACCGATCAGAGTTAATAAGAAAGTATGTGCGATTGTAAACAAAACAGAGAGAGAGGTCGTCGACCGCTCAGTCGACCATGCATTCAAACAAGAAAATAATGATCATAATGGAAATCACTACACATAGATAAGTGCGAGACGAATCAGGAGTTTTGAAAGACATTCAAGTTGACATGATGAGCTTTGCAAGCTACGACATTCAATTTCTTGATAGATATGTTTACAAAACATATTCTGAAGAAGAGTTACACTGAAGCAAACAAGAGGAATCCCATACAAGTGCAACATCCTAACAAATATAAACTATTCATCAACATCATTGCCATCATCATCATCATCATCATTTTTGTCTTCATCTTCTTCATCACTTTCATCATTCGCCTCTTCGTCAGAAGGAGGAGGGAGAAGTTCCCAATCTTCTTTTCCTTGTAAATACTCGATGATATTGACATAGTAATTATAGACTTGCCTTTGATGGGTGGCGAATTGTGCATGAGTCACAAACATAGATGGGGTGGATGGAGGAGTAGCATTCTAGCGAGGAGAGGAGGAGGAAGGTGCTTATTGGGGGCTTTTAGCTTGACGATCTTGTTGGGCTTGACGACGGCAAGCCCATTGGGTGAATGGAACATCGATGCTCATTTGTTGGGGAAGTATGGGCAAGGGAGGCTTACTGAGAAGATATGACCCAACAGATATACGAGAATCAAGAGCAAGCTGATAAATAAGAGAACTAAACGGAAGAGTGCGATTCCTAGAGGATGCAAAATTCATGGTGCGAATAATAAAAGTTGCAAGGTCAAATTTATATTCGCCCGAAATGAGAAAAAAATATAAATAACTGATCTGCTCGAATTTCGGTCTTATCATTCTTTTTAGGGCCATATGCTGGCATTGACAATTTTATTTTGGACACGAACAACATCCGTAAATGTTGTGGGAGTAGGATGAGGAACATGAACAAATGGGTTTAATAATCATATACTTGATAGTCGTCTTGTCATGACCTGGTTTGTAGTCAAGGGAGTTGAAGTCAAGGTGATAGGCATCGAATTCACCTTCGAGCAACGCATATCACGTGCGAAGGTACTTGGGAGTGATTTTAACCCGTTTACGAAGAATTATAGATGATAATGTAAGATCATCATCCTGAATGCCCTCAAGATTTGCATAAAATTGGCGGGTTAAAGATTCAGAGTGGGTGCTAGGAGAAGTAAGATAATTTTTCCACCCAAAATTTTGGATAATTCTAACCATAGCACTAAAATGACCACCCAGAGATTCTAAATTTATCTCACGATTTACAACAACCGGAGCAGAAGCAAGAGATGAAAAATAAAGACCAACACAATTTGTAATTCTGAATATTCCTTCTCTAGTTATAGATTTAGATGCAACGACTTTCTTACCCTTAGATTTGTGAAAGGAAAAAAGACCGTGAGAAGCCATAAACAAACAAAAAGGGGGAGAGAGCGCCCAAAAACTAAAGAGAAAATTGTAAGAGAATTCTAAAAACTTTTGATGGGTTTGGAAGAGAAGAAGTTAGGGTTTTGTGGAGACTGAGGGAAGAAGAAGGGGAGTTATTTATATTAGAACTGTGGTCCCCGTATGATATAGAAGGAAGGAAATGTTTTGAGATCTGATCAGCCGATAGGATCAGTCGACTGTTTCAAGTAAGGAGAGGAACTGCAACATAAGTAAAGAGAGGAATTAACTGTAACGAATCTGGCAGAGGGCAGGACGGTCTACCGTGCATTCGACTGGTCCATTTTCGACCAGTTAGATATTTGGGAAGGAAGTTTTCTGAGCATAGGACGGTCGACCGTTCAGTCGACCGAACCACTTATGAGGTAACAGTCGACTATGCAGTCGACTGAGCAATAGAAAACCATGCACACGAAAAATCTTAGATGAAGTTGTAACATATCTTTATAAAAGATCATTTGTAATAGTTTTATCACTTGCATGCATTTCATAGATGGATAACCAATGTTTTAGATTTCTTACTTAAAGATGTGTCATCCATAGAGTGAAAGTAGATCAAGATTGGTTTACTGTTTAGATTTTACCCAGTGTTTCACTTCATCAGAAGAAATAATGTCCTTCTCCCCTTTTCCTTGATAGTGATGCAAAGTATTTATCTTCACCTGTCATATGGTTTGAGCATCCACTATTAAGGACCACCGATCCTTAGATTTGATGCGTTGATGCACCTACATCAAAATTAGTAGGTATAATTTTGGGTGCCCAAGTTGGTACTGAATCAGCATTTACATTCTTTCTCACCCAAACAAAATTAGTATTTCTTTTTAATGAACAATTATAAGATATATGTCCTAATTTAAAATAATCGTGACATGTAATACGATTATGCCTTGGATCATGCACATGTGCATAGTTGTGTGTTGGTTTGTAACTATTTTGGTGACTATGCATATATGTATGACAAGATTGCTTAGAATTTTAACGCTGTATTGACTCATTGTAACCAAGTCCTCGATTATCATGATATGACCTTGAATTCTTTGTGATAAGATAACTGGGCCCTTCATATTTTTCAACAATTTTTTCGAGCTCAATTATTCTATTACAAAGCCTTTTTCTAGTTTTCTCATCGTCTTTGGTATTCCAACAAAGAGTGTCTAAAGTAGAATCAAGTATCCCGTTTTGTTCGAGTGCTTCTTTACAACCTTCCACTACATCGTCAAATTTTCTTTTGCAATCATTTAAATCATCAGTGAGTTTATCAATATACACAGATTTCTCATGAATTTCCTTTAGATTTTCATCACGTGTTGCTAAAGATTTTTGAATCTGTTGTTTTAAATACTCATTTTCCTCTATTAACACATCATGATCTTTCCTAAATGACTCAAATTTTTCAATAATTAATTTTTATTTTAGCAATGCAAGAGTCATGTGATTCATTTGACATTTTTTCATATTATCTCAACTCTCGACTTAATTTTTTTGCATAATCTCTTAAACCATTACACATGTCAACTAAATCATCATAGGTGGGTTCTTCGATTACCTCTTCTTGAGGCGGTGATTGCACCTTACCATTTCCAAGTACCATGAATCCAAAGTTGTTGTCTTCTTGCTCTTCATCGCTGGAATCTGAACTAGCCATGTTGCATTCAATGCAATCTTTCTAAATCCTGAGTTGGAGTGATAATGATCCTTGTTTCTGTCCTGCGAGATGGGACAGCTTGCGCGAATATGTCCCGAATTTTTGCATTTTTAACATGTCATCTTTATCCTTTTCTCTTCCTCCTTGAGGCCTGCCATATTTTTTGTGCTTGAGATACTTACGAGATTATTTGGTCAATGGAGTGATAACTTTATCTGATTCTTCATGATCTGACTTTGATTTTGATGATTGCGAAGTTTCTGCTTTCAAGGCAATGGTCTTTTCTTCAGTTTTGGGTTTAATCCCAATGTTCTGCCGGTACCTCTTTATTTCGGTCATCTCCATCTTATACATCTTCAATTTTTCTTGGAAAGTGTAGTATTCGAACCCTTTTTCTTCAAATGTCTCTTTCATTGTTGCATCTTTAACGTCCCATTCAGGCGTGAGACAGCTTATGAGTTTTCTAACATTTCGGTCATCATCCAATCCCCTTACCTAAGCTCTCAAGCTCATGTGCGATAATCTCGAAGTGGGCAAGCATCTAATTTACATTCTCACCTTGCAACAAATGAAAAACATCAAACTTATAAAATCATAAATTAACTTTTATCTTTACCTCAGATGTAGTTCCTTCATGCTGTTTTAGCATGTTGTTCCAGATTTCATAGGCCATTTTGCAATTTTGCCCACATCGCATCAACTCTTCATTTTTTAGACCTTCACAGAGTGCTGTCATAGCCTTGAAGTTTGCAGGTTTTTAATGCCAGTTCAGCTTTTGTGAAAGTCTGCTTTCCATCACTGATAGGAATATCTGTTTTGTTTATGCAAACATTCCATACTTCTTCTCCAAACATCTGCAAAAAGTGAGACATACTGAAACATCATAACATTTTTCATCAAAATAAGGTGAACGTGTTAGACTTGTCCCATTGGAGATAAATGGCTCTGACGAGTACAAGTTTTAGGGAGGAGGGATTTCGGCCATTGGACCTTTTGCGGAAGCTTTTAAGCTCTTAATAAGCACCTCGCTTTGATACCACTGTTAAATCACCTTGGGGGGGGGGTGAATATGGTGATTGTGAGGAAATTAAAAACTTAAATAAAATTCATAAATTAAAGTAAATAGTTAGAGAAAGCAAACAAAAATGACTAGACAAGACACAGCAATATAACGTGGTTCGACCCCTAGGTTTACGTCCACACTACCTACTTGTAGCAATTCTCAGTCACAAGCGTTCCACTATACTTTAAACCCTTGTACAGTGATTCTCGGAATTTAGGCCAAGAGACGTATTACACATGCAGAGCTTCTACAACAAGTCCTCAAAAAACACACCGAAGTAGAAGAAAAGAAAAACTCTCAAGATCTAAAAAGATTTTGACTAAAGAAAAACAATAAAAGCTCTCACTCTCGGATCGTTGATTGAATGATTAGTTCAGAAGGATTATAATTGCTAGGGATGAAGAATACACAGTGAATTCGCCTCTATTTATAGAGTGGGGAAATGTATTTTTCCGAAAATGAAAAGATATTTTCGAAATAGTCAGGTCTGCACTTGGACGGTCAACGACAAATTATGAACAGTCGACCATTCATCTTTTAACTCGAAAGTCGAGAGATGACCGGTCGAATGATTCATCTTTTTTACAGAGATGAGCGGTCAATGATTGTGACGGTCGTCCGTCATTTTGTGCGGTCGGCCGCTGTAGTGCAGATTCAACATTTATTTGACGATTTCACTTTATATTCTTTCCAAAACTAATTTATTAATCAACAATGCTTTACATATATTCTCCTCACATAAACAGAAATAAATTTTCTATTTTTTCTAGCTTTCTTGATGATTTGAAGCACATGTTTCTTGTGTGCAATCTTCATTGATATTTTTGGTTCATGCCTATTTTTCTTGATTTCCAATCACTTTGAATCTTTTCTTTTGGTTTTCCTTTTTCTGTAGACCCTGTAAATCCTAACTGAAAATATTAGTTGTAGATGATACGTTTTGTGCACACCAAACTTAAGCTGAACACATGAGACCATCCAGCTCTTGGATCTGAGAAGTTTTCGGGATCTCCCCCTCTCAAACTCATGATGGATGAATCAGTGTGAGTTTGTATTAAGGGCTGGATGCGGAAGTGGGAGAGCATTGATGAGTTGTGTTTGGATTCCATGGAGAAACACAAGCAAATGCAATTTTTTTCCTTTTTTAACAACGAACGATGACCGCGATGGAGGAGGCAGCGGCAACAGATAGAGCGGGAGTAGAGAGAAGTAGGGTTAGCGTTTCGAGTCTGGGTTGGATTTATTTTATTTTATTTATACAAAAATGGTATGGTTTCGGGTATTAGGGTTTAGAATAGGTTTTCAGGTTTTAGGGTTTAGAATAAGGTTTCGGGTTTGCTTGAGGTAGTTGTAGAGATTAAAGGGTAGATTGCGGCTAGGGTTAACAAATTTGGGTGTTTGGATTTTGAGGACGTCGGGACTGAGATGTCGAGATGCATTAGGGGTAGATGGCGATGAGAAGACGGGGGGGGGGGCTTCGGGAGTTGGATTCGGAAGGTGAGGGTGTTTCGGCGGCTAGGATTAAGGTGAGGATGTTCGGGGTGATGAGTATGATGGATTCATTAGTTGGGTTCGGGAGATGAGGGTGTTTTCGCGGCTAGGGTTAGGGTTGTGGGTGTTCGGAGATGAAGGCAGAGAGGGTTTGGGTGGTTGGAGATTGGGTGTTGACGAATTGGGTTAGGGGAGATGGGTTTCGGGAGATGTGTTCAGGTGGCAGCGGGATATGGAGGTCAAGGAGCAGCAGGTGGGTGATCTTGGAGTTGGGTTTGAGATTTTGTCGGGAAGAGAGGTCGAGTTGTATAGATTGAGTTCGGGAGGTTGAAGGAGAGGGTAAGGATTGTGGTTGTTATTGCCGCTCTTGGTTGTTGCTGCCGATCTTGCTGGTTGTTGAAGGAGGTGTTAGGGTAGCGTAGGAGGCGGCTGTTGAAGTTACCGCACTTGTTGTTGTTGGATTAAGAATTAAGGATTAGGGAGGATACTGTGTAATTAGGGTTAGTGAGAGAGATGTGTCAACGGGAGGTGGAGTGATTCTGATAAAGGCGGGAACTACTCCACCTCGATAATGAGGAAAAAATAGCATAGACCTTATAGGACTAGAGGCTCTGATAATGTTAGATTTAGAAATAGAAAAGAATACTTTATTGGATTATTGGGTTGATTAATTTAAACTGAGTACAATGTCTCCTATATATAGGAAAGAAGTAAAGACTAAATTAATACATTATTCGATATGAGACTAAACTAACATCTCATATATATATATATATATAAAGTCACAGTTACAAGCGTCGATCAAGTTTACAAGAGGTAAAATTGAAAGAATAAAAGAAGTATCGAAATAAATGTGTCGGAATAGGCCAAAGCAAATAAGAAATTTACAATAGTTAACAAAACTCGCTGCCAAATACTAAATCTGCCCAAATCCACTGCAACCGCCGCGAAGAAGAAATTCACAACAGAAAGAGCAACGGTAAACAAAAGTAAACAGCAATAGCAAATGGCAATAAAGAACCAGAAGTAGTGGAGCCAGATATAAGGACTCCTATAGCCTGCAAACCGTAATGAAATCAAAAACCACAACCCAGGGAGCATAGCCAAAAGGCTCAAAACTCAATAACAGAGCAAGCAAGCGCAGCATCCGGGCAGAGAACAGCTAACCGACTACACAAAAGATAGAAAACAATGGGTGCAACAATGCCAATAAAAGAAACAGGAAAAAATAATCAATCCACCAACGCAACAAACACAGAACAAAGAAAAAAGAAAATACAAGCCATTAGAAACTCAAAAAAGAAGCTGATACACAATATAAACAAAGCAGAGATTCAAAACCAGAATAAAGGAAACTTAAAGGAAAGCAAACGATGAGAGAAAGGCAGAGAGCAATATACACAGCAACATTAGAATAGAACAAAAGTAAGATACGAAGTAGTGAGTAACACAAATGGTGGTGAAAGTTGACAATCAGTAGCCAGAGGAGCATTAAAGCAGTCAAGACCTAAACCAGGTCCAAAGCCACCCAAAAACCTGCACAGAGAGAAGTAAAAAGGAAGAGAACCGAGCAAGGAGACCACCATAACCATCGATGATACATAGCTCTGCAAAGAAAACCCAAAACATTCGAGAGGAATGAAACGAATAAAAGATAATAAAATAAAAGTAGTCAAAGATGTAAAGCAACATTAAACAACATGAGACAAAGATGAGATTGCTAACTCAAGGTTGGTTAAACGAAGCTTAGTCAATTTATTAGGAGGAAGAATTTGAGCCCAAAATGTAGTTAAAAGGAGATCATTAATAAGGCCATTATTGTTGTGAGGAGTATTATCAAAGATTCTATTGTTTCTTTCCTTCCAAATGATCCAAATCAACGTCATCATGGTTAAATCCCACGAAGACCGATAAGTCCATTTGACACGATGCAGACGTCAACCGTCCCACCAAGAAGATATGGAACCTGGCTTACCGTGCACCTTCCGAGCCTTCTTGCAAATGGTCCATAATGGAAGGATGACAAGGCATTTGATAAATAAATGCCTCGCGGTCTCGTTACCAGTATCGCATTAAACACATTTTTGGTCAAGAGCGAGATTTTTTTATTGCGGTTAGCCACAGTGAGAAGTTTATTGTGGATAGTAAGCCACGTGAGGATATGGGCCTTCTGGGGGGTGATACACTTCCACACAGGTTTGGAGAAAGAAGCAATAACACCTCCGGAATTAAGGAAGCTATAACAGGACTTAACGGTATAAGAACCGGAGTTAGTCCAATGCCATAAAATGCCATCTTTAGGGTGCAATTGATAGTTCCTTAATAACATAATTAATTGGAGGAAATGAGGATACAGAGTTGTAGGGGGAGATCTACGAAAAGTGATATTCGAATCGCTCGCGTTGTTATGGGACACAAGATAATTTGCCAGAGACACGTTAGGATTGGCAGCAAGATGAAAGATAAATAAACCGCATTTGAAAGGACCAACTACCTTCCAAACTTCTTTCCAAAAGGGAGAGGCCAGTGAAGAAAGGGTAAGATGGAGATCCCATACTGGGTGACATTATGATATCTATGGACCACAAGACGACCACAAACCAAATCATCATGTTTGAGGATTTTCCACAACCATTTGCCGAGAAGAGCTAAATTCTAATGCCTAAGTTTCAGAATACTAAGGCCGTCTTCACGCTTCGATTTGCAAAGAAGTTTCTAATTACAGAGGTGTTTACCGATTTTCAAAACAAATGATCCGGACCAGAAGAAATTTCTCCTAATTTGATCAATCTGTTTGAGAACCCAAGAAAGAACATAGAAGAAAGACATCATATACAGAGGGATAGAAGTAATGATAGAGTTAATGAGAATCAACCTACCACTTCTTGACAATTGGCGACCAGACCAGGCATTAAGTCTGGATTCAACCTTGTCAATCATCGGAAGCCAGTCATTCTTATGAAGTTTACCCCACTTTAACGGGATTCTGAGATAAGAAATAGGAAAAGAAGCTTAAGCACTATTAAAGAAGTGCGTGCTTTCAAGCTGGCAATTATCGAAACTGCCAAGCCAAAGAACATAAGTTTTTTTTTGGAAATTAATAGTCAATCCCGAAGCATTTTCGAAGATATAAAGTAGAAGCTTAAGATTGCAAAGGGAAGGACCAACAGGTTTTGCAAAAATTATCGTATCATCCACATATTGAAGATTAAGCAGTTCTCTAAAACTACAAAAACCACCAAGCCCTTCAATAATATTAGCTTCCCAAGCTTTAAGAAGTAACTTGCTGAACACATCAACGACAAGAGAAAACAAAAGCGAAGAAATAGGACCCCCTTGACGAATGCCTCTTTTACATTTGAAATTATTTCCTTCAATACCATTAATGATGACCGACGAAGTGCTAGATAAAAGGCTAGATTTGATCCATGAGATCCATTTAAGGCAGAACCTACGATGTAAGAGAATGTCAAAGAGGTAATCCCAATTAACTTTGTTGTAGGCTTTCTCGAAGTCAAGCTTCAAGAGAATACCGTCAAACTTGGATTGGTGACAACCCGAAATAATTTCTTGTGCACAAGCCATACTATCTAAAATGAATGTGTTCTTGATGAAGCCTGACTGGGCAGGATCAATCAAAGAAGAGATAACCGAGTTGAGAAGGTTAGCAAGCACTTTTATAATGATTTAAAAAAGTGCATTAAGGAGACTAATTTCTCTAAAAGCAGAGACTTGATTATCACCAATAATTTTGGGAATAAGAATGAAGTGCATATAATTAATCCTATCAAAAGCGAAGAAATAGAATCTCCTTGACGAATGCCTCTTTTACATTTGAAATTATTTCCTTCAATACCATTAATGATGACCGATGAAGTGTCAAAGAAGAGGCTAGATTTGATCCATGAGATCTATTTAAGGCCGAACCCACGATGTAAGAGAAAGTCAAAGAGGAAATCCCAATTAACTTTGTCGTAGGGTTTCTCGAAGTCAAGATTCAAGAGAATACCTCCAGACTTGGATTGGTGAAAACCCAAAATAATTTCTTGTGCACAAGCTACATTATCTAAAATGAATCTGTTCTTGATGAAACCTGACTAGGCAGGATCAATTAAAGGAGAGATAATCGAGTTGAGACGGTTAGCAAGCACTTCCACAACGATTTTAAAAAGTGCATTAAGGAGACTAACTGGTCTAAAAGCGGAGACTTGATTATCTCCAATAATTTTCAGAATAAGAACGATGTGCACATAGTTAATCTTATCAAAAGATAACTGGCCATTGAAAAGATCGAAGAACATATCGAATAAATCATCTTTTAGTAGGTCTCAAAATTATTGAAAGAAAAAGGAAGGGAAATCGTCTAGACTATGAGCCGAATCACTACGCATAGAGAATACCGCCAATTTAATCTCTTCAAGGGGGAAACCCATGAGATTTTTAAAGAATGAAAGAAATGCCAATTGAAATTCGTCATTAGAGTGTAATTCGATGTTGTTCGCTACAATGGAAAAGATTCAATTACATCTTTGACGATGAGAAGTGAAGTTATGGAATAAAGAAGTATTGCAATCATCGGCTTGGAGCCATTTGATCTTAGCACGTTGAACATTTGATATGATCAAGATGAAGAATAGAATTAAATTATTGCTTACAATTACTCATCTTCTTACAATTGAGATCAGAAATAGGACCCGATTCTTCAAAAAGATCCACCGATTGAATGGTAGAAAGTAAAAAAAATAATTTGAGCGCATGAGAGCATCTAAATCTCTCTTTACGCCAGATTTTACATACATGTTTAACCGCGTGAAGTTTTGGGCGAATCCAGCCCAGGTTGTGGGACCCAACAACCGAGGAAAGACAACTGATTATGAGGTTCACGAAAATCTAATCTTCCAAACAAAATATCTGAAAATAGAATTTGTATAATTTGGAAAAGTTAAAATTATAATGCAGTTCGATAGGAACATGATTAGAATAAGGGTTCAGATATGCTTGAACAAAAGAGTTTTGGAAGAAGTTAACCCAGTCTTGTGAAACTAAGAAACGATCTAATTTAGCCATGGATGGTAGAAGGCACATGTTGGACCATGTGAATGATCTACCATTCATCGGGAGGTCAATAAGATCAAGAGCCTGAATACAATCATTGAAGGACTGAGAGTCTCTCAATGAAGAATGGTTTCCAAGACTTTAATGGTGGAATCTAGTACGTTAAAGTCGCCACAGAAAATCCAGAAACCATTAATAGAAGTGGCAAAAGAATTGAATTCGTTCAAGAATTCAAGACAACTATTAGAGGTGGATGGACCATAAACAGAGACCACAGTAAGGATGCGATTAAATTCAAGCCAGTCAAGGCAAACAAGTAGAAAGAATTGAAGGCAAAGAACCGAAATTAAATTAAAAGTAGAAGCTTTATAGCCAAGCAGGATCCCTCCACAGGAATCGATAGTGTCAAGGCTAATCCATCGAGTAATTATTTTTCCCCCTGAGAGATCGTGTAATAGTGGGGTGAATCGAATCACGTTTTGATTCTTGGATGGAAATGAGATCACAATGGTATAGGAAATTAGGTGAAAGATAGCTTCTTGTTTGTGGGAGCTACCCATACCACGAATATTTCAAGACATGTTAACCGTAATGGAGCTTGTCCACACCAGCTCTAGAGAATTCAGAATTACGAATGAAGTCATAAATATCATTGTAGGAAGGATCAAAGTCAAATCCCATGCGAGAAGCTAGGTCTAGCATATCCTTGTTGGATAATGTATCAAATTGAATTTGATAGACAAAAACCCAGAGATTCCTTGGGGTTGGGGACCATCGGGACCAGAGGAATTTTAAGTCCTGCTTTAAGCCGCTAAAGTGGCCTCGAGGAGGAAGGTAAATGAACATATTTCTGTGCACGAATACGAGCACTCGTTCGGATGAAAGAGGAGTTATATATTTTTTTTGGATTATTTATGTTTAGAGGATGAATGTGGTTTCGATGAAGGGATTATTAGGAGTAGTAGGTGAAGAGGGGGGGAGAATGAGGAAAAATATCAGGCAATCCTCCGAGATAGGAATTCCCTTAGAGAAACCAGAATCATTCAATTTATCGACCAACTCGAATGAAGTTGAGAAAGAAGAAGTCTTCATTGGAAAAGATATAAGCTGAACTTTAGTACATCCTAAGGATGTAAAAGCCAGAAAAGAAGGGGACGAGCCCACACTAAAAATTCTAAAGTGAAAGTAATAAGAACTAGAATGCAGTAAAAAAGACCCAGGATTATCAAAAAAAGATAAAGAGAAGACCGAAATATCCTTGATCATAAAATAAAAGGAATGGGAAATAACAGACCTTGCAGCTGGCACTGTGTTCAAAAAGTTCTTTTTCCTCGTCAGTAAGTAGGCTGTCAGATTCCATCCAAGCAATAGAAACCAATTTCTTTATCAGAAGTTCCCTTAGAAGGAAGGGAAAATTCAGCTAAATGAGAAGACGAAGGTGCTTGCACTACGGATTTGTATTTATCCCATTCAGAAGAGTAGTAGGGGTAAACATTTCAGGCAGGCCAAGTGTTGGTAACGGCAGTGGAAGAGGTAGTGATGGATTCAATGGCAGAGCAGGTCAGCAGTGGCAAGGAATGAGTAGCAAGAATAAAAGCATGAGAATTCAACATAGGCAGAGAAGAGGGAACATCAGAGATAGCAACACAGACCGTAGATGGTAGGGAAGTAGGTTTAGGTGAAACTTTGGTGGAGAGAGAAGGGTTAATCCATACTAAGTTAGGAGGCTTTACGAGAGATTGGGAACTCACCGCTAGATTAATACCCGCACGATTAGAAGTGGGGTAGTTGAATTGCCCACCATATGTGCATTCAGAATTGGATTTGGGATAAGAAGTAGGTTTGGCAGAAGCAGGGTGGGGTTTGGAAGAAGAGCCTTTAGTAAAGATCCCAACAAATTAGTAGTTTCCATAATGATAGAAGTGGGGGCAGTAACTGACAAAGTGGCAGGAACATAGGCAATAGAATCATGATAACAAAAATCTAAAACGATGAGTCTCCAATTATGAGAGTGTAAGCAGAGACTCTATCAGTTTGGTTGGAATGTAAAAATAATGCTTCAACTTGAAGACAACTAGAGGCCAACAGAGTGGTAGACAAAGTACAAGTGAGATAACGGATATATTTGGTCATGTCACCAACCAGGCG
The DNA here is from genome assembly GCA_017893485.1 of Hemerocallis citrina. Classification (NCBI taxonomy): domain Eukaryota; kingdom Viridiplantae; phylum Streptophyta; class Magnoliopsida; order Asparagales; family Asphodelaceae; genus Hemerocallis; species Hemerocallis citrina. The sequence goes on from CM030362.1 coordinate 99,320,111, forward strand.
AGGGGAATCACAGTAAAGGGACGTCCTAAAATGGAAACTTTGGTAGGTTGAGATTGAAGAGCAGGTAAAGCAGAACCAAAATACAGCCACTTACGAATCAAAATATTAACCAAGCCAACAACAAATGATTTTTTAACCACCAAATCCTGTAATATTTTATGTGTGGCACAATTATTAACAATCTCCCCATTGGAACAAGCATTAACAGCCCATGTCCAAGCCGAGACGTTGCAAGTATTTCAAAAAATGTGTCTAAAGTAGAGTTGGATATAGAACCTCCAGAAAATGTATAGCACTGAAACATTCCAAAGAGTTTTTTTTTGGAAATAAGCTTCTGAGAGAGTTCGCAGCAAACCACCAACAATGGGGAGAGCATCTTGGGGGGGGGGGGACCAGAAGTTGAGATGATGGAGGCATCGAAAGAAGAGCGGTGGAGTCAACAAGCTTGGCTTGTTTGGGTTTTTATACATAAATCTCAAAAGAGTTTTGCTTGGAAAGAAGGAAAATCCTAGTGCAGAAAACACTCGATCAGAAATCGGTGCTCCCAAAGGAAGACCGAGGAGATGTTGTAGAGGGAAGCATCGGTTACGGGAGTAACCCATCTTTTCACAAAAGAGTCATTTCATCTTTTTAACACAAATCCATTTGAAGCGGCCGGATTGTAAACTGCGGAAGCGATACGATTTAGAGATGGATTTGGAGGAAGAAGATGAAGAGGTGGAGGACAAAAAGGAGGAAGGGCGGGAAAACCCACCAATAAGGATCAATGGAGGTTTCTGGAAAGTGGCCCAAGTATGGGAAATGGGCCTGCTAACAAATAAATTAGAAGTCTTCTTATTTTTATTTTTCTACACCACTTCGACCGAAGAGGAATCCATAACGAAGCCCACGGTCCATAGAAGGAAACAACTGAGAGAGAAGAAGGGGAACGAAATGGATTGTAAATGTTGACTGAGTCAACACTAAACAAATACTGTAGAGATAGAAGAGGCAAAGAAGCCTTAAGAAAAGACCGTAGAAAAGGAAAGATAAAGAAAATAATTAAGAACAGAAAGTAATTGATCAATCAAACCAAACGTCAAGAACAGAAAAAAAGGAGAAGCAATCAGCAACAAATAACTCAAAAAAAGAGAACACACAAATCTAAAGCCCTAACAATATACAATAAGGGAAAAATCACACAAGAAGAATCAAATCATAAAAAGTCAATCATGAACAATAAGGATACTTACAATGAAAATGGGTAAAAGGTAGGAAGGGATGGAATCAGGCAAAGAAAATGGACCGAATCTAGAGGAGCCAGCCCTACCAAGCACTGAATCGGCACAACGAAGAGAACTACAGAGCCCAATGAATAAAGCCAACAACACCTACGAGATTCCCAGGGCGAGATAAGGAAGCAAACTCAACTAAAGGCTCAGATCCAGCTCATCCAAAACTAGATCTAGAAAAAAATATACAAGATCGAGGAGATCTGAGAAAAGAACACAAGGAGAAGGAGTGGTGGAGGGTGGCAGGGCGCTAGAGTGAATGAATATAGGAGATCCGGGGTGGTGAAACTAGAACAAGAATGTTTGGTATAAAGGGGAATAAGGGACATCCAACAAAGAGAGAGGACAAGAACAAGGAAGAAGGAAAGTGACTAAGGGGATAGTTTGTAAGCGTACAAAATCGCAACAAGTAGTATAGTTTAAGTGAAAAGAGTATCGACCCAACAAAAACTAATTATTTTACTGAGTACGGAAATTTACTAGATTAATTACTATTTGGAAAATTAATATTTGATTAAGAAAGCAGCTAAATTAAATTAATCTAAAGAACTAACTAACCTAAATAAAAAGAATGAAAATAAGAAATTTTGTTGTTTGTTAATAGCGAAACTAGGTCTAGGGCTTTTGATTTCACATAGTTAATCCAATACAATTCATAATTCCATGTAACTCGAAATTCTACTTTTCATGTAGACCAAAATCCCCTAATTATTCAATATTTTCTCTCAAACAACACCAAAATAATCCCTAATTAACAATTTATCATATCTCTATGCAAATTTAATTAATTGAAGACTCATTAAGTTCTATGGATTTCTTTATAGTCACATTATTCGCGGTAAATCATCAATAATTTCGCTCAATCAATGATGTCTAATTCTATAATTCTAAATCATGAATTACCTCTCGGTCTCTCCATGATTCAATAAATCATAAAATAGTTGGTCAAACAGTTGCACGCATTAAGAACAAATACTTAAACGCACAACCATGAGAAATTAGAAAAATAAAATAACATGGAGTTCAAATTGTGATATCAAAACTATGCTACATCGAAGCCATAGAAAGTAAAATTAGTTCATAATAATTTTGCAACTAACAAACAAGTTTTTGGATTGCACAATAAAAATTAGAAAAGAGAAGAAAGAACTCGATTATTGTTTGAAGTCAAAATTGAAGAACATCGGGATCCGTGCCTTTCTTATTCTTTTCATAACTTCTTCCTTGATTTCCATGCCGTTCTTGATTTCTCTCTCCTTCCGTACAAGAGCTGCAAACGCAATCCCCTTTTCCTATTTCTTTTTTGTTCTTTCTTTCACGCTGCCACCTACTGCCACCTTTTCCCCTATTTTCTCTCTCCTCTCTCCTCTCTCCCCTCTGCTCGAAATTCGTGCCGCCCACCTTTTTCCAAAAGCACCCCTCTTTCTTATACAGGATTAGGGTTAGTTAGATAATTATTAGAGTTAGTTAATTATTTATTAGATAATTAATTAATTAATTAACTAAAAGATCTATAGAATAAAATTAATCTATTAAAATTTTGAACTAATCAATTGACTAATCCTAATTTAAATCCACTCAACTTTTAATTTTTATTACAAAATTTTATTCTCCTCCTAATTGACCATAATATTTTCTGTTAATTCTTCAAGGGACCAATTTGTAAAAATATGTACTTGGGTGTTTGAATTTTGAAATCTTGATCCTTGTTTTCTTTCTTGATTTCACGCAAAACACACACCTTTTGCACTTATCCATCTCATTCCTACAAAAACAAACAAATAAATAATATTGAGTAGAAACATGATAAATTTCAAAGAAATAAACGAGAACTTGCAATTTTAATGCATTAAAAAGTAATAAAATTATATAAAATTTCACTCATCAAATACCCCCCAAACTTAAGATTTTATTTGTCCTCGAGCAAAAAGTAAAACCATAAATCAAAGGATAATAATCATAATTAGTCGCAACTCATCGCACCCGGAGGACTTATCATGCAAGCATCAAATTTTCAACTTAGTACAAAAACAATAGCAGATAAAGGAAAACTAAGCATACAATCACATTTCTAGTGTAATTATTCATACATAATTTCCAACCCAATTAAAATTTTCATGTAATTAATGTAATTATATCATGTAACAACTCCATCTACGATCACCCCTTCTCACAACTACAAACAGAGTAGCAAACTAGAGTTTTTTCTTCTTCTTTTTTCCTCTCTAAGTTGTCACTTGCCTTTTGACGCGGATGCAAACATTTGTGATGAATTCACCCGGTTACTCAACAAGTCACAAACTTTGAGTATTTTTGCATACTCATATTTCAAGTTGTCGTTTGACGTAAAAGTAAACATTGGTGATGAATACCCCTAGTTACTAAGCAACTTAAAATATTGGAGTAGATCAAACTTTATTCATTCAATTATTAATTATTATCAATCTATTTACTTAAACTCTGTTTATGACTAGATCAAAGGGGATAATCACAAGAAAAAATATCTCATTTTTCTTTATGTATAATCACATGACTCTCACAATTTTGTAAGAAATTTTGAACTTCAATAATCCTAAAGAAAATAACTATGCTTAATCTTGTTTTATAAGATATTGACTATCCAAAATCAAAAAAATTGCAATGATTTTGCACAATAAAAAACCCAAAGTGTAATGGTTAGCTTTATTGAAGTCCTTTTTTTTCAAATATATATATATATATATATATATATATATATATATATATATATATATATATATATAATTGTACCCTTTCCTTAAACTTGAATATCACATTGTCCTTAATGGGTAAGGAGAAAGGAAAAAAATAATGAGAAAAGTTCAGAATTACTCCCCTTATTCATGTTGAAATTATGGATGAGTGGTGTTCATTGTTTCAGTCATATCTAGAGTTGTAGATGTCCAAATCCCCTGATTCTTTTTGTAATGGGAATCTAAGACAATTTCCTTCGATCGCTCTTTGAAATACTTTTTCAGATTCAGACTCCAGCTTTGCCCAAAAACAGCCATCAAAGTAGGTATAGAATAACAACTCCGCTGGAAACCCCCAAACTTATGCAATCCTATAAAATAAAATAAAAATAAAATTAGAGTAAACTAAAAGAAAAAGAAATTCTAAATGCAGTAAAAGAATGGTTGCCTCTCAAGAAGCGCTAAGTTTTAAGTCTTTAGCCAGCGTAGTAGCTGAGATGGTTATGTAACACCATGATCCAACACCATACGGGCCTCTCTTCTAATAATTCTCTTCATGCGTGGATTGGATTTTTTCAGTGCATCCCAAAAACTAGCTGGAAGCGGGTTAAGATCAAGTTTGAGTTTCTTATTTGAAGATGACGTCTTTGATATCCCCACCTCTTTGAATTTCAGTTGAGAAGAAAGATGAATGGATGGTGCAGTATCTAAATACATAACATATTCCAAAATATTTTCTTTCTCAGATTCAAGACTTAGACATACTTCGATTGGTAACTTTTCAACTTCGGCCTTATGTTTCTTGCCCACACTTAAATCAGTTTTACTTACTTGAAAACATGAGTGTACTTCGGCAGGAAACTCCATGAATTTAAAGACATCAAACGTTACTTGCTCATCCTCAACTCTTAAAATAAGTTTTCCTTGTTAGACATCAATCAAAGCTCTTCCCGTAGCTAGAAAATGTCGCCACAAAATCAATGGAATTTGTTCATCTTTCTCCATATTAAGCACTATAAAATCAGCTGGAAATAGAACTTGTCTACCTTTACTAAAATATCTTCAATTAGTCCTCTTGGGTACTTGATAGATATGTCTGCCAATTGTTAAAAAATTGTAGTAGGCTTTAATTCTCCAATACCAAGTTTCCTAAAAACTGAAAAGGCATAAGATTAATACTTGGTCCTAAATCTCACAAAGCATTATCAAAAGAAGAATTTCTAATAGTGCAAGGAATTGTAAAACTCCCTGAATCTTTAAGTTTATAAGGCAAATTCTTTTGTAATATTGCACTACTCTCTTCGGCTAGCATCACCATTTCATGTTCCCCCAACTTTCGCTTGTTTGATAAAATATTCTTAAAAAAGTTAGCATATTTAGGCATATATTTTAAAGCTTCAATAAAAGAAATATTAATAAGCAATTTTTAAAAATACTTAAAAATTTAGAGAATTGATTTTCAAGATTATTTTTTTTAATTCTTTGCAAAAAAGAAATAGGTGGATCATAAGGTGAGAAGATAAGTTTTAGAATTTGACTCCCTGGAAATCGTGGTGTTTGAAGCTCTGTTGCTTTTCTTAGAATTATCAATATGATGGTTGGCCACCTGCTATATTTGTTCCTCCAAATTTAGTTGTAACTCATCTTGCTTTTCAACCACATTTTGTCATGCAGTATGTGCTTGTGGTTGATCAATTATTCTCCTACTTCTCAGTGTTAATGCTTTGGCATGCTCCTTTGGATTGGTCATGGTGTTACCAGATAAGGTTCATGTTGTCCTCTCTGTAAGAATATTTGAAATCTGACCAATTTGAGCCTCAAGGTTGTGAATTGAAGCCGCATTATTTTATATCGCTAAATCTGTCTTCTGCATGTATTGCATAAACATCTCTTTAAGTGTCGGCTTCTTTTCTTGATGTGAAAAATTTTGTGATGGTCTAATTGCTCCTTGATTGTTATTCCAAGAAAGATTGTGGTGGTTTCTTCATCCTGGATTATACGTGTTCGAATAAGGATTGTTTTAATGTTGAAAGTTTGACACATAATTTGTTTGTTCGGAATTTGGTTGAGCAAAAGGATTTCCCACTTGGCAATCAATACTTGAGTAATTTCCTGCACAATGATCACAAATAATATTAGTCTAAATAGCATTAACATTTATATTACCTAATTGTTTAGATAAAGTAGCAATTTGTGGAGTCAATGTAGTAATAGGATCAATGTCAAAAACTCCAACCACTTTTCTTGGCATTGCTCTCTCTGAAGATCATTGGTAACTGTTAGACATCATCTCCTCTAAAAGTGTAACGCCCCTGCCCCAGACTCAAACAATTTATACGGTTTATCAAACAAATTATTTATAGTATAGTACAACTGTCCACCACATGCTGCCTCTCAAATGGTGGTTAACCGAATTGGTGACTCTTCATCATATGCTATATTATTTATTATTATTTATTCTAGTTCAATTCTCGATATGGAACTAATCCCATACTCTTTTCCCTCCTTAATCCCGTGCACAGCAACTGCTGCAGCCTGAGACCGGGTGGGACCCATGCTTTCCACGTCGGCAAGGCAGCTGGCGCTGCCTTCACACATCCCGGGTGGGCCCCTGCTGACGTTAGCTGAGGTCAACAGCAACAACCCTCCATTGCTTTCTCACACCGTAGGCCCCCCTCTACCACTTTTATTTACAACTTTGCCATCCTCTTATATATACTAGATTTTCCCGTAGACACGTGCCTACGGCACGTCTTCAGAACGATACAAAACACAAAAAGTCAGGTAAATAATAAAACAACAATTATGTAGCTCAAGTTTGAATAGTATAACAATAACTAGTTGTAAATAAAATTTCATGTTTCCATTAGTATATGTTGAAAAATAATTATAAATGGGGGTGTAAGTGGAAAATGATGAAATTTAACTGTTGAAGAGATATTTGCTATTTTCAATATAACATGTGCAATAAAAAAACATAAAAATTCTGAAAATTTACAAACATGGTCTCTTAAAATCTAAATTTCTAATTAATAAAGAAAGAATGAGAGAGAGAGAAAAAAAAGAGAGAAATATGAAAAAGTGAAGAGAGAAGAGAGAGATAGTAATAAAGTAATGGATTTTTTAGTTTTGGAGGGAAAAAAATAGTTTTGGGTTTGAAATTTTGGGGGGAAAATGTCTTTTGTGAGGTTAGATGTAGGCCTTTAATTTTAGGGGGATTGAATGTGAGCCACTTGATAGCTTTCTTTGTGTATTATACACACACACACACACACACACACACACACACACTATATATATATATATATATATATATATATATATATATATATATATATATATATATATATATATATATATATATATATATATATTATATCTTTTTAGAAAAGTTCATAGGCTGCTTCATGAATTTTGCCCATAAGCGCACCTCCAGCTGCTGCATCTACCATAGATCGATTTGTAACTCCCAAACCATTATAGAATATTTGGATTTACATCTATTTCGGTAGTTCATGATGATGACACTTTCTCAATAACTCTTTATATCTCTCACATGCATCATATAAAGACTCAAAATTTTTTATGTTGCAACGAGTATGCAACATTGTATGTTAGAAGATGATTTTTTGATTTTTTGCCGATAGTTTGTATAAATTTTTAAAACCTTTTAATGATGCTACTTTACAATTTTCAAAAACATATACATTTACATCTAGTGGTATTTTACCTGCAATTGTCACCATAATGACAACAATTAATGATTTGATAAATGACCCTCATATTGGAACAATGGTTTATGCTGCTTATCTAAAATTTTATAAATATTTTCATCCACTTTCTATGTTATATTGTGTGATTAGTGTAATGAATCCCATGATTAAGTTAGAGGGCACAAAGAATTTAATCGAGATTTTTTATTCATATGCTCCACATGATGAAATAGTTGATTTTGATTATGTTTATTTATTTATTTTTTCAGTTCACAATTTGGATTGTTTTGAATAATTTATATGATAGCTATGGTGGGCTTTTTCATCTAATACTACACAAACAAAAAATGTTAGTTCTTCTTCTTCTTCTTCTTCTTCTTCTTCTATATTGTCAAAGGAAAATGGTCTTGCAACTAGTGGTGTTTTAAATCTCATTAAATAAATAAAAAACCAAGAACAAATTCACCAAATGAGTTGAATTGGAATAATGCACAACCACCCATCGATGATGTAGTAGATGCCTTAAATTTTTGGAAAACCAATGAAAATATTTTTTTTATCATTTCTCATATGACTAAAGATTTGCTAACTACACCGGTGTCAACCAATGCATCGAAAAGTATTTTTTCTCTTGGTGGTAGCCCGAACAGGAATCGCTTGACATCGAAAAATTTGAAGATGCTAGTTTACGCAGAAGATTGATGAAAGCGGAAGAGAGGATCCAAGATTTACTAGAAGCATAAACCGGCTTAACAAGTAGTGACGATTGAAGATCTACTAGAAGTGCACAATTTGATCATGTATTGTACTAGAAGTGCACAATTTGATCATGTATTGTAAATAATTGGGAAATTTAGGGGGATGAAATTCTATATTTAGGTTTAGTAGAAGTGCATGACAATAGTTCAATGTCTTCTTTTCAATCTAAACAAAGGAAATCTCGATCTCTAAATATAAATATTCCCCTTATATTGTAATTTGATAAGATTTGTATCAAATGTTACTTATCAATTTGATTGTATTTGAAATTCTATAATTCATTAAATCAATTTATTTATGATTATCTATTTTATCTATATATTCTTACAATTGTTGTCTTCATTCACCATAACCCTTTATCTTTGTAATCTTATCTAAAGAAAAAAATTAAAAATTTAAAAAAAATGTGAAAAACTGCCAATTTCACAAACCCGTATTGACCCAGCCTGGTCCCCGAGCCAGGGGCTAGGGGCCAGGGGCCAGGTCCAGGATGCCACTTCCCCCAGATGTAGCACGACTCCGTCGGGTACGCAAATCCCCTTAGCCTGGCTCGTGAAAGCCGGGGCTTGGGTCAAACCCATGGGGTTTCGACCCGGCCCGGCCTACTAGGCCCGAATGCCACCCCTAACCATCGACTATTAGGGCAACAACAATTTATTTTCTTTGTAATCACATTCTAATAAGACAATTTATTTATATTTATTGATATGGATAATTAACAAGTTTATGTTTGGAATTGATTGTATGTAGGAAATAATGTTGGTGGGCCTCTTGTCATATAAAAATCTTTAAGGAAACTTTGAAGGTTTATTTATTTATTTATTTATTTAAAGAATAAATGTGACCGTATCACTGCTTTATTAATAAAGAATTAACGAAACAAAGTAAACCATAAAAATTACATCAAACTGTCTTGAAAAAAGAAACAACGGAAAGCTATTACATAGCTAAGCCTACAATATTTACCTGATCCCCCCAGGCTATACTTGTAACAAAGATACCCTGCCACCTGTTATCCCAACCATCAGAAGTCGCGCATCCTAAGTTTCTATTGATCAATCAGATGACGACTCATCGAACACCCATCATAATGTCAACTTGCTACTTCATCTTCTAGTGATGACTCACCCGAACACCACTCTGGTTACAACTTCCTGAATCCCATTTGGTGATGCATTGTCAGTATAATAATCCGAAAATGACTTGCCTAATCATTATTCTGATAACGACTTACGTATCCACCCTTCCGATGACGACTTGTCCCTTCTCTAACCCGGAACGGTAAGCTCATGCACCGCCATGGTGGCAGTTTTCCCGTTCTCCACATCGATGATGACTAGCTCAAACACCGTCTCTGTGACGACTTGGCCATCACCAGACCTGCAACGGCTCACACCTCTATTACCACAACAGTAACTTGCTCAAACTCATACACTAGCGACGACTCGTGCATCAACTATACCAGCAATGACTTGCACATCTAACACATCAATCACAACTTGTACATCCACCACCATATCGACGACTCGCACATCAACCCTATCGTTTTCAGCAAAATCATACAACACATGTGGATTCGTAACTTCACCAAAGATTGCTCAATGAAGATCTATTTTAGGCAACTCAAAATGGATCCTTAAACTCAATCAGGAGCCCACTTCAAAGCCCACAATCATGTTCAACACTCCCCAAATATAATTTGGATTTCAAAAATCTAATTTAAAAACCAAATTTCATCAAAATTTTTCCCTCCACAATCCCCAAATCTGAATTGTATTTCGAAAATCTAATTTGAACTTCGGATATCATCAACATTTTCCCTCCACACTCCCCAAATCTAATTTAAGTTTCAATACTATAATTTAAAATTCAAAATTAAAAATTCAACCAAATATATCCCTCCACACTCCCCAAAATTTCACACCGGCATCCACCACGACCACCGTGTCTCTGTTAAAGAATCTACCACAACTCATAGTGCTAATAGCGGAAGTACACCACAAGCAATAGAAAATACCAAGCCTTAAATGAACCAAGAACAAGCCACCACAACATATGCAAGATCTCACAAGGACACAATCAATATGCAGAGAAAACCAATACTTCTTATTCCTCAAGAAATACAAAGATTACAAAAGAGATTACAACTCTAAATCTCTCTCCCTCACTTTTGAAATACTTGGCACAATCCCCTCTTGAAGTTGAATAATGATAACGGCTGCCAATTCTCTTTGATCTCAAAGATACAAACCCTAGAGTCTCCAGCCACATATATAGCCCCCAAGTAAACCCTAAAAGATAAACACAAAATTGTAACCCCTGTTCTTCGTTTTTTGGATTTTTGGTGTATTTTCCTCTTTCTTGAGTATTTGTACTCTCCTTTTATTTTTGGGTCGTATATTAGAGTTATTTTCAGTATAGATTCATTTTATTTCATTTTGAGCTCTTTGTGTTTGATTGTTCGTCTTTTTGCTTCGCTCTTTATCAATTGTTGTTTTCTTTTTATTGAATTCTTGTTCTATTCTTTTGATCGTGTTTTGGGTGATCGTGGTTTCATTTGCCTAAGCCTATTGTTGTTATCTGTTTGCAATTTAAATCCTAGATCCCCATGATTATCCCTAAACCCAATTGATAAACCAAATCCTAATACCCAATCTCCTACTACTACTTCTAATACACCCAATACCCAATTACCCACAATCCTACTAAAAACCCTAATCCAAATCCTATATAAACTCACCAAAACCTTAACCCTAGCCCCCTACCGAAACCCGTCCACTGTTCAAACCCGAGCCCCCAACCCTCCTTTTTCCTCACGCCACTGCACCGAAACCCAACACCCCCATCCCCCGATCGCCATTGCCTGGCGCTGCCCGACTGCACCTTGCTGACCACCCCTTCACCCGAGCACCCTAACACCGAGCTCTCCATCTCTCTCTCTCTCTCCGTCCGCCTCCCTCTCCCGTTCTCCTTGCCGTTCTCCTGCGACGCAAGCAGCAGAAGCAGCAACAATAGCAGCGCGACAACAAGGCCAGTGCCGCCGTGCCACTCCCAACTGCTCTCTCTCTTTTCTTGGTTTGCATGTGCACGGAGTTGCACGTGTGATTGTTGGTTCGTGGTTGTTTGCTCATGGTTCTCGTAGTTCGTAGGATTGTTCGTTACCCGGGATCCGTTCCCGTTATTCTTGATTTCGTTGTTTTCATCTTCGGTTAAGGCAAGTAACTTGTACTCAATTCCTTTGTATGGTACAAGTTATAAATACTGCTTGTAGTGTAGAAGGGTTCTAGAGACAACTCGTGTGTGTTATCTTTGATGGGTATTGTCTCTATAGTGCTATTGACCATAGTTGCCTCACGACACAAATTTGACATAAAACAACTTAGGGTTTGACCGTTCTTGATGTGATTATATGTGAACTATTTATGAGAAATTGTGTGTTTGTTGGGATCCATATGTGTAACACCCCGAATTTCAAATAAGGATAAATTCGAGATTTCACAGGATCTTTACTTCACTTCGTACAATTTTACAAGGAATTTAAAACTTTTATTCACAATACATCAGAGTTCCATTACAACTTGGTTTTACACAGCGGAAGAATGAAATTTACAATAAAACATTTACAACATCTTTAAAATAAAACAGCATCAGCATATCCACTTTATAGCTCCATGAATGGTCCTTTACCTGCATGTCAATCTGTGGGCACGTCAGTCACTTACAACTGACGAAATGTTATACACGGCTATCCTCTCTATGCCGGGAATAGTATAACGATCTCATACTTTAACAAATCACAAAAAAATTGAATGAACATATAAAGTGTCAAAAGTGATTTTTCTAAATATAAGTGTATGTCATGCCTTAATGCCTAATGCACACAATTCTACGCTAGGATGACACTAATGCACACTTGTTCGGATTCTATGCATCCCATACTACATAGGTCCGAGGGCAAGCGCCTACGTTCTCCACAATAAAGGGCTCGATCCCTCGCCATGAAAACTACCCGGTAGCAAAACAAAGTTCAGACTATTCCACGAATGTGAATCCCAGCCTTGGAGTCCACCGCCAGCTGTTATAACAGATTCCACATCGTACGAACCGTCCCGTATGTGACCCTCTAGCCCAGTATATATATATATACATTGGAGACGGTAAACACAAAAATTCATCCGTCCGACTACTCAAGATCTTGGAGTCCACCGCCGACCCGTCCTCATAGTCCCGGATTAAAAATATAATAATCCGTCTCCTACAGGGCAACCTCAGTCCACCAACTGGGTCTATAGTCTTGGAGTCCACCGCCGACTATATAGAGCACCCCACTTACGTTTCCCTAAGTTTACTACATCTCCACTTATGTGCCTAAATTTTCTTAAGTTCAAGACATGAATAATCTCCACATGTAGAATTAGTTGTTACCTCCTACCGGACTTAGTCAACAAATACGAGATGGCTCCATAACCACATCTCAAAATCACAACTCAACATTCTTTTATTTCAATAATGCCGGTACCGAGGTCTTACTAACTCAAAGTCATAAGCTTTCATGTACAAGGTACATATACCCCTTAATAATCCTGTCTTAAACCTAGTTATTTTCATCTTCAACTCATTCACAAATGGTCAATAACTTGTCTCAATTCATGATCTAATTATTCATTCATAATTTTCATAGCAAAATAATTCTTTTCAATTACACAATTTCATTACATGAATTTTATCACAAAAATCCAGGCTCATATGGTGTCTCGATTCACTTCGAGATATTCCTTAACAAAATACAAATGCAATCTCTTTAAGAGTAATCACTTCACAAAAATTTTATATTGTACTCTTCTTCACAAAAGAGAATTTTATTCTCAATTAATAATTTTGAAGTCGCATAATCCTATCTCAATTTCCATTTTTATTTCTTCCTATCTCAAATCCTCGTTAAAACTTATCAATTACACAAAAACAATCTTTAAGAATAAATTCTTCATTTATGTTTTATGAATACTAAAATTTACCCAAAATGAAACACTTTTGAAAGTTTTTACCCAACTGACCCACTCTCGAAACTATTTACCAAATTGACCTACTTACTATCAAAATTACAGATCTAGTTCCCACAGAAGTTTTTACCAAACCGACCCACTTTCGAAACTATTTACCAAATTGACCTACTCGCTATCAAATTGCAGGTTTAGTTTCAACGGACCCAAAAAATTAAATAAAAAGAGAAGTGGTGGGGTTTGATCCCGTGATTGAACAGCCAAGGCCCAAGTATTAATCCGCTAACCAATAGCCCACTGTGACTAGGTTGTCACAGAGAAGGATTTAACGTCTGAAATATCAATCTCGGCCTGTAGTTTAATTTTAACCAAAACAAAAAGAAAAAGGGGAACGTATGGTTCGAACTCGGGACCTCTGATTCCATACGAGCTACAGTGACGTTCTTAAGGTCCCCCAACTAGCCAGTTCACAGTTCTTATTTGCTAAAACTACAGTCTCAACAATCTAAAACTCTAGCAACACATCCCAAAAAAGTATGCAGACAAACTACAAGTCTAAATATCAACTTTCTCAAATTGATTGCAAGACTTAAACTATTTTGCATCAATCTGATCTATCACTTAGAAAGTAATGATTTATAACAATAGTTACATCATATTTTAGACAAAAAAGAGCCCAGTTCTTCTTTTCCTTTCACTGTATATGTTAAGATATACTTCTATTTCTGTATTCGGTGGTTAGTTCAACCTTAAATTATTTAAGGCACAATGAGAGGTAAATTAAACACAACTACTATAGTCCATTGTGACTACTTGACATGAGAAACAAAACTAAACTTTTGTTCAAACTTTCTGTCGTTTGTTCATTCCGAATGCTTGATTCTTCTTTTAATCTAATCTTCTATAATAGTAAAATTTTAAACTGAAATTTACTTACTAACAGAAACTTATAGATTAGAAAAATCTCATATTTTAGACAATAATTTATTTCTCCCTATTAATAAGCATGAATTTGTATTTACTCAATTTAATCAAAATAGCACATTAGATCTTTTATGAACAATCAAATGGGTCCCATAGTATCAAATTTCATTTTACCAAAAATGTATTTTCTTATTAAAAAGGAAAACTCAACAATTATCAAAATCTCTAGATTCATGTATACTAGTGCATGGCAATAATAAATTCTTTTCTCATTTATCAACTAACAAGTTGTAATTTAATCTACTAATCATAACATGATTCACTACTATTCACCACATCAACTAGCATAAATTGTTTTACTTATCATAATCAAAATTTCTATACTATTCATCTATAATTACTAGCATGCATAATTCTAAATTAGAAAGCATGAGAACCCACCTCTTGTTTGAAGGTTGAAAACTACAAATGAATAGCTCCTTCTTGCTCCTAGCAACTCCTAGTCCTCTTCTCCTCCTAGCAAATGCTCCAAGCAAGAGATCCTCCAAGCACAATAACTCTCTTTCTTTTTCTTACACTCTTTTCTTTCTCTTTTCTTTCTCTTCTTTATTTTATTTTTGGTGTGAAAAAGAATGAGAAATGAGTTGCTATTTATAGGACAATGCTAGGGACTATATTGCAAAATCTCCCACCTAATAACTTCTCATTTTAATTCTCTTTTTAATTCTCACCTCTTCATATTTTTAACTCCTAAAACTCCCAACCTCTCATCTCCCCACTCTCCATGAACTTAACCACTCCATTAATCCCCTCCCCTAGCCCACAAAATGGTCCAAATACATTTGTGTGTGCATGCATACATGCACAAACAAATATGAACACATTTCTATAACTCAAAAATGTGTACTAATATTGTAACTTGTCATGTATAACTTAATTTGTGATTTTAATAATAGGCTTGCTACATGGGCTCATTTCTAATTAATTAGTTTGATTATCTAGTGGGCTTGCTACATGGGCTCATTTTATTCAACTAATTTAATTATCCTAGTGAGCTCTCTTTTTAATTAGTCTATTGGGCTAGAATTTAACTTTAAGTCTATGGATCAAAAGAAAGTCTAAATAAAACTAATGCATGCTAAAATAGTAAAATGAGAGTAGCAAAATGAGAATAAAAATTTGCACGTGCACCATACGTGCAGAAAATTGAAAAATGCATTTTAATCAAAACAAGGGGAAAATAAATTTTCGTTTTATAAAATAGATTTAAATACATAAAAATGAATAATTTAAACCTATAGAAAATATTATACGTAGTGGTGGAAACACGTGCATCAAAACACGTATAAAGCACGTAAATTCCAGGGATTGAAATATTATATTTTAGTTGACTGAAATCAATACGGAAAATATATAAATAGTACGAATCCAAAATATGTAGTGAAATACATTACAAAATATACGTGCGTAACACCCAGGGGCAAAATTGTAATTCCAATTTTGCGGGGTGTTACACTCTCCCCCCCTTAGAGTAGTTCCGTCCCCGGAACTCGCTAAGGTAAAGATTGTATTTTGTACATGTCACAAAAAATATTTGTATTTAGAAAACTGCAATTTTAAGAAAAATAAATGTAGTATACGCAAAAATATTAATGTAGTAATTAGACGAGGGTAAAAGAATATTGGAATATATGATATATATATAGAGATCATTGGAAAAATATAAATAATAACTAAGAATGTAAAGACAGTTAAAATTTGAGAAAGATAATGTATAAATAGTGAGTATATGCATTATATTAAAGAAACATAAAACTATAAAAGTAATGAATAGCGATTAATAGAAAAATGAATTTATCAAAACAAATATGCAATAATTGTACCGAACAATAATAGGTCACATTTATATAGGTAGAAAATTTCAATCTTGTTAAAAACATATAGGATAAGATAATATAGTATCACAGAAATTAAATCATATGAAATGAGTGCACATAAGAAAATTTCATAAGAAAAATCCAAAATAATGAAGAAAATAATTGTTGAAATATTAATTTAATAAATGGCAATTTAAAACTTGGCAAAATACGTAAAGTAATAGCAGATATAAACGGGTAAACATAAAGTGACATAAATAAATGAAAGACAAAATTTTAAGTTTGAAAAATAGGTTTAAAATATCAAGACTAAGGAAGATAGACAAATAATAAATATTCAAATGATTTAATAACATAAGAAAATATTTATTTGAAAAATATTGAATATAGATAAAGTACCATGATAAAAATTTACAAAATAATTTGAGAGGGAAGTGTGTAAGGTATCGTGAATGACGGTCCAAGCCATCCAAAAGAAAAAGAAATCATCAGTGTATAGAGCAACACAAATGTAAATCACTTACATTTAAATCTCTATAGACTGAAACTCACACTCTAGTGTCCACAGGAATAATATTGTAACTACTCAATAAGGTGTCATGGGTTCTAGACTATAGTTAATGATCTTACTACTCTTCCTAAACAAATCTTTAGTCTATCAAGTTCTGATTTACTTGGGTTAGCCGTAAGAGTCGGTTCCCAGCTAGCGGTGGTCCGAAGACGCTTAAATACCGTGTCGCTTAGGGTTGTTTACACCCGATTGACAGAAGGACTCTTTTGGCTTGTTCCCAAATTTATCGTCCCTTTTTATCGTTCCTTATAAATTTGTACTACTTGTGAAGCATGCTCTGATACCATCTGTAACACCCCGAATTTCAAATAAGGATAAATTCGAGATTTCACAGGATCTTTACTTCACTTCGTACAATTTTACAAGGAATTTAAAACTTTTATTCACAATACATCAGAGTTCCATTACAACTTGGTTTTACACAGCGGAAGAATGAAATTTACAATAAAACATTTACAACATCTTTAAAATAAAACAGCATCAGCATATCCACTTTATAGCTCCATGAATGGTCCTTTACCTGCATGTCAATCTGTGGGCACGTCAGTCACTTACAACTGACGAAATGTTATACACGGCTATCCTCTCTATGCCGGGAATAGTATAACGATCTCATACTTTAACAAATCACAAAAAAATTGAATGAACATATAAAGTGTCAAAAGTGATTTTTCTAAATATAAGTGTATGTCATGCCTTAATGCCTAATGCACACAATTCTACGCTAGGATGACACTAATGCACACTTGTTCGGATTCTATGCATCCCATACTACATAGGTCCGAGGGCAAGCGCCTACGTTCTCCACAATAAAGGGCTCGATCCCTCGCCATGAAAACTACCCGGTAGCAAAACAAAGTTCAGACTATTCCACGAATGTGAATCCCAGCCTTGGAGTCCACCGCCAGCTGTTATAACAGATTCCACATCGTACGAACCGTCCCGTATGTGACCCTCTAGCCCAGTATATATATATATACATTGGAGACGGTAAACACAAAAATTCATCCGTCCGACTACTCAAGATCTTGGAGTCCACCGCCGACCCGTCCTCATAGTCCCGGATTAAAAATATAATAATCCGTCTCCTACAGGGCAACCTCAGTCCACCAACTGGGTCTATAGTCTTGGAGTCCACCGCCGACTATATAGAGCACCCCACTTACGTTTCCCTAAGTTTACTACATCTCCACTTATGTGCCTAAATTTTTCTAAGTTCAAGACATGAATAATCTCCACATGTAGAATTAGTTGTTACCTCCTACCGGACTTAGTCAACAAATACGAGATGGCTCCATAACCACATCTCAAAATCACAACTCAACATTCTTTTATTTCAATAATGCCGGTACCGAGGTCTTACTAACTCAAAGTCATAAGCTTTCATGTACAAGGTACATATACCCCTTAATAATCCTGTCTTAAACCTAGTTATTTTCATCTTCAACTCATTCACAAATGGTCAATAACTTGTCTCAATTCATGATCTAATTATTCATTCATAATTTTCATAGCAAAATAATTCTTTTCAATTACACAATTTCATTACATGAATTTTATCACAAAAATCCAGGCTCATATGGTGTCTCGATTCACTTCGAGATATTCCTTAACAAAATACAAATGCAATCTCTTTAAGAGTAATCACTTCACAAAAATTTTATATTGTACTCTTCTTCACAAAAGAGAATTTTATTCTCAATTAATAATTTTGAAGTCGCATAATCCTATCTCAATTTCCATTTTTATTTCTTCCTATCTCAAATCCTCGTTAAAACTTATCAATTACACAAAAACAATCTTTAAGAATAAATTCTTCATTTATGTTTTATGAATACTAAAATTTACCCAAAATGAAACACTTTTGAAAGTTTTTACCCAACTGACCCACTCTCGAAACTATTTACCAAATTGACCTACTTACTATCAAAATTACAGATCTAGTTCCCACAGAAGTTTTTACCAAACCGACCCACTTTCGAAACTATTTACCAAATTGACCTACTCGCTATCAAATTGCAGGTTTAGTTTCAACGGACCCAAAAAATTAAATAAAAAGAGAAGTGGTGGGGTTTGATCCCGTGATTGAACAGCCAAGGCCCAAGTATTAATCCGCTAACCAATAGCCCACTGTGACTAGGTTGTCACAGAGAAGGATTTAACGTCTGAAATATCAATCTCGGCCTGTAGTTTAATTTTAACCAAAACAAAAAGAAAAAGGGGAACGTATGGTTCGAACTCGGGACCTCTGATTCCATACGAGCTACAGTGACGTTCTTAAGGTCCCCCAACTAGCCAGTTCACAGTTCTTATTTGCTAAAACTACAGTCTCAACAATCTAAAACTCTAGCAACACATCCCAAAAAAGTATGCAGACAAACTACAAGTCTAAATATCAACTTTCTCAAATTGATTGCAAGACTTAAACTATTTTGCATCAATCTGATCTATCACTTAGAAAGTAATGATTTATAACAACAGTTACATCATATTTTAGACAAAAAAGAGCCCAGTTCTTCTTTTCCTTTCACTGTATATGTTAAGATATACTTCTATTTCTGTATTCGGTGGTTAGTTCAACCTTAAATTATTTAAGGCACAATGAGAGGTAAATTAAACACAACTACTATAGTCCATTGTGACTACTTGACATGAGAAACAAAACTAAACTTTTGTTCAAACTTTCTGTCGTTTGTTCATTCCGAATGCTTGATTCTTCTTTTAATCTAATCTTCTATAATAGTAAAATTTTAAACTGAAATTTACTTACTAACAGAAACTTATATATTAGAAAAATCTCATATTTTAGACAATAATTTATTTCTCCCTATTAATAAGCATGAATTTGTATTTACTCAATTTAATCAAAATAGCACATTAGATCTTTTATGAACAATCAAATGGGTCCCATAGTATCAAATTTCATTTTACCAAAAATGTATTTTCTTATTAAAAAGGAAAACTCAACAATTATCAAAATCTCTAGATTCATGTATACTAGTGCATGACAATAATAAATTCTTTTCTCATTTATCAACTAACAAGTTGTAATTTAATCTACTAATCATAACATGATTCACTACTATTCACCACATCAACTAGCATAAATTGTTTTACTTATCATAATCAAAATTTCTATACTATTCATCTATAATTACTAGCATGCATAATTCTAAATTAGAAAGCATGAGAACCCACCTCTTGTTTGAAGGTTGAAAACTACAAATGAATAGCTCCTTCTTGCTCCTAGCAACTCCTAGTCCTCTTCTCCTCCTAGCAAATGCTCCAAGCAAGAGATCCTCCAAGCACAATAACTCTCTTTCTTTTTTTTACACTCTTTTCTTTCTCTTTTCTTTCTCTTCTTTATTTTATTTTTGGTGTGAAAAAGAATGAGAAATGAGTTGCTATTTATAGGACAATGCTAGGGACTATATTGCAAAATCTCCCACCTAATAACTTCTCATTTTAATTCTCTTTTTAATTCTCACCTCTTCATATTTTTAACTCCTAAAACTCCCAACCTCTCATCTCCCCACTCTCCATGAACTTAACCACTCCATTAATCCCCTCCCCTAGCCCACAAAATGGTCCAAATACATTTGTGTGTGCATGCATACATGCAAAAACAAATATGAACACATTTCTATAACTCAAAAATGTGTACTAATATTGTAACTTGTCATGTATAACTTAATTTGTGATTTTAATAATAGGCTTGCTACATGGGCTCATTTCTAATTAATTAGTTTGATTATCTAGTGGGCTTGCTACATGGGCTCATTTTATTCAACTAATTTAATTATCCTAGTGAGCTCTCTTTTTAATTAGTCTATTGGGCTAGAATTTAACTTTAAGTCTATGGATCAAAAGAAAGTCTAAATAAAACTAATGCATGCTAAAATAGTAAAATGAGAGTAGCAAAATGAGAATAAAAATTTGCACGTGCACCATACGTGCAGAAAATTGAAAAATGCATTTTAATCAAAACAAGGGGAAAATAAATTTTCGTTTTATAAAATAGATTTAAATACATAAAAATGAATAATTTAAACCTATAGAAAATATTATACGTAGTGGTGGAAACACGTGCATCAAAACACGTATAAAGCACGTAAATTCCAGGGATTGAAATATTATATTTTAGTTGACTGAAATCAATACGGAAAATATATAAATAGTACGAATCCAAAATATGTAGTGAAATACATTACAAAATATACGTGCGTAACACCCAGGGGCAAAATTGTAATTCCAATTTTGCGGGGTGTTACAATATGATATACTTGTTGTGGACATGCCATATACCCTATTTTATGTTGTTTGGACACTTAGTAGACTCTATACCATATTTGGTTGTGTTTGGAACGAGTTTCATATGATCTATGTTGATTTTGTTTCTAAAGGAAATTTCGTATTTTGTCGATGATCTGTTTTGATTGATATTTTAGATCATATTAAGGTCAGTATCTTAATCTCAGTTGTAAACATGATTTGTAGAGAAATATGTCTTCTTTCCAAATTTTCTAACAGAGCTCGATTTCGTTTTCGTATGTGTGAGATATGGTTGTTTTACTACAGAGGTGTTATATAGTTTTCAGATTTCGTTTCTTGATGATTTTGATGATTAAACTATTTTAATACTGGTACTAAACATATTATTTTGATATGAGATTTTGGTCAGTATTTCTATATCTATTTAGGGATTACCCAGATTTTTTTGTGGATCTAATTGATAAGATTTATATGTCGTTTCATGCTTTTGAATAAAAAAACTATACTTGCTGGATTTTGCTCGTTGTTCTGTAAATAAGTGTATTTTAACCCTAGTTCCTTTTACTGTATGAAACATATTTGTGAAATATGAAAGTTAGATTATTTTATCTATTTTCATCTCCCTTTGGCGGATCTGGATTTGTTTCACGGTTTGCGAGATATTGATTTTTTCGTACAGCAGTGTTGGAAATTCCAGATTTGCCAAATTATCGTTTCTTGATGTTTTCTGATTTCTGTTGGCTAAACAAATCTTACTAAAATATTATGAAACTTTATATTCTAATACTAGACATATAGGGGAATACCCCAGATTTTTCCTGAATTTATTTGAGATGTTTTAATGCTGTTTTTCTAACTTGGGATATGATTTACTGATTTCTGGCTGAACGTATATTCTGGATTCAAATCAGTTTTGAGTTATGTCTTTGTGAAACACTATATGACTTATATGTATTCTCTGGATTCGGGTGGAAGTCTATTTTCTAGATTCTCCGACGGATTCAGATTTGAATTTCTGTAGTAACGGGAATCACTGATTTAGTACTGTACTGTCTTGCAGTCCTGAATATGAACATACACTGTTTCGCTCTTTTATGTGACTGTCTATCATCTATGCATGCTTAACTGTTACCCTAGACCTGATAATGATTATACCATGTTAGTTTGACACTGTTTCATGCTTATTCATGTCTGTTTGATAATTATAATAAAAGTGATCAAGCCGAGGTTTTTATGGGAAAGATCTAGTAGTGGGAAATATAGAAACGTGTACTTGGAAGGGAACCAGTGTTCCATACAGAGCTACTATTACTGTTACTATTACTGTTACTACTACTGCTACTGCTACTGTTACTATTACTGTTACTATTTCTGTTTCTGTTACTGATACCTGAGTACACTGCCCTATATCGTCCACTATGAAATCTAAAACGAAACTGTGTGATGTAGCAAGCATGTGATAAAAACCGGGGCACATGAAGTGCTACCTAGTTAGTAATAACATAAGACTGTAAGAACATGACACTAATATTGTATATTGTGATACTATTACACTGATATACTGAACATACTGATACTGATACTGATACTGTTACTAGACACTGTTAGTTGTCGTATGACATTATGCTTGACACGTGCATCTGTACTGTTAGTATACCATGCTAGTTGACTTTGCTTTACTGATTCATGATAGATATTACTGTTGATGTGTATACCATGCTATATTATTTCCGCTGTTATTTACATTTGTTTCCCATGTACTTGTATCCTATACTATAAGCGGCCCGTAAATTACATTGACGAGTACTTGTTTTCTTTTTCCTTCTCCTGCAATTTATTGATTGCAGATCAGGATGATCGTTTGCCCGATGGTATTGGAGAAATAAAATATTAGTGTTGGATTTTTTTTTTGCTATTATTATTATTGTTGTTGCTTTGGAATAATGTGTTTGAGTACTTGGATATTATTTGTATTTGGGCAATGTGACCCAGGATATTGACTGTTCGGATCTATTTATTTGAGACTATTATATTATTGGATGGAGATTCATACCCAACATATATTCCTGTCCTCCTTTGAGGTCCCATTTTTGTGCGTTGTGGTGGATTAATTGGGACATATACCGCACATCCGAAAATTCGTAAATGGGAATATTTGGTTCCTGACCATGAACCAATTGTAAGGGAGAATTATCATTATAACTGGTTGGCCGAATGCGTATAAGTTGTGCTGCATGTAAAACAGCATGTCCCCAGGCCCAAACTGGGAGATTTGATTTCATAAGCATTGGTCTAGCAATCCATTGGATCCGTTTTATAAATGATTCTTCCAAACCATTTTTAGTGTGAACATAGGCTACTGAATGTTCCACTTTTATCCCAATTGACATACAATAATTCATAAAAGATTGGGATGTAAATTCACCAGCATTATCAAGATGAATTGTCTTTATCAGATAATCAGGAAAATGTGCCCACAACTAAATTATTTGTGCAAGTAATCTTGCAAAAGCCAAATTACGAGATGATAATAAACACACATGTGACCATCGAGTTGATGCGTCAATTAGAACCATAAAATACCGAAACGGTCCACACGGGGGATGAATTAGACCACATATATCACCATGAATTCGTTCTATAAATGATAGTAATTTGTTCTTTATTTTGGCTGGTGAGGGCCTTGTAATTAACTTTCCTTTGGAACATGCAACACAAGAAAATTCATGGGATTGAAAAATCTTTTGTTTTTTCAATGAATGACCACATAATTTCTCGATAATTTTCCGCATCATCGTTAAACCGGGATGACCTAACCGATCATGCAAAACCTTAAATATATCTGTAAATTTCTGGTTTACAGTATCAGTAAACTTCATATTTACTGTATTATATGATTCAACCATTCTTATAGTTGTATAATACAATTCAGATGAGAAAGCTGGTAATTTTTCTAACACACAATTTTTGTCCATCATAGTTGAGGTAATACAAAGATATTCAATACCTCTTTCATTCATAGTCTCAATATGATATCCATTTAGAAGAATATCTTTAAAACTTAATAAGTTTCTTTGAGACTTCGGCGAAAATAATGCATTTTCAATTATGAATTTTGTGCCTTCTGGCATTATAAAATTTGCTCTTCCGGAACCTTCAATTATCTTTGCACAGCCTGATATGGTATTGACATGTGCTTGATCATTTTTCAGATTAGAAAAATATTTCTTATCTTTAAGAATGGTGTGTGTAGTAGCACTGTCTGCAAGACATATATCCCCAACTTGGATCTTGGATTGATACATATTCATAATCTAGATAAGGAAAAAAATGCGAATAAATAAACTTGAAAGCAATATAAAGCATATAATAATAATGAAGAATGACATTAATTTGAAATTAAAATTAAGCTAAAGAAAAACTTTAACAAAACTGAAACAAACTGAAATAAAACATAGTTCATAACAAACTTAAACATAGAAACAAAATAACAAGCAGAAAGAAACTTCAAATATCATAAGCATCTTGATCACTTCTGGTCACTTCCATCTTCAGGATGGATAAGGAAATCAGCTGCATCCAGGTGCATTAGATAATCGAGGCCCTCGGTGAAATCATTGGAGTCGTCAGCAATGAAATTTGCTTCAACATTCTTTCCTTTGTTCTTCAACGACTCTTGATAAAGATCAACAAAATGCTTGGGAGTACGACAAGTACGCGACCAATGGACTTGCATCTCGCATCGGTGGCAGATGCTTTCCTTCATCTTCTTATTCATGCCACCATCATTGTTTCCTCGTGATTCATCCCTAACATTGTGGTTACTTTGACCACCGGAGAAATAACCTTTTCCTCTTCCTCGTCCACATCCACATCCGCGGCCTCGGCCACGACCACGACCACGATTATTATTGAATGCTATCACATTCACTTCAGGGAATGGAGCAGAGCCAGTAGGACGAGACTCATGATTTTTCATCAATAACTCATTATTTTGCTCAGCAACAAGAAGACAGGATATCAAATCTCCGTATTTTGTAAAACCCTTTTCACAGTATTGTTGTTGCAAGAGCACATTAGATGCATGAAACATGGATAAGTTTTTTCCATCATATCAGAATCAGTAACAATTTCACCACATAATTTCATTTGTGAAATGATTCGAAAAATGGCCGAGTTATACTCACTAATAGATTTAAAATCATGAAAACGGAGATGCATCCAGTCGTAACGTGCTTTCGAAAGAATCACAGTTTTTTGATGATCATACCTCTCTTTCAGTGATTTCCAAAGATCTGCAGGATCTTTGACCGTGAGGTATTCAACTTTCAACCCCTCATGAAGGTGATGGCGAAGAAATATCATTGCCTTCGCCTTATCTTGGTTGGATGTTTCTTTTGATTCATCAATTGTCTCCTTGAGACCTTTAGCATCCAAATGGATCTCCGCATCCAACATCCACGACATGTAATTCTTGCCGGTAATATCAAGAGCTTCAAATTCAAGCTTGACAAGGTTCGACATGATGAAACTATATATATATATATATATATATATATATATATATATATATAAATGTGCAATTAGAAAAAAATAAATATTAGATCAAACTATAACTTTTCTGATACACAAGATCCAAATGAATGGCAAGTGTAAAGCATACTTAGTTTTAGTGACCTTAATATTATAATATGAGTATAAACAGAAAAAAATGTAATTGAAATAATTATGAACAAAAATTAATACCTCGATTAATAGTTGAAGTAGAGCCTCGTGCTATTATATTGTAAAAATAATAGAGACAATGTTGTAAAAATAATAGAGACGATGCTAGAAAGTATAAGAGACAAGAGAATAGAGTTTAATTTGTATTTCCATCATTTCTTCAAGTTTGTACAAGCCTATTTATAGGCTTAAAAAGAAGTTGAAAGGACAAACATAGAGTAAATGGTGAGTGGAGAACATGGAGATCATGGGGTTAGTGGAGAAAATGGGATAATGGAGAGACATTCACATTAATTGATTTTTAACAATTATACATTATTAACTTGAAAAAAATATGAACTCAAACTACTCACAAATGAACAAAAACAAAAAATGATAAAATTAATCAATAGAGATACGTTAGAAAGTTGATAAACAAATAAATTAAGCCGAGTTGACAACCTTGCAGTTGTTCCTGATCACCCCCTCTGTCCCAGTTTTAATACGAAGTTAACCCATCTTCACCATGGTTGCTGCAAACTTTGCTGCCATTCATCCCTGAGATTTGCATTCCTTTTAATTGCCCCATTTCTCGAGGTGTCGCTCATCAATCCCTTATTTGAAAACATCAAGCCTTTCCCATTCCTAAAATTCTTAGAATACCTATTATCCAATCTATTTGGGCTCACAACATCAAGAGTATGTTGAACCTTAAATACGGAATTTAGTGTGTTGCTTAAAAGCATAATACTCTATATGTTCAAGATATCTAGGATACTGCTTCGAGTCGGCATATATAACACTATACTGGCTTATCGGGCAAGCAACCTACAGGCGGATAAGGCCCATTACACAATGATCTGACATTTATGACAATAGATAAATATACATCCCCTATCCCTATACAACTTAACTATATAATTATATGAGAATATATAATTCCATGCCCATCACCTCAATAATCTCCTCCTATTTTCTCATATAAATATAAAACCATTGTAACATTCACAAATAATCTACATGCGCGCGGGAATATATTTAGGTTGCTTTACTACATCAAGTTTGGAATGAATGATTCACAAAATTAACAAGCATGTTTGAACAAAGTTTAGATAATAAATTTAACTATATCATAAATTGGTGACAAATTAAATCAGTCATAAAAAGTAGACAAAACTGAAATTAACAAGAGATGCAAATTCATCTAATTCAAAAGCTTCAAAAAGTGTTTGAGACATAAAATTCTCACACCAAAACTATGTTCAAGAACTGAAAGTTTTCCATTAATCAAAATAGAAGTTTCACCCTACAAGAGAACTATTTATTCGATTAATGAAATAAATGCTATAAAACTTATGGTCACCTAAAAATTTTACTCATCCATATTGAGAAAGTCCTCATCGAGCAAATCATCCAACCTAGGGTTGAAGTTGGACCCCTCTTTCAAATCTTACAAATTCATGCTATCATCTGTATAATTAAATTACAAACGTATTTTAAGAATTTTATTAGAATTCATTCATGTTGTTTAATGAAAAGTATCAAATACTAAAAAAGAATGTAGTACCAATCTTAGCCATAATGGCAAGCATATCATATAACAGAGCATTCATAACACATTTAAAATAAATTACAATATGGATCTTATAGTTTTTAACTCCCTTAATACCATATGATATTTCTTATTTGAAATACTTAAAATTATTAATGAATCAATCAAAGAAATACAATTATCAAGTTTGGAATGACTGCATATAATAACCCTAGGCGGGCTTACAAATTATTAATTAGAGGGCTATAATTGTTGTAGTCGGACTTTGACTTATTGGATGGGCCTAATATATTAGGTGGGTAGTATAATATGTATCGCTTTTATATGATGTGTAAGAATGAATGGTTATCCAAAAAAAACAAAAATATTGAAAGAGTTTAGTTACACGTTGGATAGAAGAATGAGTGGAGAGTAGTATAAATAGAAATGTCATTGATCCCATGTAGCCTTCTAACTAACTATTTTTTTAGGTGAGACTTTAATCATGTAGCGGGATTGTAGAAAATACCAGGTGATGACTAAGGGAATGACTCGGGGTTACCCGACTTGTAGGTGAGCGGACGCAGAGTGTTACACTACACCTTACAATTATCAAGTTTCGAATAAGTGTAAGGGTATCTTTTCATAGAACATGTCATCAAATTTGGAATTACATTAAAACTAAAAATAAATATCACGAAACATATCTCACTATAATTTACATGCTTTTGTTTGGAATAGCTAATAACTAAACCTTATATAAAATTATAATAGATAATCATGTTTTGAATAACATATCATAATTAATTATTTGGCCGAACGAACTATCAAAACATTTTAAAAACTATGATGTTCATCAATTTGATTCTCTCTTACATTCTTGTTTAATTATTCTAGAGAACCATTAAATCTCATAAATACTATACACTAACCTCATAACACAAGTTTGATCATTCACATTTCCTCACTGGTTTAGAGTAATTATATTAATCTTATGAAGTATTTTAACTCAAGATTGATGAATCTGCAAACCCATTTCCCCATTTATTTTGAATGTTAGTTGTCTAGATAACCATTTCATAAAGGCACCTTCCATGTTGTCTTTAGAGCGTATATCAATTTAGAGCGTATATCAAGTAACTCAACATACCCTTTGACACTTAACTTGTCTAAACTTAACATTCCTTTGTTTGTCATTGTAGAGTGAATTTGTCCCTGACAAAGCAGACTAATTATCATTATTGATAATACAAAGCATACTAGGAAACTTTATTGAAATATCCAATAACAAGTACCTAACACATTGTGCTTCATTCCCTATATGAGAAAGAAAAAAGAGTTAAAATACTACTAGTATTATACACGTGCCTTGCACGTGGGAATTTTTTTTTTTGATGGGGGATGAAAAGGAAAAAAAAATTACGTGATTTGCACGTGGGAGAATTTTTTTTTGGTGGGGGGAATGAAAAGGGCCAAAAAAAATTTTTTTACCAACACGTGCGTTGCACGGGTTGGATTAAGGACTAAGGCCTTCTCCCATTATAGTAGTAGAGATGGGCTAGGAAGAGAGATTTATTTCTATGATCTCCACAGAATAACCGCATCACCCAATAAAAAAACATAACCAATGGTGGGCCTACTAACCCCGAAATGAGACCCCCAAGAGAAATCTGAATATCCTACAAGGACGGGACGACCTCCATAGTACAACACATTGTGTTAAGTACCAATTAGGTATCTCATTAACCTATCAAGGAGCTCCTAATGCTTACTACTTTGCTAGTGAAGCGTCTCAACATGTCTACTATGTAAGTAATGTCTAATCTTGTGCATGCCATACCATACATTAGACTAGCAATAAGCTTAGAATAATCAAGTTGTCCAACAGAATCACTTTAAATATGCTTCAATTTATTATTTGTATCACATGGAGTTTCTATGGCTTTACCACCAATGGATCATCTCTGTTCCAATAGTGAACTGTATAATTAAGTGTTATCCCTAGTTCATTAACGCTCACTTTCATGCCCAAAATACTCTTCACTATTCCTAAGTATTTTATGCCAAAGGTTTTAGATAACATTGATTTGACTTCATTAACAATTTTAAAATCAATGCCACATATAAACATGTCATCAACATACAAGCAAATCAATACAATTTTATCGCATTTATTAAGAATGTATAGACATTAATCAGATAAACTTCGTTCAAATCATTGTTCTCTGATGGTCTTATCAAACTTTTCTTACCATAGTTTAGGTGCTTGTTTATGACCATATATATAGGGATGTAATCAATTTACATACTTTCTTTTTTTGACCTACCATTACAAATTATTTAGGTTGTTGCATGTAGATCTCTTCTGAGATCAACGTTAAGAAATCTTTTTCTAACATCCATTTGATGTATTAAATATTTGATGTACCATACGCTTTTAACATGTATTTGATGTACTTCATTTAAAAAAATTTCTTCTATAGCTAGCACGTATAACAACAGTTTGATAGCAAGTTCTAATTATATTGAACACACTTTTACGTAGCTCTACCAAATATGTAATTGAAGACTATCACCACTTTACAGTCCACATAGTTCTTCTCTGAGAATATTCTATAGGAGTAGGAAACATGATCTTTGAGGTAGAAATACAAACATTACTTTTCCCTTTTTGAGTGATGTTACATAAGTTCCAAATTATTAGTAGGGAAAAAAATACTCCATATATATATATATATATATATATTTTAGGTTAAAGGTGGAATAACCGCACCCTGTTTCATTAATAAGAAATTAATAAAACAACCCCAGTGAACCGGGGAAAATACAAAAGTACAGTGCAGAAAATAAAACATAACCTCCTAACAAAACCCTGGGGGGTGGGTCTAACCATCCATACAAGGTACAACCAAAAATACAGTATATCGAAACAGAAAGCAAAGTAGAGGTAGATGCGGCCTGTGGGAACCCGATGTATCCTGTGAGCAAACGGGGCGCCTATCCCTCAATCCAGTGTCGGTCCAAACTCGACCTCCTTAACATCAAATTCTTCCACCTGGAAGACTCTGGCAATCCTCCCTCTTGCCCCTGTGGCAGCAGCTGTGGCCCAAAAAGAAATAAGATGCATAATATGAATAAGATTACCAAAAATACTATTACATGAAGCACGAAAATAAATTATTTCTGTCTAGCCATAACACCCAAGTAGTTGCCGTAATGGCAATGTACCAAGCATCCTTCATTTTGTGGTGTACCGAGGCAAATTTAGGGCCAATCCACAAATCTTCGTATTCGCTGGGGTAGTCACTTATCCCTAAGGCCCGTAATATCTCTACCATTGTTGCCTTACTCCTTTGACAGTGAATGAAAAGGTGATTCAGAGTCTCCGTGTGTGTGTTACAGAATCCGCAGTTGGTCGCTATCTGGGGTTGTCTTTTGGCAAGGTTATCTCTAGTGAGGATTGCATTATTGAGCACTAGCCAGAGGAAGACCCTTACTTTAAGGGGTGTTTTGGCCCTCCATAACATCTGTGCCCAACTGGGTCTGCATCCTCGATAGTGAATTCGGTGGTACAGAGATCTAACAGTGAAAGCTTCTTTGGTCTCTAAACCCCAGTGCAACTGATCTGGGCCTTGTTTACACATCGCCCCATTCCTTGTAATATATGTTTGTAGTTCATGCAGTTGCTGTTGTAAACCTGGGTTTAGTGGCCCTCAAAAAGACGGTCTCCAGTTGCCCCTCTTCCATGTCTTGACCACCAAAACATTCGTGCGAGTTGTTTTCTCATACAGCTCCGGGAAGGTCTCCTTAAGGGTATGGGCACTACACCATTTGTTCCACCAGAATCTGGTGGACCGTCCATTACCAATCGTCGATGCAACTGCTGAGTTGAAATGCCCGCTCACTTTGGTAATCCCTTTCCAGAAGCGAGAAACTCTAGACCCTACCCGGAAGCCTAAACTTCTTGTACCTTTTCCCCGTAGGTATGGTTGAATGAAGTCCTACCATCCTTCTCCACTGTGGTGGAAGACTTTCCACCACCATTTCCCCAATAGGGCCAGGTTCATATCTCTTAAATCAATGGTGCCTAGCCTTCCATGTCTCTTCTTCATGCATGCAATACCCCACTTGATCAGGTGGTATCCCCCCCTATTCGAGTCCGTCCCTTTCCAAAGGAATCACTTTCGGATTTGTTCAATCCTTTGAATTACCCATTTAGGCAGCTCAAAGAACGACATATAGTAAATGGACAGATTAGACAACACTGAGTTGATAAGTACCACTCTGCCCCCAAGTGACAACGATTTTTTTTTCCAACCAGACAATCTGTCCTCTACCCTGTCTATGATAGGTAGCCAGTCTGTCTTAGTAAGTTTTCCTGGTCTGAGTGGGAGCCCTATGTATTTGATTGGGAACTCATCAGTCATACAGTTTAGTATAGTAGCATGTTCCCGTGCTTCCATCTCGGAAAGTGTAATTGGAATCAAAGAACTCTTGTGGAAATTTATCCTGAGACCAGACCAGGCTTCAAAACAGTAGAGGACCCCTTTAAAGCAAACTGTTTCTGACCTTGTCCCATTACCAAAGAGTAGGGTATCATCAGCATACTGGAGAATTGTGCACCCTTGATTAGAGTTGCTGCTGGCCACGGGCGTTATCCAACCTTTACTTCGACAGTTCTCTAGCATGCCCCCCCAGCACATCCGCTACAATAGTGAATAGAAGTGGGGATAGCGGATCCCCCTACCGGAGCCCCTCCTTGCAAGAAAACGGTGAACCCGGCCGCCCATTCACCGAGATTGCCATTTTACTAGTATGTAAACACTGTTTGATCCATCTAATCCATTTAACCCCGAATACTCTTCCTCTGAGAGCTTCCACCAAACACTCCCAATCGACGGATTCGTATGCTTTCTCAAAGTCCAGTTTGAGGAGGAAGTTCTTAGTGTTTCCTGTATGGCAGTGGTGGATAACTTGTTCAGCGGTGGCCACACAGTCTAGGATACATCTGCCCTTGATGAAAATCGTCTGGGTTTCGCTAATTAAACTGTCCATTATACTTCCCAGGCGGATGGCCAGGACCTTTGAGATGATCTTAGCTGAGCAGTTTATGAGGCTAATCGGTCTGAAATCTCCCACTCTCGTAGACTCCTCCCATTTGGGTATAAGAACAACTTCCGCAGAATTGAACATTCCCAATCTGAGGTTGTTGTGGAAGAATTCATCAATCAGCACCATAAAGTCCCCTTTGATTTCTTCCCAAAACACTTGGAAGAACATCATTGGAAAGCCGTCAGGCCCAGGCGACTTGTCTGCTCCCATTTGAGTAATGGCCTTTTTTACTTCCGTTTCCAGAAAGGTGCTTCCAATATAGATTATGTTTGCGCTGATTCGTTCTGGTATGCCTGCCACTACTCATCCCTAAGTGGGATCCTGAAGTCAGTCTTCTTCCCAAAGAGGCTCTTGTAGTAATGTTGAAAGGTTTTGAAAATCATATTTTCGTCTTGCGATGTTCCCGAATCCGTCTGTATTGACAGGACTAGATTGGATCTACGTCTTGCGCTTGCCACTCGGCAGAAGTAGGCCGTATTCGCGTCTCCCTCTTTGAGCCACGAAATTCTTGGTCTTTGTTGCCATTTGATCTCTTCCAACTTATAAAGATGGGCAATATTACCTCGGAGCTCTAGTAGCCTGTTTCCTTCATCTTGTGACAGGACTCTCGTTTCTTCCACCCTTTCTAGCTCATCAATTCCTTCCAAAAAGGAATCTTTTGCACGCCAGATGGTCGAGAATCTAGATCGATTCCATCTACACAGCCGCTTTCTCAATCTGCGGACTTTTTCACACCATCGGGATGCAGCATCCGTACCAGTAGTTGGGAGCGCTCATTTTTCCATCACCATGTAGTAAAATCCCTGAATTTCTAGCCAGGCCTTCTCAAATCTGAACTTCCTTGGCCTTTGAGCTCCCTGTACCCCGGTATCAAGTAGGATCGGGGTATGATCTGACGTAGGTCTAGGGATCGATCTAGCTATTGCTAATGGGAATTTAGTCTCCCACTCCATCGATACTAAAACCCTATCCAATTTGGCCATAATTGGAACAGCTTGCATATTTGACCATGTAAATAGTCTGTCATTAATTGGGATATCGATCAGCTCTAGTTCCGTGATCACTCTATTGAACTCTTCTCTGTATCTGTCGCTGGAGCCTCTTCCCTTGTGCTCGAAAGCAAATCTGGTAATGTTGAAGTCCCCCCCAACAATCCAAACTCCCGACCATCGATGTCGAATATCTACAAGCT
The DNA here is from genome assembly GCA_017893485.1 of Hemerocallis citrina. Taxonomy (NCBI): domain Eukaryota; kingdom Viridiplantae; phylum Streptophyta; class Magnoliopsida; order Asparagales; family Asphodelaceae; genus Hemerocallis; species Hemerocallis citrina. The sequence goes on from CM030362.1 coordinate 99,353,748, forward strand.
CTTGCCAAAAGGCATCTCACTCTGTAGCCACGTTCGGTCCATAAACGACAGTGATTGTCTGCACCCAATTATCAGACCGTTGTTTTAGTCGGATCGTCAGGGAGAATGTTCCACTATATACCTCGGTACAAGTGAGAGTATCCGAGTTGAACCCAATAGCAATCCCCCCCGAAGCTCCTGCGGACGGGCATAGCACCCATTCCTTGATTCTGTTGCCCCCTATTCTTTTGAGTTTAAACCCATGCGCAAGTTTGGTCTCTTGTAACCCTACCACTTCCGCCTTGGAGTTGTTAATGAAGTCCCTAACCATATCTCTCTTCCTCCTATCTCCCAGACCCCTAACATTCCAGAATAGTGTATTCATTGGGGGACCGTGTCTGGGTTGATCGTAGGTGTGGGTGTTGGACAGGTTTCTTCCTCGAAGATCTCTGTCAACCCAGAGCTGGATCCTAGGTCCTTTTGATAACTAGTCTTAACCCTTTCAGTTTTCCAGCCCCTAATTTTATTTAGTAGTAAAGCATTATGTTCTGTGTCACACACCTCTAAACCACAGGTTTTAGCTAGGAGAAAAACTTCAGAATTTGACATGAAATTTAACATAGTAGCTAAAAAATTTCTCGTACCTCCGTCGTCGAGTTTTGCAGCTTTGGCTGCCACCGCCACCTCCAGATAGTCATCCAAGGACTCCACATGAGCCCTCTTAGGCGACCGCTGAACTCTGAACCCAACCGTCCTGCAAGGCGTTCCCGTGCAGTATCCAGGTGCTGATTCTGGAAGTGTGGATAAGACCATTTCTGGCGAGATCTCCCTTTGTATATCAGCAATAAACTCTAGATTCTCTGTCTCCTCGTCTGTAAATGAGAATTTTTCGTCCAGATTTAAGTGCCCTTCCAGGTCCTCATCACTATCTGCATGCTGGATTTCCATATGTAGAGTAGGCTTTCTCATTGCGGACTCCTTATTGAGCCCACAAGTTGATGAAGACTCTACAAGAATAGCGGTGCTTCCCGTCGTGGACCCCTCAATGGGCCCACTACCCGTCTGATGTTGTACCTGATTGTTCAAATTTATAGTTATACTAGGCCTAGAAGTAATAATATGCATTATGGGCCCCTCTTTGGGCCCATTAACGCCTATAAAACTCTCCTTTTCTAGCCCATCAACTTGGGCAACATCTGTGAGATTTTTGTTTATTACTCTGCGGTACATCCTATCGCCTCTCTCGAGATTCGTGAGCACAGGCTGAATACCCTGGGCGGTAGTCTCACCCCCCTCGCCACGTGGCAGCATTTGCTTGGGGGGAAGTGCAGAGGGTGTGGGTATCGATGCTGAGGGCGGGGGAATCAAAGGTTTAAGTGCCAATTTGCACACTTCTTTCTCTTTAAGCGTCAAAGTAGAGATATCTTTTTCTTTAATGGAGCTCTGGTCGCTTCTGTCTCTCTTCTGCTCGTTACTACTTTGAGCTCTCCTTTTTCCCTGTTCACCACTCTCAGAACTTACAACCCCTCTCCTTGGGGTGAGCTCTCTAACTTCTTTCGTCGCCTTCCCCAAAATGGAAGTCTCCTTCCTCCCCCCTCCTCCCAAAGCTACCAACTCCTATCCTTGCATGTCATTTTGCTTGGAGTTTTCCAAGAGATCTCTGCTCTTATTAGCTTTTGCCCAGTCTGCCTTCTCTCATAGCTTTCCACTACCAACTCCTTGGTGTTGACTGCCATTTTGGGGCTTTTCTCGATCCTTCTTTCGAGGATCACTTTTTTGGGTACCGATCCTTTTCGAATCCAGTACTCTGAGCAGGTCGACCGTTGGATTTGCTTGAATCATCGTATCTTTTGGAGGCATTGGATGTAGGTCGTTGGATCTGATGGTCTGTTGACCACCTTCGATCGGAGAGGCCTGCCTTGGTATTGATCCCTCCGCCGTGTCCTCATGGCTGTACTCTTTCCCTCTCGCTGTCCTGATAATTTCTCTGTGAGCACGCTCCACCTCGTGGGCCTCGTCTATGGTTAGATCCCACTGCGTGGAGACCACTTGTCTGTAGGTGCAGCTGTCTCTGAGCACCGAGGGGGGAGTGGGGGACGTGATGGCCGTTAGTTCTGCCTCCGACTCCACTTGTCTATCAAGTATGAATCTGATCAGATAAGAGTCCTCATAGGAGTGGACTTTGGCGAAGCGAGGCATCAATGCTATGTCAACACTCCGTATGAGGATCCTAACGGAGACAATCTCCGAGCGGCGTACTGTCTTCTCATCTATATCTTCGATGGACTGAAGTATGCGATGATTTCTTGTAGGGCTTCTCTTTTCCAAAAGTGGAGAGGAACATTATGAATCCACACCCAGTATTTCTCCCCCTGTGGTAACTCCGCTCCGAAGCTAGGAGACCAAGCGAAGAATTCCAGTTTGAAGTGTCCAAAGTCGATAATACCCATCCCGGTTACTTCGCTCACCTTCTCCGGTGACGGGAAGGAGACCAGGAATTGGAGATGGCATAGCTTCTTCGCCACCCAGTCTCTATGTGCTCTCATTGGCCATTTTGCGTTTAATGTTTGGAGAAGGTGAGTCTCCGAGGGGCTCCCCGCCTTCACTCTGGCTATAGCGCACCATTGGCGCAGCCACTTCTCCTCGCTCTTGATGATGTCCAGGCTCTTTGCGAGTCGAATGGATGTGGGGTTATCGGGGGATCTTTCTCTGTGGACCGGGACATTCTTCATAGTTGTTAGACTCAATCACATTAGTGCATACATAGGAGAGATGTCCCCACTTCATGCATTTGAGGCATCTTACCTCTTTTGTGCAGTCCTTCCGGTAATGGCCCATATCTCCACAATTGAAATAGGGTATGGGTTTGCGCTTCCCTCTTCGATGCTTCTTCTTGTGTTCTGGGTCAGGGATTGTGTAGTTGTTCTGTTTTGTGAGATTTTGGTTGTTATCTTGCTCCCCAACTTCCTTGACTTTGGGGTCCCCTGCCTGCGCTATAATCCTGTTGTGCGGCTCCCCCTCGTGGGCCCGCTTAACGCCGAATTTCGGTGCAGTCCAGGGGTCTCTTTGAGGTGGTGGAGTTTGTTGTTTATGGTGGGATTAAGGGTGGTTGTGATGGCTGGAGGAAGGAGCAGCATGAAAGGTTGGTGAGTAGGGCTATCTGTTGTTCGTCTTGTTTTTGACCAGTGTCCACGACTCCTTATCTTGATGACTCTTTGCCTTCGCCGTAATCCCACCGAGCGGAGCCCCCTCATAGGCCCGCTCAGTGTTGGATTTAGGTGTCGGTAGGGGGTTATGTTGGGGTGGTGGAAGGATGTGTTGCTGCTGCTGTTGATGGTGGTACTGTCTTTGAGGAAGGTTGTGGTGTGAGGTCTCTGAGTACCTGGTAGTGTCTCTCTAGATGGTGGCGTGGCCTGTACTCCTGCGCAATGCTCCTTTGAAACTCAGGTTTGTAATGCCTCCTTACTCCCTGGGCTTGGCCCTCTCTGTAGTGGCGATGCTGGCTAGAGGGGGGGGGGGTCTTCTTACGCTAGGTTTGTCCAGTAGGAGGACCCCCTCCATGGGCCCGTCCCCTGTGCTGCCCCTCGTGGCGATGATGAGCCACATTCCCCTCCATGCACTGGTGTGCGCTGCGTTGCTCACGCACTGGGGAGTGCGATGGCCTGAGCTTGTGGGTATCCCTCTCCCTTGAGTTTGGTTGGTCCTGTGGAATATTGTTTTGGATTGGTTCTGAGTTTGGTTTTTGATTGGGGGACAAGGGTAATGCCGGAGTCTCTGTGACTCCTGTGGGTGCTTTAGTGGCAATATTTGGTGGGTGTCGGACCCTCTCGTCTTTACGGTGCTTCAGTGGCAAGGTTTGGCCAGTCTCTGTGACTCCATATTTTAATGAACGGTTACGTACATTATAATTTGGTCTCGAACCGAAGAGCTTCCTTCACACTTCCCAAGATATACTTGAGTTTCTCTCTCTAAAAAATTCTAAAGAGAGAAACTAGATCTGAAAAAAAGAACCCAACAAAACCCTAGATCTAACATCCTAGGAGCGGCGGCGGCTAGCCCTCTTCGCTGCTGCCTCCCCCCCCCCCCCTCTCCCACTTTCGCCGCGATCCCTCCTCCCTTCCTTCGCATGACAATGAAGACGAAGCCGCGATCCTTTCTTCGCTCCATGAAGACGAAGCACTTCGCTCCTTCCAATGCTCCACGACATCAAAGCCACGATCCTCCTTCCTTCACGTCGATGAAGCTCCACGGCTATGTCCCCAACCGCAACCCCTACGATTGCAACGACCCCGCCGCTCCACGAAGTCGATACGCATCGGGGAAGAAGCGGATGATCGGAGATGGCGAGATCCCACGGTGGGGAGCTCGCGACTTCGCCGCCCTTCAGCTCCACGGTGTTGACACGATTCGGGGACGAAGCGACTGGTCGGAGATGGCGGGATCCCACGGTGGGGAGCTCGCAACTTCGCTGCCCTTCAGTTTCCATGGCAACGACGCGCCGGTCTCGCTGCCAACGACGCCTCCGACCGTCGTCTTTATGGTGCTCTGCCTCCTACCGGCACCAGTCGGTCTCCTCGCGCCTCCCCAGATTGCAGGTTCTCGTCTCCTCAGGTCGCGGAGCGACTATGTCGCGCTAGAGCATCCTCCTGCGGCTGTTGTCGCGATGCCATGGATCTGGTTCCTTCACTGCCGCCACTATGTCCATGCTCCCGGGACCGATTACGGTGATCTGCAGCCATGATTTGGGCTTCCAGGATTGGTGTAGTCGGCGAAGTAGTCGGAGTTTGTGAGGATGGCAGAGATAAAGAAAGAGGCTGGAGCTTGTACCCCGGTCTGTTGGGGTGTGATCTAGAGGGTTGGGGGCTGCATCCGGGTTGCTTAACCTATGACCACAGTCGATGGGGCACCACCACCACTATGCCCTCATAATGGAAGCTGACGCCCAACGTCATCGTCCGTGTGGTGAGAGGAGAAGGTGATACTTCAATCAGCTGGGTCTTGCATTGGTTTTCTATTTGAGAGAGAGAG
>CM030362.1:99359254-99424254 GCA_017893485.1 Hemerocallis citrina
TCAACTCCGACGACTCTTCCTGCCGTCGACGCTGCTCAACTCCGGGATCAGCACTTGATCGATCCCCAATCCAATTCCCATGGCGTCCACCATCAATTTCACCCTAGATCTGCCCTGAGGTTCACCTCCCTATCCTCCTTATACCATCAGATCCACCCTGAAGCTGCCTTCTTCCTCTGTTCTGCTTTTGAACCCAAACCGTCGCTCACCACCTCATCCTCTTCCTCCGTTCTCTGCCCTCGTCGACGCCCTCGACCCTCATCCTCGTCGCCCTCTCAACAATGGCCCTTTCCTTTGGTTCCCCATCTTCGAAATCCTTCCTTCCCCTGATGCCCGCCATCTCCTCTTCTTCCTCCACGACCGCGATACCCACGACCATGACTCCCTCTACCCTGGATCCCTCCTCTCTGTTCATCCTAATTCTAATGTCCTTCTCCTCAAGGTCGATGCATGAAAATAAGGTGAAGATCATTAGGAGCAACAGTGATGGGTGATTGCAAGGCTTTGTAAGGAACGACTCATTTGGAGAAGTCAGATCTTTTTTTTCTTCAAACGGGGATAGTTACAATACTTGAGGATGTCTATGTCATTTCTCCATCAATGCTCGAGGAGTTTCTGTTGAAATCAGTGTATGTTATGTTGAAGCCGATGGGTTCGCACTTTGTTTCAATTTTGGGATCCATTCAGAAGCAAAAAAAAATAAAATAAAATAAAATAAATTCTGACATGTTCTTGTGCTTCTACATCTAGATCGTCAACTCACTCCAGTTGATCGATCGTGATCGACTCACTCCGGTTGATTGATCGTAAGTTTGAGAGGGGGTGTTATCAGCATCCAGTTCTCAATTCAGGGATGAGATCCCAACATCGATAATTCTCAAGTCTGGGGTGAGATCCTATCAACGACTATGTCTCAAGTCAGGGGTGAGATCCCATCATCGACTATATCTCACGTCAGGGGTAAGATCCCATCATCGACTATGTCTCAAGTCAGGGTTAGATCCCATTACAGATTGGGATATGGAGATCCCGCAACTGTTCGGGTGAGATCTCAACAGTGCGCCACCACTACCTTCTCTTCTGCAACACTTTCCTTCACATGCGCCATCAAGCTACCGTTTCTGCGATCACAGTTTGTTGTTTCTTCCACAATGAACATCGTCAGTATTCCAAACTCTTGTTGATTGAACCAACTTGAGTTTGAGAGGGTGTTAGATTTTATATTAGATTAAATATTGGTTTAGTCCCGTATTGGTTATGTAATAGTTTAGTCTTTCATTCTCTCCTATATATAGGTGCAAACTGTATTCAGTTTATTCAATCAAATAATAAAGAATATTTCCTATTCCTAATTCTTAACAATAATAATAAAAAACAATCATAATCAAAATTAACTCAGTGAAACATTATAATCTAAAAATAATTACGCAGTGAAGTATAATACAATTAGATCAAATATGGTAATTCAAAAGCAATTAAAAGGAAGTGAATGTTATTGAGTTATTTTTTTTGGGGGAAAAAATTGAATTTGGGGAGAAACATTTGGGAGGGAAAATGTCTTTTGGGAGCAAAAATGTAGACCGCTAATTTTTTTCCTTCCAAATGAATGAGAGCCATTGATAGCTTTCTTTGTGTTTTATTATATAGATACAATTTGGAATAACTTAATTATATTTTACTTACTTAATCAAGGTCCGATTGACCAAACTAAAAACACAATTTCGAGGAGGTTTTGAGAGATCCTTTACAGCATCAATAATGTGATTGAAAAAGGCAAAAGAAATAAACAAAACAAAGAATGTAAAGGAAATTACGGGGTTCTGTTATTGATTTTGGGGTGTTCATAGCATAAAAATAATAATAATAAAATAATAATAATATATATATATATAGGCTTGTGAACCCAGATGGCCAATGTGGGAAGCATTTAAAATAGTTAAAGGTCCAATTAATTACCGAATAAATGTTCAAAACATGAATTATTTTACCCTTCACTTGATTCTTCTTTTTTTTTAGTTCCCCCTACTTATAAACTACATTTTTAATTAACCCCCACAAAATAAATATGCTCACTAATGCAATCCGGTTGGTATAAGGCCAGGTCACGCGGTCTGATATGGGTTGGGTGACTTATGGGTGCCATTTGGTGGTGTAGTCTAGGGTGGTTTTCATTCAAATCAAAATTAACTCAGTGAAACATTATAATCTAAAAACAATTACGCAGTGAAGTATAATACAATCAGATCAAATATGGTAATTCAAAAGCAATTAAATGCAAGTGAATGTTATTGAGTTATTGTGTTTTGGGGGAAAAAAATGAATTTTGGAGGGAGAAACATTTGGGAGGGAAAATATCTTTTGGGAGCAAAAATCTAGACCGTTGATTTTTTTCCAAAATAATTTAAGCCATTGATAGCTTTCTTTGTGTTCTATTATATAGATACAATTTGGAATAACTTAATTATATTTTACATACTTAATCAAGGTCCGATTGACCAAACTAAAACACAATTTCGAAGAGGTTTTGAGAGATCCTTTAACAGCAACAATACTGTGATTGAAAAAGGAAAAAGAAATAAACAAAACAAAGAATGTAAAGGAAATTACGGGGTTCTGTTATTGATTTTGGGGTTCATAGCATAAAAATTAATAAAACTAAAAATAATAATAAATATATATATATAGGCTTGTGAACCCAGATGGCCAATGTGGGAAGCAATTAAAATAGTTAAAGGCCCAATTAATTACCGAATAAATATTCAAACATGAATTATTTTACCCCTCACTTGATCTTTTTTTTTAGTTCTCCCTACTTATAAAACTACATTTTAAATTAACCCCTCAAAATAAATATGCTCACTGATGCACTCCGGTTGGTATGGGCCGGGTCACGGGTTTGATATGGGTTAGGTGACGGATGGGTGCCATTGGGTGGTGTAGTCTAGGGTGGTTGTCATTCTAATCAAAATTAACTTAGTGAAACATTATAATATAAAACAATTACGCAGTGAAGTATAATACAATCAGATCAAACATGGTAATTCAGAAACAATTAAATGGAAGTGAATGTTATTGAGTTATTTTGTTTTGGGGGAAAAAAATGAATTTTGGGGAGAAACATTTGGAGGGAAAATGTCTTTTGGGAGCAAAAATCTAGACCGTTGATTTTTTTCCAAATGAATGAGAGCCATTGATAGCTTTCTTTGTGTTTTATTATATAGATACAATTTGGAATAACTTAATTATATTTTACTTACTTAATCAAGGTCCGATTGACCAAACTAAAAACACCAATTTCGAAGAGGTTTTGAAAGATCCTTTAACAGCAACAATAATGTGATTGAAAAAAGCAAAAAGAAATAAACAAAACAAAGAATGTAAAGGAAATTACGGGGTTCTGTTATTGATTTTGGGGCTCATAGCATACAAATAATAATAATCAAAATAATAATAAATATATATGTATATAGGCTTGTGAACCCAGGATGGCCAATGTGGGAAGCAATTAAAATAGTTAAAGGTCCAATTAATTACCGAATAAATGTTCAAACATGAATTATTTTACCCATCACTTGATTCTTCTTTTTTTTAGTTCCCCCCCTACGTATAAAACTACATTTTTAATTAACCCCACAAAATAAATATGCTCACTGATGCAATCCGGTTGGTATGGGCCGAGTCACAGGTTTGATATGGGTTGGGTGACGTATGGGTGCCAATGGGTGGTGTAGTCTAGGGTGGTTGTCATTCTAATCAAAATTAACTCAGTGAAACATTATAATGTAAAACAATTACGCAGTGAAGAATAATACAATCAGATCAAATATGGTAATTCAAAAGCAATTAAATGGAAGTGAATGTTATTGAGTTATTTTGTTTTGGGGGAAATTATTGAATTTTGGGGAGAAACATTTGGGAGGGAAAATGTCTTTTGGAAGCAAAAATCTAGACCGTTGATTTTTTTTTCCAAATGAATGAGAGCCATTGATAGCTTTCTTTGTGTTTTATTATATAGATACAATTTGGAATAAGTTAATTCTATTTTACTTACTTAATCAAGGTCCGATTGACCAAACTAAAAACACAATTTCGAAGAGGTTTTGAGAGATCCTTTAACAGCAACAATAATGTGATTGAAAAGGGCAAAAGAAATAAACAAAACAAAGAATGTAAAGGAAATTACGGGGTTTTGTTATTGATTTTGGGGTTCATAGCATAAAAATAAAAATAATAAAAATAATATTAAATATATATATATATAGGGTTGTGAACCCAGATGGCCAATGTGGGAAGCAATTAAAATAGTTAAAGGTCCAATTAATTAACAAATAAATGTTCAAGCATGAATTATTTTACCCCTCACTTGATTCTTCCTTTTTTTTAGTTCCCCCTACTTATAAAACTACATTTTTAATTAACCCCACAAAATAAATATGCTCACTGATGCAATCCGGTTGGTATGGACCGGGTCACGGGTTTGATATGGGTTGGGTGACGGATGGGTGCCATTGGGTGGTGTAGTCTACTGTGGTTGTCATTCTAATCAAAATTAACTTAGTGAAACATTATAATCTAAAACAATTACGCAGTGAAGTATAATACAATCAGATCAAATATGGTAATTCAGAAGCAATTAAATGGAAGTGAATGTTATTGAGTTATTTTGTTTTGGGGGAAAAAATTGAATTTTGGGGAGAAACATTTGGGAGGGAAAATGTCTTTTGGGAGTAAAAATCTAGACCGTTGATTTTTTTTCCAAATGAATGAGAGCCATTGATAGCTTTCTTTGTGTTTTATTATATAGATACAATTTGGAATAACTTAATTATATTTTACTTACTTAATCAAGGACCGATTGACCAAACTAAAAACACAATTTCGAAGAGGTTTTGAAAGATCCTTTAACAGCAACAATAATGTGATTGAAAAAGGCAAAAGAAATAAACAAAACCAAGAATATAAAGGAAATTACGGGGTTCTGTTATTGATTTTGGGGTTCATAGCATACAAATAATAATAATCAAAACAATAATAAATATATATGTATATAGGCTTGTGAACCCAGATGGCCAATGTAGGAAGCAATTAAAATAGTTAAAGGTCTAATTAATTACCGAATAAATGTTCAAACATGAATTATTTTACCCCTCACTTGATTCTTCTTTTTTTTAGTTCCCACTACGTATAAAACTACATTTTTAATTAACCCCACAAAATAAATATGCTCACTGATGCAATCCGGTTGGTATGGACCGAGTCACAGGTTTGATATGGGTTGGGTGACGTATGGGTGCCAATGGGTGGTGTAGTCTAGGGTGGTTGTCATTCTAATCAAAATTAACTCAGTGAAACATTATAATCTAAAACAATTACGCAGTGAAGTATAATACAATCAGATCAAATATGGTAATTCAAAAGCAATTAGATGGAAGTGAATGTTATTGAGTTATTTTGTTTTGGGGGAAAAAATTGAATTTTGGGGAGAAACATTTGGGAGGGAAAATGTCTTTTGGGAGCAAAAATCTAGACCGTTGATTTTTTTCCAAATGAATGAGAGCCATTGATAGCTTTCTTTGTGTTTTATTATATAGATACAATTTGGAATAAGTTAATTCTATTTTACTTACTTAATCAAGGTCCGATTGACCAAACTAAAAACACAATTTCGAAGAGGTTTTGAGATATCCTTTAACAACAACAACAATGTGATTGAAAAAGGCAAAAGAAATAAACAAAACAAAGAATGTAAAGGAAATTACGGGGTTCTGTTATTGATTTTGGGGTTCATAGCATAAAAATAAAAATAATAAAAATAATATTAAATATATATATATATAGGGTTGTGAACCCAGATGGCCAATGTGGGAAGCAATTAAAATAGTTAAAGGTCGAATTAATTAACGAATAAATGTTCAAACATGAATTATTTTACCCCTCACTTGATTCTTCCTTTTTTTTAGTTCCCCCTACTTATAAAACTACATTTTTAATTAACCCCACAAAATAAATATGCTCACTGATGCAATCCGGTTGGTATGGACCGGGTCACGGGTTTGATCTGGGTTGGGTGACGGATGGGTGCCATTGGGTGGTGTAGTCTATTGTGGTTGTCATTCTAATTAAAATTAACTTAGTGAAACATTATAATCTAAAACAATTACACAGTGAAGTATAATACAATCAGATCAAATATGGTAATTCAGAAGCAATTAAATGGAAGTGAATGTTATTGAGTTATTTTGTTTTGGGGGAAAAAATTGAATTTTGGGGAGAAACATTTGGGAGGGAAAATGTCTTTTGGCAGTAAAAATCTAGACCGTTGATTTTTTTTTCCAAATGAATGAGAGCCATTGATAGATTTCTTTGTGTTTTATTATATAGATACAATTTGGAATAACTTAATTATATTTTACTTACTTAATCAAGGTCCGATTGACCAAACTAAAAACACAATTTCGAAGAGGTTTTGAGAGATCCTTTAACCGCAACAATAATGTGATTGAAAAAGGCAAAAGAAATAAACAAAACAAAGAATGTAAAGGAAATTACGGGGTTCTGTTATTGATTTTGGGGTTCATAGCAAAAAAATAATTATAATAAAAATAATAATAAATATATATATATGTAGGCTTGTGAACCCAGATGGCTAATGTGGGAAGCAATTAAAATAGTTAAAGGTCCAATTAATTACCGAATAAATGTTCAGACATGAATTATTTTACCCCTCACTTGATTCTTCTTTTTTTTAGTTCCCCATACTTATAAAACTACATTTTTAATTAACCCGACAAAATAAATATGCTCGCTGATGCAATCCGGTTGTTATGGGCCGGGTCACGGGTTTGATATGGGTTGGGTGACGCATGGGTGCCATTGGGTGGTGTAGTCTGGGGTGGTTGTCATTCTAATCAAAATTAACTCAGTGAAACATTATAATCTAAAACAATTACGCAGTGAAGTATAATACAATCAGATCAAATATGGTAATTCAAAAGCAATTAAATGGAAGTGAATGTTATTGAGTTATTTTGTTTTGGGGGAAAAATTGAATTTTGGGGAGAAACATTTGGGAGGAAAAATGTCTTTTGGGAGTAAAAATCTAGACCGTTGATTTTTTTCCCTAATGAATTAGAGCCATTGATAGCTTTCTTTGTGTTTTATTATATAGATACAATTTGGAATAACTGAATTATATTTTACTTATTTAATCAAGGTCTGATTGACCAAACTAACAACACAATTTCGAAGAGGTTTTGAGAGATCCTTTAACAGCAACAATAATGTGATTGATAAAGGCAAAAGAAATAAACAAAACAAAGAATGTAAAGGAAATTACGGGGTTTTGTTATTGATTTTAGGGTTTATAGCATAATAATAATAATAATAATAATAATAATAATAATAATAATAATAATAATAAAAATAAAAATAAAAATAAAAATAAAATACACACACACACACACACACACACACACACACACACACACACACACACACACACACACACACACACACACACACACACACACACATATATATATACACACACAGATATATATATAGAGGCTTGTGAACCCAGATGGCCAATGTGGGAAGCAATTAAAATAGTTAAAGGTCCAATTTATTACCGAATAATTGTTCAAACATGAATTATTTTACCCCTCACTTGATTCTTCTTTTTTTTAGTTCCCCCTACTTATAAAACTACATTTTTAATTAACCCCACAAAATAAATATGCTCACTATTGCAATCTGGTTGGTATGGGCCGGGTCACAGGTTTGATATGGTTGGGCGACGTCTGGGTGCCATTAGGTGGTGTCGTCTAGGGTGGTTGAGAGGGGTTGTGTGTTGGTTACGAGGAATTTTTTTTCCAAAATAACCTACTTTTTGAAAGTTTTTTCCGAACTGACCTACTTTTTTAAAAAAATTGAAACTGACCTACTCGCTGACTCAAAAAGCGAGTTTGGTAAAAAAAAATTCACTTTTTGAGACAGGAGTGTGAGGTTTGGGTTTTTTTTAATTCTCCATGACCAAGACTCACTGTCTCAAAAAACGAGTGAGTTTTTTCCAAACTCGCTTTTTGAGACAGCGAGTGTCGTTTGAGGTTTTTTAATACCCCAGGCTTGTTTTTGTTCCTCTCATTATCTCCATTCTTACTCTTTCTTATCTCAATTCTTACTCTCTCCTTAACTCCGAAACCTAAAACCCTAGCCTCCCAAAATCGACCTCCTACCCATAAAATCTTCTATAAATCTAAATATATTCACTTAATCTTCCCAACCCTCTCAACTTCTACTCTCAAAACCCTAAACCTATCTTCCGAAAGATTCATATTTTGAAATTTTGAACTATGATAATTCACATTTGTTTCATTCACATTTGTTTCAAAATCATTGGAAGTTTAGAGATTGTTAATGAATTTGGATTCATACATGTTGGAGTAGATATGAATATACAGGGCAGACTGCATATGCAGCTTAAATTGAGTTTTTTTCTCCCATAAACTCGCTTTCTCAAAAAGCGAGTCTGGGCAAAACCTTCTCGATTTCTGAGAAAGCGAGTTTAGAGTTGAGAGATTTCCAGAGCCTAAGTGGTCCATGGAAATTTCTGAACTCAACATTCGCTTTCTCATAAAGCGATTGGATTTTGCCTACAATCGCTTTCTGAAAAAAAGCAAGTGTAAGCAAAACCACATCGCTTTCTGAGAAAGCGACTGTGGAGTTGAGAAATTTACAAAGACCAAAATGTGGATATTTCAGAAGATGGGTTTAGGGTTTTGAGACTAGAAGTTGAGAGGGTTGGAAAAGATTAAGTGAATATATTTAGATTTATAGGAGATTTTGTGGGTAGGAGGTCGATTTTGGGAGGCTAGAATTTTGGGTTTCGGAGTTAAGGAGAGAGTAAGAATGGAGATAAGAAAGAGTAAGAATGGAGATAAGGAGAGGGAAAAAAACTAGCCTGGGGTATTAAAAATCCCAAAACGACACTCGCTGTCTCAAAAAGCAAATTTGGAAAAAACCCACTCGCTTTTTGAGATAGAAAGTCTTTGTCAGGGAGAAATAAAAAAAACCCAAACCTCACATTCGCTGTCTTAAAAAGCGATGAGATTTTTATCAAACTCGTTTTTTGAGACACTGATTAGGTCAATTTGATTTTTTTTTTAAAAAAGTAAATCTATGTAGGAAAAACTTTCAAAAAGTTGGTCATTTTAAAATAAAAAAAATTCGGTTATGAGAGGGTATTTATAGGAGATGGAGTGATGGCTGATGGGATTGGTTATCTTTTTAGCCTAGTCAGCGGTACGGATGGGCCGGATGAGTTTAAATTACCGGTCGGGTGTTGGGTGTTAATCGGGTTGGATCTACTATGCTTGTGTGTAAAATGAGTATGAAGGTTTGTGCTTGGGCTGTATTGGGCCTGGGCTCAGGTGTATGATGCTCTTTATATGTTAGTATTCATCACTAACAACTTCTGTACCAAATATAATTCATTATCATTTATTGTGTACTAGATTTGCCCGTGGGAACGTGCCTACGACACGTTTTCAGAACGATACAGCATATGAAAAACCTTGTAAACAGTAAATCAACAATTATATAGCTCAAGTTTGAATAGTATGACAATAATTAGTTGTAAATAAAAGTCCATATTTTCATTAGTATATGTTGAAAAATAATTATAAATTGGGGTTTAAAACTCCATGTTTCCATATATATATATATATATATATATATATATATATATATATATATATATATATATATATATATATATATATAGAAAGAGAGAGAGAGAGATAATTAAATAAATAAAGGAGTTATTTTGGGGGAGATTTGAATTTGAGTTTTGAGGGGGAACTTTTTGGGGGAAAATGTGTTTTGTAAGGTTAAATCTGGGCCTTTGATTTTGGGAAAATTGAAGGAGAGCCACTTGATAGCTTTCTTTGTGTTTTATCATATAGATTCATAAAGACGATTGTATTTTTGTTTTACAAGAAAAAAAATAATAGCATTAATAGAGAGGAAGCCAAAACTAAAAAGTAAAAAAATGAACACTAACATGAATTATTCACGTTTATGTATGTTGGTTGCTGCTATACACATTTTGTATGCTCATTATGTGGTATATGAAATCCACTATGCGTTCGCTCTGAAAATTACGTAACTCTCTATTATTTTGTTTGGATCACCATCCTGCATGAGGTCATCTTCTCTTTTTTATAACTTTTCTGAAATATTAAATGAAAAAATTCCCCCCTGCATTATATATATATAATGTTGTTAGAATTTTTTGCCGATCCATCATGTTGTTAGAATTTTCAGCCATACAATTTTGTGATGATGTAAATCATGGGCAAATGAACTTCAAATTACTTGATTTTTTATTGTTAGGCTATCTAAGGCATATAGAACAGTACGAGTGGTTCGGATTTTTCATAGGGTCTCTAGTTCGTGAGTGCTCACGGAGTGCTCACCAAAGTAGTGTGCAACCGAAGATTTCGATATATATATATATATATATATATATATATATATATATATATATATATATATATATATATATATATATAAGAAGTCTTCCGTTGTGCACCACCTATGGTGCACACAGCGTGTGCACTCAACCTTCTCGTCTTCGTATCGATGATCCGAACCATTCACATTGATCTACACATCTAAATTAGTCTAAATATGTAAAATCAAATCATTTGAAATTCATTTGTCCATCCATTAAAGCGTTACAAAATTGTATGGCTGAAAATCATTGCTTTTTATAGTCACATGATGGATGGGCAAATGAATTTCAAATGATTTGATTTTACATATTTAACTAATTTAGATGTGTAGATAATTGTGAACGGTTCGGATCGTCGATACGAAGGCAGGAAAGCCATGTGTAGTGTGCACTCGGCCTTCCCGCCTTCGTATCGACGATCCGAACTGTTCATATTGATCTACACCTATAAATTAGTCTAATGTAAAATCAAATCATTTGAAATTCATTTGGCCATCCATTGAAATGTTACAAAAATTGTATGACTGAAATTTGTTGTTTTTTATGGTCACATGATGGATGAGCAAATAATTTTCATATAATTTAATTTACATTTTTAGACTAATTTAGACGTGTAGATAAACGTGAACGATTCGGATCGTTGATATGAAGGTGGGAAGGCCGAGTGCACAACGAAATATTTCTCACTATATATATATTGAAAAAAAGAACCACTTCATTACCTTCCCTATCTCTTTCTTTTAAAAGAAAAATATAATGAAGGGATATTTTGTTCATTTCTTATACCAAAAATAGTGTAGGGTTGAAGATTTCATATTTACTTTTTGCATATTTGTATAGTCTTATAAGAAGATAAAAACCCACGCATGCCCCCCCCACAACACCCTATCACCTCCATCGAGTCAACCACCACACACACACACAATACCCTATCTCCATAAGGTCAGCCAATTTTGATCATTTCTATATTAGAAAATTAGTGTGCGGTTGAAGATTTTTTTTTCCTTTTTAATATAGTCAAGGGGTATATTGGTTATTTCCAATATCAGAAAATTATGAAAAGAGAAGATGACATTACGAGGGGGTCATTTGACCAATTAGGGGGTTTCTTAATTTTCGGAGCAAACGTTTGTGGGTTTTCAAGATTTTTACAATAATTTGTAATCTTTAAAGGGCATATCATGATCTTTAAACAAAGTTAAGCTTCAAATCGAGTACTATTTAGTTTGAATATCAAAATAGTTTACATTAAGTAAAGAACCATAGATAAAAAAAAGACAACATGCAGGCTCAGCCTACTTCTATTCACCATCACCATGCCGGCAAGCGAGATATGAGCCACGACCACAGATCTCCGATGATGCCAAAGTGTGAGAGGGAGGGGGAGAGGGAGACACACGTGAGTAAGAGATTTGGCGACCAGTTCCAGCCTCGAAGCAGAGCAAGAGGGAGACCTGCAACTTGATCACCTACCGGTCATAGAGACCGGACAAGCGTGACAGGGGGACAAAGACATGGCTCAGGGAAGGCTCGGGAGGAGGTCGACGAAGAACTTGCGACTAAGAACTAGAACGCGGCGAGATCGCATCGATCACCACCGGAGCCGTGTCCCCAAAGAGAAAGACCCATAGATACCGCAAGGAGGACCTTTGCGGAGGTGACTAGAGGCATTCATAGAGACTCGGTGGAACATAGAGTTCACTGTCGTTCACCATCACTAGAGAAAGGAAGCCTTAGAAGAAGAGAAGACGAAGAAGGCGAATGGATACTGGTGAAGCCGAGGAAAACTCAAAAAAACTCCATAAGCCATAGCTTCTCTGGCGAGCAAAAGATCGAAGGTCGACAGAGCTGCCACAAATGCGCAAAACGGTCACTCAATCAATAACTGCAAAAATGACTGGTTTTGCTATGTCTGCAAATCCTCCGGCCATATCTTGATGGTGTGCCCCAAAAACAGGGCAACCTCCGCATCGATCTCCAAGGATCCTCCGTTGTTGCAGGCGGTTTCTCTGAACTCAGAAGCTAGCAAGACATAAGAGAGTGCCGCGGGGAAGAGAAGAGTTATTAAGGCAATGATTACCCCAACGCCGTTAATGGTGGATTTCGAAAGATGCTACAAGAGATGCATTATGGTGAAAGCACAAACGAGCAATCCAAATGTTAAAGACATCGCGGAGTTGCTCTTGGCTGCACTGGTATCGTCTCCCACGCCAACAAGGGTATTGCAAGACATCACCGATAATTGATTCTTCGCACATTGTAGCGATGGACTATTGACGGTAGAGGCACTCAGGATGAAGGGCCTGGAAGGAAAGGATTCGCAAGGCATGGATTTCTTCATTACTTTCAAGCCATGGTCGCGAGAGAACGGAGCGCTCAAAGCTGAGTCCTTCCCTTCAGTTTGGATTCGTCTTTTCAATCTGCCTTTCAATTGTTGGGTAAGTTCAGGATTCCAAAATCTCATTCGGAACTTCAGAATGTTGATCAAAATCGACAAGGGGACACTCACGCATGCCTTCCGAAAGTTTGCAAGGCTTCATATCGGGGTTGCAAATATGGTGGACATCCCGTCGAAAATCATTATCGACTTCGAAAATGAAGCTTATGAAGTGATGGTCATCGTCAAGGTGAAAAAGAGTGTTTTGTTTAGAGGAACGACGATGGCGGATGAAGGAAATGTCGAAGGCCAGGATGAAGAGTTAGAGGTTAAAGATAGAGTGAGGCCGTTGGATTTTGGTGAGATGAATCAGGGTCGTCCATCTTCGGACCAGTGCAAGATCGCTTCTAAGTCCTTCATCAAGCATCAAGCAAATCCAAAGCGTCAATTTCAAACGGGGTATCAATTGGGGGGGACTTCTGACGTGGACAAGCCAAATCGAGGATACAGTTGGCGCCGAAAGGGTGCGTTAGATGATTCGACAGATGAGAAGCTTGACAGGACAGCGATGGGCGAAGTCACTCCTGGTACGAGGTGCAGTGGAAAAGGGGGTATCTTCAAAAAATGTGACACTGAGGGGCTCGAGGTTAGCAGAGAAATAGGTATAGGGAAAGAAGACTATATACACTTCACGGAGGCCGAAGTTGAGGAATCTATTCGAATAGCTATGACTTCTTTAGTCAAAAATAAAGGCACTGGTCTGCAGCTTCATGGGTTGAAGCCCATTGCAACAGAGGCCCAGGGTTTACCTCAGGACAGGGGACTGAGCACAGTGATAGAGACTCCCAATCAAGGTGATGAGTTATAGCAACCCAGCACAACAACTAGCAACATCCAACAGTTCTAAGAACTACAACAATCGTCTGATCATGATACTTGTGGGGGGATTATAGGAGCTCTAGATGGTGTTCAAGAAGATAATATAATTTCAGATACCGAAACAGAGATTAGTGACAAGGATGCCAGCGGAAGTGTATGCAGCAGCAATAGTAAAATTTGTACTGAGTATAAGAGGAAGGGAAAGCAGTAGATGGACAAAGGGGGAACGCAGGTAGCTAGCCAAGAAGGGATTACCAAGGGGTCATCTAAAGAAATGGAGCAAGATTTGAGTGGTGGAGGTACTCTCACGTCCGACTTTTCCATTCTAAACTCATTAAATGATGACTCGTTTATTTATATTGCTAGTCTTTACGGTCTAGCTATGAGTTCTAACTGGGCGGAACAGTTAGAAAAAGTAGCAATCATTAGAGGGGAATCTAGGGTAACATTGGCATAAGGTTGAGGGGGGATCGGAGGTTGTAAAGGGTAAGTGTTTAGAAACATTTTTTTTAATGGTTTACATCTTTTGGAATGTTAAGGGGATGAGGCAAAATAGCAAAAACAGAGCGATTTCTATAACTATTAATAAAATTCGCCATAGTATTTGCGGGTTGCAAGAAACAAGAATTGAGAACCCTTCGATAGGGGAGTTTACAAGCCTTAGATGGGCGGCCGACTTTGATTGGAGACTTAAGCCAGCACTAGGGTTCTCCGGAGGCATAGCAGTTGGGGCGGATACAAGGGTCTTTGATATTTTAGATGACTTCATTGGAAAGTTTACAGTGTCGATTAGACCAAGAAGGAGAAGCAACGAATGAGAACATGACGTTACGACTGTGTACGGACCGTACGACTCTGGGATGCGCAAAGACTTCTGGACGGAGCTTAAAGACATCAGGAATAGATGGGATCGGCCATGGGTGGTAGGAGGGGATTTCAATATCACTAGATACCAAGATGAACATAGAGGAAGGGGTCACAGCCGCAGTGAGCAAGAGACTTTCAATAGTATTATAGATGAATTGGAACTGATGGAGCTAGAGATGGGCGATAGAAAATTCACTTGGTCCAACATGCAACAAAACCCAACTCTAGCTAAATTAGACAATGTTTTAGTGTCAAACGAATGGGAGGATGCATTGGAGCTAGAGATGGGCGATAGAAAATTCACTTGGTCCAACATGCAACAAAACCCAACTCTAGCTAAATTAGACAATGTTTTAGTGTCAAACGAATGGGAGGATGCGTTTCCACTTGCAAAAGTGAGGTCCGCAGTTCGATATACATCCGATCACCTGCCACTAGTCATAGACTGCGATCAGGATATCAGGAAAAAGAACTTTCCTTTTATATTTGAGAAATCGTGGACTACGATCAACGAAACGCGTCAGGTGATCCAAGAATCATGGCTACGCACAACTTTGCAAACCTCAGCAGTAGGAATCTGGGTAGAAAAGACAAGGCGCCTTCGTTGGAACCTAAAAGGGTGGGCAAAACAGAAGTTTGGAAATGACAACTTAAGAAGAGTGGCACTTGGCAATAGGAACCATGATTGGAAACTATGCAAGAGGATAGGGACCTAACGGGACCAGAAAAGGAAGAACTGGCAAGTGGGAGACTAGAGCTTCAACACATACGAACAATGGAGGAACTGTATTGGAAGGAACAGTCGAGAATATAATGGTTAAAGGAAGGGGATGCCAACACAAAATTATTTTACAAGGTGGCAAATGGAAGAAGAAGACAAAATCATATAGCGGGACTAGTCGTTGATGGAACTTGTACAGAGAATAAGGAGCTCATTAGAGAACATTTAGATAACAAGTACCACGAACTGCTGGGCAGAAGAAGCACCGCTAGATATACTCTTACGGATGACGTGTGGAGCTCCTCTAAGATAGATGGTAGTGAGGGAATCAAAAATAGATTTACAGAAGAAGTCCGCGACGCAATCAAGCAGCTGGGATAGGACAAGGCACCGGGGCCAGATGGGCTGCCAATATTCTTTTACAAACTCTACTGGCAGATAATCAAGGAGGATCTAATGAATATCTTCAAATAACTATACGAAGGAAGCGCAAACTTGGATAGGCTCAACTACGCCTCAAATTGAGTGAATATGGTAATATATATCATTCCTTAGCTTCGCTGTTTTTGCTGGCGAAAAATACTTAGCCATAAGTTTTTGTATAAGTCCCTCCCAAGTAGTAATACCCCCGGGTGGTAGAAAATTTAGCCAAACCTCCGCCTTATCTCTTAGTAAAAAAAGGAAAGGGTCTCAATCGAATTGCATCGTCTGATACTCCTTTGTGCTTGAAAGTGTCACAAATTTCTAGAAAGTTTGCATTGTGAACATTAGGATCCTCGTGTGTTAGTCCCCCAAATTGAACAATCTGTTGAATCATTTGAATGATTGCCGATTTAATCTCATTTGAGTGATAGCCTTATTTTTCCATTACTCTAGTTTGCCATGGTAATACGCCTCTATGTCCTGAAATATATCTATTAAATATCAGAAAAACAAATAATTTAAAAAATAAAATAATAATAAAATAAAAATAATAAGAAAAATTCAAATTAGTAACAATCTAGCAATTATCAATATCAATAAAAGAATAATTAGTCACCGACAACGATGCCAAAAACTTGATGGGATAATTTGCAAGTGTACAAAATCGCAACAAGTAGTATAGTTTAAGTGATAAGAGTGTCGAGCCCAAAAAGACTAATTATTTTACTGAGTACCGAAATTTAATAGATTAATTACTATCTCGAAAATCGAAATTTGATAAAGAAAGCAACTAAATTAAATTAAAAGAACTAACTAACCTAATTAAAAAGAATGAAAATATTAAACTATGTTGTTTGTTAATAGCGAAACTAGTTCCAGGGATTTTGATTTCACTTAGTTAATCCCACACAATTCATAATTTCATGTAACTAGAAATTCTACTTTTCCAAGTTGTAGACCAAAATCCCCTAATTATTCAATGTTTTCTCTCGAACAACAGAAAAAATATCCCTAATTAACAATTTTTTATATCTCTATGCAAATTTAATTAATTGAAGGCTTATTAAGTTTTATGGATTCTTTATAGTCACATTAATCGCAGTAAATTATCTCTAATTTCACTCAATCAATGATCTTTAATTCTATAATTCTAAATCACAAATTAGCTCTTGGTCCCTCCATGATTCAATAAATCATACAATAGTTGGCCAAACAATTGCACGCATTAAGAACAAAAAATAAACACACAACCATCGAAAATTAGAAAAATAAAATAACATAAAGTTCAAATTGTGTTCTTAAAACTAAGCTACATCGAAGCTTAGAAAAATAAAATTAGTTCATGATAACTTTGTAACTAACAAAAAGGCTTTTAGATTGCACAATAAAAATTAAAAAAAGAAAAGAAAGAACTCGATTAATGTTTGAAGCCGAAATTGAAGAGCATCGAGATCTGTGCTTTCCTTTTTTTTCGTATCATCTTCTTTATGCTGTTCATAATTTCTCTCTCCTCCCGGACAAGGGCCCTCACAATCCCCTTTTCCTTTTTTTTAAACCCTTTCTTTCACGCCGCCACCTACCACCACCTTTCTCCCTTTTTTCTCTCTCCTCTCTCCTCTCTCCTCTTTCCTCTCTCCTCGGAATTCACACCGCCCACCTTATGCCCCCCCCCTCTTATATCAGGATTAGGGTTAGTTGATAATTATTAGGCTTAGTTAATTATTTATTTGATAATTAATTAATTAATTTTAAAATTTATTGATTAAAATTAATCTATTAAAATTTTAAATTAATCAATTATATAATCCTATTTAAAATTCACTCAACATTGATTTTTTATTACAAAATTTTATTCTCCTCCTAATTGACTATAATATTTTCTGTTGATTTTTCAAGAGACTAATTTGTAAAAATATGTATTTGAGTGTTTAAATTTTGAATTCTTCATCCTTGTTTTCTTTCTTGATTTTACGCAAAACGTTCACCTTTTGTACTTATCCATCTCATTCCTAAAAAAATAAATAAATAAATAATACTGAATAGAAATAATATAAATTTCAAAGAAATAAATTTGAACTTGCAATTTTAATGCATTATAGAGTAATAAAAATTATATAAAAAATTCATTTATCAAAAACCAGGGTAGAGAGAGGAGTTTGGCGAAGCCAGCAACAAGATGTGAGCAGGGGAGAAAAAGACTGAGGATTTTGGGTGGAGCAAAATCTGAGGGAGTTTTTTTGGGAGACCTTTGGAAGGAGCTTTTCTGATTCAGTTGTTTGGGTTGAGCTTGAACTAATAAATGGAATATAAACAAATGTATTTGCTTGGAGCCAAGTATCCAAATGTTTGAAATGAGTAGAAGAGAGATGCAATATATTGTTCATATACAAGACAAAGTCTTTAACCCACTGTGCAATGCATTGTTTATATAATCATAAGTTATCTAAAGTTATCTAACTACGAGTATTGCCCTATTTAAGTTGTGTTTGTTTCTAAATGTATATAATGAGGTAATCCATACAAATCATGTAGCCTATATTAAAGGGACAATGGGCATTAATGTTGTCTGTTTTGATCAGTCTATTTTCCACTCTCCAAGAAGTGAGTTCAAAAGTTTTTCATTCACGGTTCAAATTCAGTCTTTCAAGAATCTTATAACACGAGGGGGGAAAATCAGATAAATCTGGCATCAAATCACGATATCAAGAATTCATCCAAATTGATTTGTTTTAGAATTCACCGACGAAATTCAAACTTGTGAAATGTGATTGATATTTTCTTCCTTTTTTTGAAGGAAAAGGTGGAGTATGGCCACCCTGTTTTATTAATAAGGAGTTAATAAAACAAACTCAGAGTACTAAGCAAAGTACAAGGTCCTACAATACATACAAAGAAAACAGACTTCCTCCCTAACATGGGGGAGGGACAAAAGTGATAGAACAAAACATCAGTCATTCATCAGAAGTAAAACACATCATCTAAACTCCCCCCAACAAAATCCTGGGCTGGTGGGGATCAATAAGCAGTAAAGGGTCGTAATAGCATAACAACCTCGTCTCTCAGTAGAGTGTCGGCCAAATCACTACTTCATCGTCATCATACTCCTCTACCTGGAACACACTGGCGATCCTCCCTTAGGGACCTGTAGTAGCGACAGTAGCCCAAAAAGAAATAAGAAGCATAATGTGAGTAAAATTAACAGAAATACTATTATTAGTCCCCCGAAAGTAACAGTTATTTCTATTTAGCCAAAGGACCCAGGTAGTAGCGGCGATAGCGATAAACCAGGCTTCTCTCATAGATCATCTCTCAACAACGAACTTAGAGCCTACCCACAGCTCCTCATACAAATCGGGGTATTCGGAATTACCCAGGGCATTGAGTACCTCTACGAGGACTGCTTTGCTCCTGGGACATTCCATAAAAAGATGGTCCCGAGTCTCGGTCACAGCATTGCAGAACCCACATGTAGAATCGATGTTCATTTGGCGTTTAGCCAGATTCTCTCTAGTCAGAATTGCGTTGTTCAAAACCAACCAAATAAATGTTTTTATTTTCAGCGGAGTTTTTGCCTTCCAGATAATACTTACCCATTTCGGGTGGCAGCTCCAGAAATGAATGCAGTTATAAAAGGAGCGAACAGTGAATGTGCCATTCTTTTCAGGATCCCAAGACTTCCAGTCTAGCCCCTGGGAGCATCTATTTCTCGAGTTGGCGATATGGGCCTGTAGCTCCCTGAGCTTAAGTTGAGAGTTCGAATCCAGAGGCTGCTTAAAGACCGGTTTCCAAGATTTTCTTTTCCAGGCTCCGGCCACCGTGCAGTGCAGTTGTGATGCTCGTAGATACAGATTAGGATACAGCTCTTTAAGTGTGTGGTCACCACACCACTTATCCCACCAAAATTTGGTAAGTCTGTCATTTCCAATATAAGCCGTTACACAGCTATTAAAAGGTTCATAGGCTTTAGCAATACCTCTCCAGAACCAAGATACCCATGGGCCCAACCTGAGGCCCAGACTTCTCATCCCGTTCCTATGCAAATATGCCTGAACAAAATCTTGCCATCCCTCTCCGTTGGGGTGGAAGATTTTCCACCACCACTTACCCAGAAGGGCGAGATTCTTATTTCGAAGGTCATTGATGTCGAGCCCTCCGTGTATCTTCTTCATGCACACCTTTTCCCATCTAATGAAGTGATAGCCCCTACTATCAGGGCTTGCACCCTTCCATAGAAACCGCTTCCGGATTTGATCAATTCTCTGAATTACCCATCGTGGCATTTCGAAAAAGGATAGGTAATAGGATGGTAGGTTCGAGAGTATTGCGTTGATAAGCGTGACTATTTCATCCAGGGATAAAGTTTTACCTTTCCAACCTGCTAAACGATTCTCCACCCAGTTAATGATGGGTAGCCAGTCAGCCTTCTTGAGCTTATCGCGTCTTAATGGGAGTCCCAGGTACTTAATGGGGAAATTTTTGATGGAACAATTTAAGATCGTAGCATGCCCATGTGCCTCCTCTAGGGTTAAAGCAATGGGGATAAGAGCGCTTTTGTGGGAGTTAACCCTAAGGCTGGACAAAGCTTCAAAGTTGTAAAGAATTCCTTTGACAACCGTAGTCTCCCCGATGTTTCAATTTCCAAACAGGAGAGTGTCATCTGCATACTGTAGGATTGAGCATCCAGGATGGTTGACTCCATTGGCCACCGACGCGATCCAGCCTGCCATTCTGCAGTTATCCATCATTAACCGCAAAATGTCTGCCACCACTACAAGAAAAACCCTTTTTCGCAATGCCAAATGTCATTGCTAAAACTCGCTTGTCGTTGCGAAAAATATTTTTGGCAACGACATTTGTCGTTGCAAGGTCGTTGCGCGTCCGGGCGTCGCGAAAGATTTTGACTACGACTTGCTGTCGTTGCCAAACATAGATTTTTTCGCAACGACATTGCCGTTGCAATATATTTTATCGTTGCCATACCTAATTCCACCCGTGCTATGGTATAAAATCAATCGCAACAACCTTTGTCGTTGCCAAACATACTTCATATATTTGGCAACGACTCATGTCGTTGCTAAAGATATTTTTATTCGCAATGAATTATTGTCGTTGCCTTACATTTTCTATTTTGGCAACGACTACTGTCGTTGACAAAGCTCGACTGTTTTGCAATTATTTTTATAATTGCTTTGCATTACTTGTATTTTGGTAACAACTATAGTCGTTGCTAAAGCTACCAATTGTCGTTGCGAAAGTTTAATTTTTTTCGAGACAAATTATATATTGTCGTTGCATCAGCCCTATCCAAACTAGCACACTTCAAAAACATTAAAAACCAACATCATTCCAAAAACTATAATATTAACCTTGTCCAACATATTACATTTATGTCACATATAAGAAGCAATGCCCAAAATATTACAACCATCAACTTCTCAAAAAGATATCTAAGTATCTCATAATCATTTCCATTGTGCATAATAAGCTTAACCATGTTTTCTAATATTCTCTTGACATCTAAACATTGCAACAAAATTGGATGCACAATTGAAAGAACTGAATCAACTTAGAACAAAAGAATATTTTGGGATGAATATTCTCAGAAAATACAAGTAGCAAAAAATTGGGGTTGATGTTGGAGAGTTAATAACCTAAACCAACAGCTAACTCATATAAGATATAACTAAATCATACACTGTCAAAATATGATACAAAAATATATGCTCCCGGACCAATGGATTCATTCCCTAATTCTCCAAATACAGTTCCTTCTCGTGGTACCTACATATTTGAAATAATGATTAGTCCAGCAGTATACAATGAAACTATGAAAGATTGCCAAAACTATTGGAACCTGTATGCACAAAACAATACAGCATAATAGTGCCTTGATCATTCGAGGAATTTCATGCACCTCTATTTGTGAGTTTTCAACATATACTGTAAATATTACTGTAAATTTTCAACATATACTATCATTTAATGTAAAGAAAGAAGGAATTGATTGTAACAATAGTAGATACATCTCACTACAATGAGCCTCATGCATTGGACTGTAGTGGCATTCCTCTCGTCGGTCCTATCATTTATAGCTTCCTCAAAAATTTTGTGCATCTCCTCCTTTAAAAATTACAGTAGATAAAATTCTAATTAATAACTAAATAACTGAAACTAATTTAAGCAATTAATACATGATTACAACACCTGTAGATTATATACCTACATATAGAACAATAAAATATAGAATAAAACTTACCTGCAATAAACATTAGAAGGTTGTCCTTCAATCCTGCATATTGAGAAAGAGATAATGACATCAATACCTGAAATGTACATGCATTTATAAATTTAAAAATAGCCTAAAATTGTCATGGAGCTACATACAATGCAGAGATAAAACCTGTCTTTATTTTTAACTTATGTCTTGTTTAAAGTAAATGGCGATAACATTCAGATTAATTCAGATAATAAATACAATGTTGAATAAAATTCAGACCAACTATATAAGTATCTAAGCTTCTTCTGCCAATATGCTTTACCTCTTTGTGGTTAAGGGGCCAAGAATTGGCAATAGCAACGGAGAACCATGGTGCATGGATCCTGCAAAATAGGGGAAGAACGAAAAAAAAAAAAATTGTTTCTAGTTAACTATCATTGTGTTTAGTCCTACGAAATGAATAATAAGGTAACTATGTTTGGCTATTAACGTTTACAATAGCAAGGAACAAATACCAAATTGATCAGCATAATAATAATATATATAGCTAATACGTGTTCAAAACGAGCATGCTTTGTCTTGTTCTCCAAGACTTTATAGGTGTTGTTATTTTACACGAAAAAAATCCTACATGCAAAATCCAACAACAATAATGAATCAGACCATTCCAAGAACAAGTACCACCACTTGTGCAACAGAACATGAGAAAGAACGGCTGAAGAAGAATATCTGCATAAGCTAAATGATACCAAAAACATTCAATAAAGAAATCGGAATTCAAATTGTCTTACTTATCATAAGATAATGATTTAATATGGTTAGACCAATGCACATACCAATGTCATCTACAGCTTGGGTAAAAATCACCAACCATCCTGGCCTACCAATACAGGTATTAGATCAATTCAGATGTCTAACTTACCATATTTTGATGGCCATTTAATTAGCACACTAGCAATAGCAACATACAAAGTTCATGATGGAGACCATTGCACCAACCCATTCCGTTTAATAAAATCTATTCAAAGATTAATTAAATTCATAATATCTTTTAACACTTCAAGGAAATGAAGGAAAAAATCAATTAAAAAACGGCTGCTCTGATCCAAAATGACAGTTACTGAAAACAGAAGGGAGAAAGACTACCGAAAACAACATTGACAGTAGGATCTGAACTTTGCTATGTGACAGAGATATGATCCAACAGAAGAGAGATAAGAGTATGCCTTGTGTGTAATAATAGAAGGAACTAATCTATTGTTGTAATTAGCGTTTAACTTAGAAGACGCGGTAATATATTGCAACAAAATAGGTGTCCAACAAACAGGTAAATGGTGATCATTTCATACGCGAGAATAACTAGATTGTATGCTCTGCACTTAATAGGGAAAGAAGAACTATATCAGATAAAAAGCAGGTGTATTTCACAATCATCATCAGAAAAGGTTGTTCATTTTTCTTAAAAAGTTATGCTCCATGGAAATCATCTAGTATATGAGTATACGCAAATGCTATGCTCTCTAACATTAAAGCAGGCACTTCATCAGATAAAAAAGCAGGTATACTTCACAAATATCAGAAAAGGTCGTTCAATTTCCTAAAGGAAGTTAAATTCTGTCAATAACTTCGACTGAAAATAAAGTTTCGGCTAGCTAATTAATTCTTACTTCAAACATTAAAGCGAAGAACAAAGAATCTTCTAAGTCAAGGAACATCCTCCAAATTATTTCCTAGGTGCATCTACAATCTAAGGAACATAAATTCTCAATCAAAAGATGATGAAGTTCCAAGACAGGTTACTTTTGCAACTAAAACTATCATTGCCCTATGGATATCGTTCAAATAGTAACTGATCTACTGTCAGATGATTGAATAAGAACAATTAATAGATGATGAAGACGAATCTCACCAATTTTTAAAAAACACACGGATAAAAAACAAGTGCTGTTTTGGACCTGTTATACAACTTGATTCTATCAGACATATAATTATGAATTATATATGTTGATATGCTTCTGCTTTGTTTCAATATTAAAGCCTAATGAGTCTAATTACTTGCATTGAAAAAAAGAGATCTGACCGTAGTAACTGAATAGTCATAATCAAGTCATTCCAACTACCGCTACTCAATAACCAGATGATACCGCTCATAAAATCATTTCTCTGCATCTAATGAGAGCATGTGAGAAAGGTGTTGTTATGTGTTGTGGAAATGGTGTGCGACCAATCAACCAAGCCCTACTCTCAAACAACATTTAAACTACAATTACATAATTAGTGGAGAGGGGCATCGTGAGAAAACGATAACTCTAACTAACATCACCAAAACTCTAAAAATTATCTTTTAATTAACTTGCATATCATCCCTTAAGTGTCGACAAAATGAAAGACAATTGTGAAATTACCTGTTCCCTACCCACAGCACAAACCTCCTGTGTTGTACAAATCGACCCCGACCCCATCCCCACTCTCAACCCATCAACCCCGGCCTGAATCAAATTTTGTGTGTGCCCCATAGTCACCACATTCCCCCCAATCAAATCCACCTCCCCAAACCTCCCCTTCACATACTTAATCATATCAATCTGATAACTCGAGTTCCCTTGTGAACTATCCACCACAATCACATTCGCCCCCGCACTCACCAATGCGACGCAGGGGATGGAGAGGGGGAGGTGCTTCGAGATGCGAGTCGAGAGATCGACGGCGTCGGCGGGGAAGTCGATGAAACCGGAGTGGAAGATGACGTCATCGTAGGTTTAGGAGTAGCCTTGGGAGAATAGGCGAGCGGCGGTGAAGCCGTCATCGAGGGCGGAGGAGTCGAGGTGGTTGTTCATGGCTGTGGGTTTCTAGGGTTTTAGGATGGAGTTGGCGAGGGAGAGGCGGCGAATGAGGAGAAGGAACCGATCTGGATTTTTATGTCGAAAGTTTACATTATACAACCTTTTCATCTTTCTTAATTATTAAGTTAATTTTTTAATTTTTTTTAAAATTTTTGGCAACAACACTGTCGTTGCAGTAGATATAAGGAACTATACGCAACGACATTTATCGTTTTCAATTTACACACAATCTGGCGCAACGACATTTATCGTTTCCAATTTACACACAATCTGGCGAGATGTGCAAAGGCCCGGAAAAATTTTATTTTATTTTTAGCAACGACTTTCGCGTTGCTGTAACTAATTTTCACAACGACTAAAAAGTCGTTGCCAAAACCTCATAGCGAAAAAGGGTTTTTCTTATAGTGATATAGTGAACAGAAGAGGGGAGAGGAGATCTCCTTGTCTAAGGCCCCGTTTACACGAAAAAGGAGGACCCGCTACCCCATTTACCATGATAGCGGTCCTGCTGGTGGAGAGGCACGTGTTGATCCATCTGATCCACCACTCCCCAAACCCTCTTCCAGCCAATGCTTCCAAGAGACTTTCCCACTCAACAGAATCATATGCCTTCTTGAAGTCCAGTTTCAGGAGGTAGCTCTTAGAGTTCGACCTGTGGCAGTGATGGATAGTTTCTTCAGCAGTGGCTATACAATCTTGAATGCATTGACCCTTAATAAACTCCGTTTGCTCGCAGCTAATGAGTCTATCCATTATCTTTCTCAATCTATTAGCGAGTGTCTTGGTAATAATTTTGACTGAGTAGTTAAGAAGGCTAATTGGACGGAAGTCTTCCATCCTCAGAGACTCGACTTTCTTGGGGATCAACACAACCTCAGCATAATTAATTCTCCCTAACTTAATCTTATGATTAAAGAAATCGACAAACAAGTTAATGAGATTGTCTTTGATTTCTTCCCAAAATGTCTGGTAGAAAAGGATTGAGAATCCATCCAGTCCAGGGGCTTTCTCTTTTCCAAGTTGCGTCACAGCCTCCCGAATCTCCCCTCCTGAAAAGGGAGCTTCCAAGGAGAGAAGATCCAGGCCAGAGTCGACTGCGGGGACATGCCAGAACTCATGGTCTAGGGGGGCACTCAAATTCGCCTTTCAACCAAAAAGGTGCTTGAAGTGAGCTTGGAATGCTACTCTGATAGCATCGTCATCTTGTAACAATCCAGAGTTAGCATGGATTGAAGGAATGAGGTTGGATCTACGTCGGGCACTGGCAACCCGGTGAAAGAAAGCTGTATTCGCGTCTCCCTCTTTGAGCCACGAAACCTTGGACTGCTGTTGCCACTAGATTTCCTCCAGCCTATAAAGCTAAGCAATGTCTTCTCTGAGTTGCAGTAACCTATTCCGATCTTCTTGCCGTAAATCTCTAGTCTCTTCCACTTTTTCAAGCTCCTTAATTCCTTCCAAAAGGGAGTCTTTTGTTTTCCAGATCAACGAAAATCTAACCACAATCTTCTAATTTTTTCACACTAGATTGTCATCGCTCCTGTCCCTCTAGTAGGGCCAGCCCAGCTCTCGTTGACCATGTGGTGGAAGCCTTGAATTTCCAGCCATGCTTTCTCAAATCTAAACTCGGGTGGTTTCCTTAGTTGAACTTCACTTGTGGACAGGATGATCGGAACATGGTCCGATGTGGGTTTAGGAGATACTTAGCCCAGGAGAGTGGAAACTTGTCCACCCAATCCGATGAGACCAAAATCCTATCTTGCTTAGCCAGAATAGGCATCGATTGCATGTTTGACTAGGTGTAAAGTCTACCAGTAGTGGGAATGTCAACCAGTTCGAGATCCGCAATGACCTCGTTAAATGCTTTCCTGTCAGACTCACTGGAGCCTCTACCTCTGTGTTCGGAGGCAAACCTGGTGATATTGAAATCACCCCCCACCACCCACGGGTGCAGCCAATGAGAGTGAATCAATCATAGTTCATTCCAGAATGCCCTCCTGGAAGCAGCCATGTGTGGACCATACATGACCGTGAATGTGTGGGTCCACAAATCGTCTTTACGTTGGAGCATGACCGATATGGAGAATTGCCCGTGGAACTCATCCAGGCAGTTAAAAATCTCTGGGTTAAAACCTAGTGCTATACTCCCAGAGGCCCCATCAGAGGGGCAAAATTTCCACTTAGAGATACGCTGGCCCCCAGTCTACTGAGTCTAGAATTATGTGCCAGTTTGGTCTCCTGCAGACCAACAATGTTGGCTTTAGATTTAGCGATGACATCTTTAACCATTTTCTGTTTGCCCCGCCTACCCAGGCCTCTATCGTTCCAGAAGAGAAAATTCATTAAAGATATTCTAACGTGGGGCCATGAGTTGATTCGTTAACTGGACCCGATATAAGATTAAATCGATCGCTCTCCCACCCCCTAATCTTATTGAGAAGAAAAGCATTCCGATCAGTATCGCTCACTGCTAAACCACAGGTTTTGGCTAGAAAAAATATCTCAAAATCAGATATGAAATTAAAAATAGCTGCTAGGAAGGATCGCGTACCTCCATCGCTAGTCTTAGCAGATTTAGCAGCTGCAATTTCAAGGTAATCATCCAAGGACTCTTCTATAGTCCTCTTCGCAACTTTCTAAACTCTAAACCCTTTGCCTGAACAGCCAGAGACCAGGGCAGTCAATTGTGAGGTAGGGTAAGTGGAGGGAACAAAATCTAGAGAGATATCGATATCCTATGAGTCCACAGATTCCTCTTCAGAGTATACAAAATCATCTTCGAGGTTCAGCTTAGCATCACGATCGTCTTCGTCATTGTGGCTTCCGACCTCAATAATGGGCTCTCTAGTAGCATCACAAGATATAAGAGTTGGGCTTGGATTGTTGGGCCTATGAATAATGTGTGGAATTAATAACATGGGCTCAACGTTATTGGGCCCCTCAATGGGCCCAAATCCATTCGGTACGCACTCTTTAGAAGCACCTTCATCGACGCTCTTGGCTTTCAAACCGAAAATCTAAAGTGGGGCACGTGGCTCTTCCTCATAGGCTGGCGGAGAGGTCGATGCATGTATTGGGGATAGCAAAGTCAGAAGCGTCTTCTTCGATGCTTTGTCGCTTTTGTTTTTGTTTAGGCGGTTTGAAACCTTTCCCAAATCACCATTTATGTTCATCTCTTCCTCTCCCAAAATGGCAGCCCCTTTCTCTTTTAAGTACCACTTCAATGGTTCCTTCTTTCGTCTTCTTCCCTAAAATGGCCTTCCCTTGCTGTATCTCCCGTCCCAAAGATTCAACATTTTTCCTTTTTGGCGAAAGAGTTTGTCTGTTGGAAATCTTGGGGATCTTACCACTTTCAGCTGTGGTTTGCTCTTCTCCATCCAACTGCACCAAACTCAGCGCCTCCTCACCATTTGCTAGGTGTTGACTTCCGTTTCTAGCTTTCTATAAGCTCAGATTTTCAAGTGGAGGTACTGGGTCTACCCTAACTGCCATTTTTGGTTGGGGTTGCAGATCCACTTTTTGTAGTCCCTCCTGACCGTTGGGGCTCTTGATCAAGCCCTGATCTTGGCTGTCCAACATCAGTGGAGTTTTGTGTGATGCTAAGCTTGCCGCCATACGTCCCTGGCTCTCCTCCACCCACCTTGCAGCTATAATGACTTCACGATGCCCCCGTTCAATTTCATGGGCCCCATCTATGGTACGGTCCAACTCTGGTGAGCCCACTTGTTTGTAGGAACGACCATCTCTGAGTGAGGGGGTGGGGAAGAGAACATCTGGAGTTCCGCCTCGGACTCGGCTAGCTTATCAAGAACAAAGCGGATGATGTATGAATCATCAAAAGAGAAATTTTTTGCAAAATGAGGCATAAGGGTGATATATGGGCTTCGGATTAGGATTCTGGCGGATACAATCTCTGAGCGATGCACTGTCTTGTCGTCGATTTCTTCGATTGTTCCGAACTCCGAAATGATTTCTTTGTAGTTCTTCTTTATTCCAGAAGTGGAGTGGGACATTATGAATCCAAACCCAATACTGTTCACCTTGCGGGAGTTCCGCTCCAAATCTTGGTGACCAAGGGAAGAGTTCCACCTTAAAATGGCCAAAATCCACTATACCCAAGTCGCAGACCTCGATCAATTTCTCTGCTGATGGGAAAGAAACCAGGAATTGAAGGTGGCACAACTTTTTTGCTACCCAGTCCCTCTGAGCTCTCATTGGCCACTTCAGTTTAGGGCGTGGAGGAGGTGGTTCTCCGATGGGCTTCCTGATCTAACTTTAGCTATAACACACCATTGACGGAGCCATTTCTCTTCATGTTTAATGATGTCTAGGCTGTTTGCAAGCTGGATAAAGTTTGGGTTATCAGGTGACCTACCTCTTATAATTGGACGATCATCATCGTTGTTAGAGATAATGAAGTTCGTGAAATCGTACGACATATGCCCCCATTTCATACACTTAAGGAATCACACCTCTTTTGTACAATCTTGTCGGAAATGCCCCAAGTCTCCGCAGTTGAAACATAGTGCCGGTTTGTGTTTCCCTTTCCTTTGTTTCTTTCTGTTTTCTGTAGGAGAAGGGGGAGTTTTGGTGTCTTTTCGTAGCTT
This sequence comes from Hemerocallis citrina, assembly GCA_017893485.1. Taxonomy (NCBI): domain Eukaryota; kingdom Viridiplantae; phylum Streptophyta; class Magnoliopsida; order Asparagales; family Asphodelaceae; genus Hemerocallis; species Hemerocallis citrina. The sequence continues at coordinate 99,388,699 of CM030362.1, forward strand.
TACTGATAACTGTCACCCATGGCTCAGTCTCATCTCCATTCCATGTAGGAGCCCTCTCCACTGTAGCCTTGCCTCGTAGATCCCCTTCTTGGGCCCTCTCGACGATGGACTTAAGTGGAGATTGAGCGTCCCACATCTGAGCTGGGGGAGACTGGGCCGGGTTGACAGAAGGATGTTGGGATTTTGTATGGTGATTGGAGGTAGGGGAGGTGGAGTTTGGCCTGAGTTGTAGGGCAGGGGTTTTGTAGAGCTTAGCCTCCCACTTCGGAGGTGGGGGAGCCTGTGGGGGTGGGGGTAGGGGGGGTGAGAAGTATATTGGGATTTGTGGTTATGGCTGGGGGCCTTGGTGATGGTGTTAGAAGGGGTGTTGTGGTGGTGCAGTGGGAGATGTTGTGGCTGGTGATGAGAGGAATGGTGGTTTGAATGAGGGTGGTTTGAGTGGGGGTGATGATGACTTTGAGTGTGAGGTTTTAGGTGGTGTAGCTGCTAACCCTGGCCGTGCTGAACACTCATTTCTTTAGTGAAGCAACGAAGGTCTTGCGGGTGGTCATTCTTATGCTCAGAAGAGCCTGTAGGAGGACCCCCTATATGGGCGTGTCCTCTTGGCAGTGTCGCAGCGGGGCGATGATGACTATACTCTTGGCCAGGCCGTCGCTGATGCGCACTTAGGTGTGCACGCACGGGGTGACGAGGATGTCTGAGCCTCCATTCCTCCTCGTCGATAGGGGTGTTCAGCAGAGTGGGGTTTTGTGGTGGGGGGGGGGTGGTCAACAATAGGAGGTACAACGGGAGAGGGTGGAGGAGGCAGAGGAGGAGAAGGAGGGTTTGTAGAAGTAAGGGGTGTAGAAGGAATACTCTGAATCGTTGGTGCAAGTATCTGGTGGTGGACTCTCTCTGTAGGCCCACAACCACTAAGCTCAAGCTCCGTCAGCTCCATTGTCACTTTGTAAACTGTTAATACCTGCTATACTTCATGATGAGTTGTTTTGGTTTTGTAATAGGCCATGCCAAAGACAGGGGTGGTGGTTTAGAGTGTTAAGAGTTAGAAGAAGGAAAGCATGAAGACGAAGAAGACGTTGCAGCTCAGGGAAAGGAGGAGAGGAAAGGTGAAGCTCCGGTGAGAATTTTTTCCCAAACTATCCCACTTTTTGAAAGTTTTTTCCCAATCTGTCCTACTTTTTTTTAAAATTCCCAAACTGGCTCACTCGGTCTTTGAAAGACCGAGTTTAGTTCAAACTAACATGGTTTTTCGAAGACCGAGTGTTAGTCTTTGACTTTTCGAAGTCTAACACTCGGTTTTTCAAAGACCGAGTTAGTTTTAACTAAACTCGGTCTTTCAAAGACCGAGTGTATTATTTTGGTAAATACTTTCGAAAGTGGGTCAGTTTGGTAAATACTTTCAAAAAGTGGGTCATTTTGGTGACGAAAATGAAAATGACTGATTGAGCATTAAAATTGAAAATTCAACCTTAGATGTCATCAATGTCATGAGAATTAATCAAAAATAAATGTTCATAACTTTGTCAAACCATAAATTCAACACTCAACATATAAATCGATCCAAAATTACATAATTTGCTCTCACTTGTATAAAATTCTTAAACTTTTTATATGAAAATAGATTTTGCAGAGCATATCACATTGAACAATTGGATTTTTAGGAAAATTTTGGGTCATGATGAGGCAGGTCTGAAAGGATTTTAAGTGAGTTATTAACTCTATATTTACGAGTTAGGTTCCGGTAAAATCCAACTCCATGAATAACCTATAGAAAAATGTAAGATTCTAGTTTATTATTATTTTTGGGTGAAAATATTAAGATTAGAGTTGCATCCTAAAGATCGCTTACAGATCTACTAATATAAGTGTCTGGGGTGTCTGGGGAGTTCAGACTGTCCTAGGTCGTGTTCAGATGTCTGGGGAGTTTACAGAATAAATAAAATTAAGAAAGAGAATAGAGAATCATGGGATATTACTGTAGCTGCAATCTTGTGGGGATTGTGGCTTGATCGTAATGAATTTTGCTTTGATAAGATTGATCATAGACTTCCATTTTTTATGCATATTTGATAAGATTGATCGTATGAAAGAGAATCCTAAATAATGGTTTTCCAGTGTCTGATATCCAAACAATATTTTCTATCTTAAGGTTATTGTCGTGTTAACTGGATAAAAAAAAACAACAAAAAATGAGTAACATTATAGGGAACAAGTGAGTCATATAATCATGAATTTCAAGGAGATAATACGTGGAGGGACATTACTTGATCATGGTTCATTGGATTATTTGTCCAAACCTATTTTGAAATCTTTCAGGTACTCCACAGAAGGAAGAATAGTGGCTTGCAATTGTAATTCTTGATGGGCCAAGCCATCTCAAAAGTGATGTTGTAGATGTGTTAGTATTACTCCTCCTTGAACTTGTTACCAAAATGACCCACTTTTTGAAAGTATTTACCAAACTGACACACTTTCGATAGTTTTTACCAAAATGACACACTCGGTCTTTGAAAGACCACTAACACTCGGTTTTCGAAAAACCGTGTTAGTTTGAACTAAACTCGGTCTTTCAAAGATCGAGTGAGGCAGTTTGAGAATTTTAAAAAAAAGAAGTATGAGGGAAAAACTTTCAAAAAGTGGGATAGTTTAGGAAAAAATTCCTCCGGTGATGGGGTTCAGGTGGGAGGGGGACAGCGAGGGAGAGGGAGAGGGAGCCATTTCACCTAAGTATTTTTGATACCAGCAATTTTTGGTTCAAGCACCTCATTGTTTGTGTGAAAGAGCATTACTCTATGTGATTGATATCTTGAATCATGCATGATGTTTTGCGTCTGAAATTAAATTGACGCAATTCCAGCTGAAATTAAATAGTGGGCTGTAGTTCAAACCTGATCAAATTGTGGGCTTGGACCCAACATTGTGACCCCAGTTAAAACTCATGCACAAAAAGTACAACTGCATTTTATGAATTCAAGAATACTCCAACTTGTTAGGAATTAGAAGAACGATGCAATATTGCAAATAATTGTTTATTTAATGAGATGACCGATAGGTTTTTTTAGTCACAAGTCACATACACCCATATTTTACTCCGAATATATATTAATTCGTATTTTTTGGTGCAAGCGGAATTACAACTCCCAACCTAGGCTCTTACTTACTAGTGAAAACGTTTACCAGTCAACTACATTAACACTTGCGGATTGCAATCATTGTTATTAGCTTTCTCAATGTAGTTTTCACTCTTTATGTTAAAATGAGTTGTGAATTTTGAATACAACTGTTTTATTCGGGGATCAAATCACGATCTACAATCCATCTAAATCAATGTATCTTTCTTTTAAAATTATTCTGGTGCAATCTAAAACTTATGAATTGAGTTTGAATCATACATGATGTGTTTTTTCTGATAATGTTTATCTGGATAACTAACATACAAAGGAAAAAAAAAAAAAAACTTGAACTGCTCTTGCAACAACTGGAATAAGTAAGATTAGTTAAAACAACATAATTTTTCAAAAAATTATAATACTCAATACATAAATTTATAATATGAAATATATGCTTCACAGTAATTACTGTCATATCGGGAATCAAACTGATCACAAGGCTTGTGCAATGAATAGCGGGCTGTAGTTTATTTAAACCTGATGTAATTATGGGCTCTTTGAAACAATAAGGAAGCAGGGGGGCTCGGACTTGAAAGCCCACTGATTTGTTTCACCGTAGGATCAGAAGAAGGATGCTGTAAGATCCGAGCCGGAGAGAACTCGACTCGTAAAAGGAAGTTCAAAGTTCAAACTTTAAGATTCGTGCCTCAATTTGGTCCAAATCGGCAACGCCCACCAACTGTTTGTCAAAAAACCCGAGAGAAAAATATCTCAGAATCGAATGCAGAAGCCATGGCGGACAAAAACCTAATATGGGCGGCTCGATCGGACCGCATGGGCGGGTTCCCGCGCAAAGCGGTTATCAGGGCTGTTGGCGCATTCGCCAAAGTGGTGACGTCATTCCTCAACTCCACCACCGTCCACAACTCCCAAACCCTACTCGAACTCGTCCGATCTCGGCCGCGTGGGCAGCCACTCATCACTGTTAGCAACCACATGTCCACGTAAGCTATTTCTTTCTTGTTTGTTAGGGTTTTTGATCATAGAAACTAAATCTTGATGTCTTTTGGTATTATAGCTAGAGAGGTGGAGTTGTTCAGTTTGATCATAAATTATGTCTTTTGGTATCATAATTCCACACGTGCATTACATGTAATTTCATTTCTGTTTGTCCTACTTGTTTGAAGTTGACTAAGTTATTATGCATTGAGACAATGAACGGGGATGTTGACACTTAATGAATTACATTATGAAGGGAAAACATATGCATTTGCATGTTCTAAGAGCATCCACTATCGTTCGCTATATACCTATTAAATGGAAATTTTGACTATTTTTCAGCCACTATCGTTCGCTAAAAACCTACTTTTTAGAATAGGAGTGAACAGTACGCATCTAAATATAGCAGTCAAAAATAGCGATCTCCATATATAGGAGACGGAAGATCGAGTTCTGTCTATCAATTTTTTCGAATATTAAAATAGTTCGGTCGGAAGATCTTCTTCCGTCTGGCAACTTTTAATACAGAAAAGTTGCAAGACAGAAGATCTTCCGTCTTGCAACTATGAATATTTAAAAAAATTTAATAAAAAAGAGAGACGGAAGAAGATCTTCCATCTGTGAATTCTTTAATATATATTTTTTCAAAAAATTACTAAAATGCCATCGAAATATTTACCAAAATGCCATTTAAATAAATAATTAATCCAAAAAAAAAAATCATGCTTGGACGGAAGATCATCTTCCGCCAAGCAACATTCCATTCAAGTTTTTATAAAAAATTTATTACCAAAATGCCATCCAAATATTCATAAAAATGCCATTTACTTAATTTTTTTAATTTTTTTTAAAAAAATTTGTCAAACGGAAGATGATCATCTTCCGTTTGGCAATTTTTTGTTTTTTTTATTTAAAAAAAAACAAAAAATTTGACAGACGGAGTATGTTCTTCTGTCTGTCAATTTTTTATATTAAAAAAAAATACAAAAACGTTAGACGGATGATGTTCTTCCGTCTAATTATTTTATTAGTTTTTTTTCCACAAATTTGGCTCAAACGATAGCAGGCATACTCTTTCCATTGCTAAAACCTATTGCCAAATACTCATATTTTAGCAGCAACGTTAGTGGATGCTCTAACTGTCTAGTAAAGGGCTATATTATAAGTTCAAAACTTGTACTGTATTATTGCGATGGATTTTTGCATTGCACTCTATTTGGAGGAAAGCCATGTAATAATATTTGTATAAAATATAGTAGGAAATGTGTTTTTAGATTTAGGAGGTTTTCATTTAGAATTTGTTATGCTTGATGTATTTGTAATGCTAGTTGAAATGGGTTTCTCGCAAGTGTATATTAGGGAACTTGGCAATTATGGTATGCTGATGAGATTATGAATATGCTATAATGTATCTTTCTTTCTTTCTTCTTGTGGCTCAGTATAGTCATATTGCTCTTCTTTTTTCCACCCTAATTGGTGGTTTATTGGATGGTCTAAGTTTTTGGTGGGTGGTAAGGATTAGGGTAGACATAGGTAGTGTTAACATTCATGTAGTCAGAGTACTGGGTTCAATTCTTTGTAACAAATGATATGTTTGAATATTGCTAGTATCATTGATATTATGGGATAATGATTTCGCAATATACACGATATGGGAAAGCTTTCACTAAATTAAACTTACCAAATTGTCATCTTTTGAGTAGTATATCACTTGTCCCCGTTTGGAAACAAAGTTTAGATACCTATAGTTAAATAACTGAAGGTAGAGGTATAGGTATACAACCTATAGGTAGATTAGTCTTTACATACAAAATTTAGATACCTATAGCAAGTTTTTGAAAAGAGCATTTGGCTTTGGAGATAAGATAATTGTTCTATTGGAGGTAAGATAACTATAGGTATCTTAACTTTTTGTTACAGATATCTTACCTAAAAAATTGTTTCCAAACGGACCCACAACTGTAGGTATCTTAGATACCTCCAGGTACCTCTAGTTATCTAATCTAACCTCTGTCTGTTCCCAAACGGGGTCTTAGTAGGTCAATTTAACGAAAGATAGTAGTTTGGCAGCATGGTTTGTTCTAATTCTATTTGGTGTTTTTGCTTTCCTTTGCTCATTTTATGTGACTGATATGTTTATGTTTGCACTTATTCATATGCATTACTGCTTAGACAGTCTGTCTTATATGGTATTGGTTACATTGGGATTCATGAAACAGGTTAGATGATCCACTTATGTGGGGATTCAAGGGGTTTCCTACTGGGGATGCAAATCTAGCAAGGTGGGTGCTAGCAGCAGAGGATATATGCTTCAAAAATAATCTTTTATCATACTTATTTCGATTAGGTAATATCATATCTTTTAGGAACATGGTGGTTTATAATGTGCATTTCTTTTTCTTTGAATATTGTTAATAATCTCTTGCTAGAGATGATAAGTGTGCTTCACCACTTACTTTCTAATTTCCATTTAGATGATTATGTTTTCTTTTGGCAAAACTTTTATGTTAATCTTTTGTAGCTCATTGCAATTTATTTTTAGCATTGACTCTAACCTCACCAGTTCGGTTTGGGTTTCTAGTCAACGTAACTTATAATAAAAAGAAAATGGATATGTATAGATTTCGAACCCTACTGTATCAGTAATGTATCAGTAATGCAGTAAAGGTAGTTGAAACTAATTCAAGAATGCGCAACAATTTTTTTTATAGATTTGTTACTGTTGGGTTATCAACTCTAAATTTATATAATGACACTAGATTTATATAAATGGCAAGGTTTGTTTTAGTGATTGCATTCATTTCAAAGCATGCAGTATAAGTAAAATATCCAAAGTATGCATTGTCATAGTCGAAAGTTGATTTTCTATGTCTGGAAAATGTTTAGTTGCTAAGCTCACGCACACACGCGCACACAACTTGATACTGGCTGCTTTTTCTTTGCATTTGTATTTTAATTTGTTGCCACTATCTCTCACAAAAATCCATCCTTTAGGTATTATACTGGTCAGGTTTTTGTTTTCTAAAGATTAGAAGTACACAGGAAAATGCATACCAATCAAAAGGGGTGGTGGAATTTACCAAGAACACATGAATGAAGCTCTCGACGTCTTAAGCAGTGGAGGATGGGTACTACCCTTTGTTTCCCCATCAAAGTTGATTCTTCATTGCAGTATTTTAACATGTAACTTCCCATGGTGCAGTTGCATACATTTCCCGAAGGAAAAGTTTCACAAGCTAATGCACCAATCAGACGGCTAAAGTGGGGAACTGCAAGTCTCGTTGTTCGTTCACCTGTAACTCCAATTGTACTACCAATAGTCCATTGTGGGTTTGAAAAGGTTGGTTTGAATGTGCTCATTATTTATTTTCAATTTGGGAATTTTGTATTCACAGGTGTATCTGTAGCCTTATTTTCTTCATTTGCAACTAGGTCAGTTCTCATTTAAACATCATCAGCCTGTCTACTCTAAAACATTGCCGAAAAGGGAATAGCCGTTGATATGGCTAAAAATGGAATTAAATCGGGACCGTTCAAATCGGACACGAATCTTAAAGCTCAGGGGTAAAACGGTAATTTCACCCACAAACGGGTCTGAAATGGGGACTAGGTCTTTCTTCAAAGCCCAATAACCTATGAACGGATCTGTCTTACTGGGTACGGGTCCCAACCCGTTACAAGCCAGTTCAAAAGGATAAAGAAGAATTTAGATTCATAATTATCCCTAAGAGGAGGTTTTAACCACTTCTATCCATCCACACCGGAAAGTAGAGATTTGTTCTTATCTCGAAACGAATTCCTAAGGCGACTATAAAAATCTCTCTTCCCCCACCATAATAAGATAATCAATCTTTTTCCAGTAAAAGTTTTTTCATAATCTTTCTGATTACTAACAAGAGCGTCGGAGGGTGCATCGTCAGGATCCATCCTGTTGTTTTGCACTTTTTGCAGGTTCGCAGCAGCAGCAAGAGACCAAGTCGACACGTTGGTGAAGGTCAACAGATTTGCCTTGTTCGTTTTCTCAAGAATCCACAAATTCTATCTATTGTCCCCACACCAGATTCAACGGTAACAGATTGGCGCCGTCTGTGGGAATCGAAAAAAAAGCAACCCAACCTAACTTCATCAGCGAGATTAGTTTCAAGCCATGCATCTAAAAGAGAAGGGAAAGGCAGCAGTCTCCAGCCGAAGAACCACTTCTCTTCCTCCTCTCCTTCTTCCAGCTCAAGGTGCTTCTCCTCAACAGGCCTCTCCAGGATCTCGGGGGCCTGTCTAGGGGGCTCTCGTAGGAGTCATCCAAAGCAACATTCTCCTCAGGACCATGTCGCGGTCTACAATCCTTCAGTTGATTCTATGGCTTCTCAAAGCCATCCCAAGTGGGATCTCCGTCAAGTGATTGCCAACCGCCAAAAGGGAGTCGATCTCCGAACTCGTCTAAATGGATGGCGAGCCCTTGGGGGAGTCCATCAACTTGAGCACCCTGGGGTCTCAAGAGTCCGGACCCCCCGCAGATCGAGGACCAGAAAATTCCCTCCCCCGACGAGGCGAAGACAGTCTCCTCAACATCATCGGCGGAGAAGTCATTATCCAGTACGCCGGGCCACACACAGGGACCGCCAAGCTGGAGAGGCACCAGTCACAAGGACGAAGTTCCAAGATTTTTAAGAGGCCGTCCTGCGGGCCCTCAACGCTGCTCCCAACCACGAGCAACGGGCACCTAGTCCTGAACCTGTCCCAAGCCGTCATCACCGCACTCCTAGTCCCCTTTCGCATGGGAAAGAGTCTAGGAGATCAGCAGGATATGACCGAAGGAAAGACTCGGTCTACCGCCGTCTCCATGAGATAGAGAGGCGTCTTGGCCGACTTGACAGAGAAGAGGAACAACGGGCGAAGAATTTTTGCCCGAGCAGGTCCCCGTTCTCTCGAGCCATTATGGAAGTCCCGGTCCCGCAAAATTTTAAGCCCCCTAACTTTGTGTCATACAATGGGGAGTCGGACCCCGCCGACCACATCGAAAGTTTTAAAACTCACATGATGATCCACCAGGCTTCGGATGCGCTCCTTTGTAAGACCTTTCCTGCCACGCTGAGGGGGCCTGCGAGAGAATGGTACTATCGACTTCCCCTAGCCTCCATCTTCTCGTTCGATCAGTTCGAATGGCTCTTCCTTACTCACTTCGTGAGCAGCCACTGGACCGAGAAAACAAATGTATTTTTGGTGACCCTCAACCAAAGAAATAGTGAACGCCTAAGAGATTATGTTCGGCGCTTCACCGCTGAAGCCCAATCTATAGCCTCCCTCATCCAATCAGTAGCCTCTGCAGCATTCGAGCGCAATGTCACCAACGCCGACCTCAAGGCGTCCCTTACCAAGAAGCCTCCTCGAAACTTCTCAGAACTCCTACTTAGGAGTGAGAAGTACATTTGAGTGGAAGAGGCTCTCAACCCCCTCCCCACTCTCGAGGAATCATCTTCAAGGAACAAACGGAAGAATACGAGTGAAGAAGGGTCCCAGAAACTCTAGAGGTATGACAACGGCCAACGCCTCAGCTCCTCGTTTTGAGAAGTTCAACCCCATCAATGCTAGTATATCAGCAGTTCTTATGAAAGTGGACAAAGAAGGGCTACTCCGCGCTCCCCCTAGAATGAATACCCCCAGCAAGAAAAGAAACAGGGATAAGTGGTGCCGCTTTCATAGGGACCACGGCCACGATACGGATGATTGTCAGGCTCTCAAAGAGGAAATCGAAGAGCTCATACAGTGGGGACACCTGGACAAGTTTGTCCGAAGAGACGGAGCCGACCTTCCACCCTGAGGAGCCTACAAGCGAAGAGAGAGGTCCGCCGAATTCCAAGATTCAGAATTGGGGCCGTCCAGCTTGTCTTATAGGGTTACTCCCACAACTTACTAAGCTCAAAAGACGAGTTCAGAGTCCAACACTTGGTTCGACATTGTCTTAGCCACTTGTGAACAAGCAAGTGCGGGGCAGCTCACCATTCAGAATTGCTCCTACAACTCGTCAATCCTCTTAACAACAAGTTCGGAGTCCAACACTTGGTTCGACGTTGGCTTAGCCCCCTTGCAAACAAGCAAGTGCGGGGCAGCTCACCATTCAGAATTGCTCCCACAACTGTTGAACCTCTTCTCAACGAGTTCGGAGCTAAAACTCTTCCCTAGATTTGCTCCTCAAACTTGTCTCCCCAACGGCTCTCTCCTAGAGCCAAGCTCTTCGCTCCGCTCGCCCCTCGATTGAACCTCTTCTCAACCAGTTCAGAGCTAAAACTCTCCCCTAGAGTTGTTTCTCAAACTTGTCTCCCAAATGGCTCTCTCCTAGGGCCCAGCTCTTCGCTCCGCTCGCTCCCAGAACGGACCTCTTCACAACGAGTTCGGAGCACGACTCTCCCCTAGAGTTACTCTTCAAATTTATCTCCCGAACGGCTCTGTCCAGAGCCTGGAGGTGATTCTTTGTCCTACTCGCCTCCCGAGTGAACCTCTTCTCTACGAGTTCGGAGCTAAAATTCTCCCCTAGAGTTGTTCCTCAAATTTGTCTCCCAAATAGCTCTCTCCTAGGGCCAAGCTCTTCGTTCCGCTCGCTCCCAGAACGGACCTCTTCACAACGAGTTCGGAGCATGACTCTCCCCTAGAGTCGCTCCTCAAATTTGTCTCCCGAACGACTCTCTCCTAGATCCTGGAGCTGATTCTTTGTCCTACTCGCCTCCTGAGTGAACCTCTTCTCAACGAGTTCGGAGCTAAAACTCTCTCCTAGAGTTGCTCCTCAAACTTGTCTCCCCAACGGCTCTCTCCTAGAGCCAAGCTCTTCGCTCCGCTCGCCCCCCGATTGAACCTCTTCTCAACAAGTTCAGAGCTAAAACTCTCCCCTAGAGGTGCTCCTCAAACTTATCTCCCAAATGGCTCTCTCCTAGGGCCAAGCTCTTCGCTCGGCTCGCTCCTAAAACGGACCTCTTCACAACGAGTTCGGAGCAAGACTCTCCCCTAGAGTCGCTCCTCAAACTTGTCTCCCGAACGGCTCTCTCCTACAGCTTGGAGGTGATTCTTCGTCCTACTCGCCTCCCAAGTGGTCCTCTTCCAAGCGAGTTCGGATCTCAAAACTCTTCCTTAGAGTTGCTCCTCAAACTCGTCTCCCGAATGGGCCTTGCGAGGATCCTCCTAGCTCATTTCCTTAGCCCACAGGGGTGGAGCTCCTCTTCGAAGACTCCGGAGACCGAAGCTTTTCTCAACTTGACAGATCTTCAATCGGACGGTCCAGATTGTGCCACGTCACTCGGAATCCCAATCCGAGCTACTGACAGAAGTGAAGATATTGTGGGCCTATTCTGACCCTCAATACGGGTGATTCTTCTACTCACTCCTAAAGAGAAGTTGTAGATCTTCGAGTTAGCTTCGAAACGAGGGGTCACACGCCCGATTGGACCTCCGTAGCACCGGGAAAGTAGATCGCAGCACAGCTACGCTGAGCGAGAAAATGGCAAAAACTATCGCTCGTGATTCATGCCATGACCGTGATCAACCGTCCAGATCTCGCCACGTACTTCGGATCTACAATCCGAGCAACTTGCATTTCGAGCTGCGTATTAGAGAAAAACGTCTTTCTCCTTGTGATTCGCGCCAAAATCTTGATCAGACGGCTCAGATCTCGCCGCGTCAACCAAAATCATATTTTTTCGTGATCCACGCCTTCATGCCTCGTGATTCACGCCATGATCGTGATCAACCGTCCAGATGGAGCCACATAGCTCAGATCTGAAATCCGAGCTACTGAGCTACCGAGCTGCAAAATGACAAAATTTTACCTCAAAATTCGTGCTCAACCACCCTCGGATTCGCTGAACAAACAACCACCAAAAAAAAGAAGAGGTGAGTTAGGGGTTAACGGGTCGGGTCGGAGCCCGTTCGGACCCAAACCCGAACTGAAGCTCCCCTTCTCCTTCAGAAATTCTCGCCAAAAGAAAAACCCAACCTCTTCTTCGAAGCTCAGAGCCAAAAGCTTCCTCTTCATCGAGCTCGAGGCCACCTCGACGAGTCTCCAAGCTCACCGTCGAAGCTCCCTCCTTCGACAGCCCGCCATGCCTCTACCCCGACGAGCTCTCCACTTCGTCAACCTCCTTCACCTTCGCCAACCTTCTTTGTCTCTCCGACGAAGCTCATCTTCTCACAGAGCTCCACTCCCACCTGCACGAGCAGCATCGCTGCCATTAACGAGCTCCGAGCTCGAACTCGCGACCAAGCTCCGCCATGACCGAGCTCCAACACCCCCAGATGTCGAGCTCGCCAACCAACCTCCTCGCCGGCGCCGAGCTCGAGCCAGCTCCTAGCCATCTTCCTTCACCGACGTCGAGCTCACCTCCGTCACCCTCACGAGCTCAGTCTCCCCCATTCCGAGCTCCTCTCTACAAAGTCACCAAGCTCCTTCGCAACGGAGCTCCGAACCCAACTCCGAACGCAGTACCGCTCCAAGCAGCACACTCCTCGTCGAGCTCCTTGCTCGACGAACCCACCGGAGAGCTCCACTCCCTCATCGTCGAGCTCCGACCCCCTTTACGAGCTCCTCGACCGAGCTCTACTCTCTAGCAACGTTTGGAGAGATTCGAAGGAGACGAAGTCGAAAGAAGGAAGAAGAGACAGAGCGAAAATATATATATATATATACTGCCACGTGGCGGTTGACCGCGCCACGTGGCGTCACCTGGTGGGTCGGCAGTGGTTGCCGAGCAAAAGGGGTTCCGAGCTGCTAATTGGGGAAAACGCCCTGCTTTGAGATGCGCGCTCAACGCGCAGGATTGCGCCATGTGTCCAGGTATTAATTAACTTATTTATTTATTTGAATTAATTATTTAAAAAAATCCAAAAAATTAATTAAAAATCGAAAAAGTTAATTAAAAAATTTTAAAAACAATTATTAATTCGGAAAATTATTTGAAAATTCTGAAAATAATAATTATTAAATTAGAATAATTAATTAAAATTTTCGATAATTAATTATTTAATTCGGAAAATGAATAAAAAATTCAAAAAATTAGGAAAAATTCAGAAAAATATGGAAAAATCACAAAAATCCAGAAAAATCTGAGGATTTTTTTGGGCATTTTACAAGCCCAGAATAACACGGTTTCAACTTGAGCAAGATCCGAACTCACTTAAGAACACCGATAAAATTCCGTACGCCATTAGAACAACAAAACTAATCCTCAAAGACTGTAGAACTCAATCTGCAGGAGTGGGAGGCTCGTGATATGGCTAAAAATGGAATTAAATCAGGACCATTCAAATCGGACATGAATCTTAAAGCTCAGGGGTAAAATGGTAATTTAATCCACAAACGGGTCTGAAATTGGGACTGGGTCTTTCTTCAAAATCCAATAACCCATTAACGGATCTGTCTTACTGGGTACGGGTCCCAACCCGTTACAAGCCAGTTCAAAAGGATAAAGAAGAATTCAGATTCATAATTATCCCTAAGAGGTGGTTTTAATCACTTATATCTATCCACCCCGGGAAGTAGAGATTTGTTCTTATCTCGAAACGGATCCCTAAGGCGACTATAAAACCCCCTCTTCCCCCACCATAAGAAGATAATCAATATTTTTCCAGTAAAAGCTCTTTCATAATCTTTCTAATTACTGACAAGAGCGTCGGAGGGTGCGTCGCTGGGATCTATCCCGGTGTTTCGCACTTTTTGCAGGTTCGCAGCAGCAGCAAGAGACCAAGTCAACATGTTGGTGAAGGTCAACACGTCAATAGGTTTGCCTTGTTCGTTTTCTCAAGAATCCACAAATTTTATCTATTGCCCCCACACCAGATTCAGTGGCAACAGCCGTCATCCCAAATCTTTTGAGTCAGTTACATAACTCCTTCCTTTCAAATGGTTTATTATTATTATTATTATTATTATTATTATTATTATTATTATTATTATTATTATTATTATTATGGTTTTGTAAAGCCCTTAGGTTGCAAATCCTCAAGTAAGCAAAGAACTAGTATGTCATTTTGAACTACCTCTATTTATGTTCCTCAGCTTACCATTTCTTTATTAACTGAACTTTACCACCTCCTAATTGGTCTCTGTATATATTTATGGAAATTTCTGGTATGATGATTGTATATTTGTATTGTTGGATTGATATATTTGCATTATTTCTTGGTTTTTTAATTCTTGATTCTCACTCTTGTTGAGTTTTTATCGACGCCATATAGTTTACTAACTGGTTTAGAGATGAAACGGGTATCGAAGTTCTATCTAAGTCCAATTTGGTGTCCATGTTTTGACTCAGAGATCTGGACAGTGTTAAACTATCTGAATAATGGAATACATATTCGAATATAAGGGAACTTGTTGTACAACACGAGTTACTATTTATTTCACATTACATTATGGATCGATATATCAATAGTTACAAACTTAAAGAGTAATAGTAGAAAATTTTTGTTTTTTATGTAAAAAAGGAAGACAAGTAAGGAAATCAACCCATTTAAAAAAAAAATCAAAAATAAGTAAACATATCAACTCATTTTCCTATTCTTCATTAGTATTATGTAACAGTATCCTATTAATGTTTCCATTTGATCCAAATTCAAATTCCTTTTCATAAAATTTGGTTGAGTTACCTGTTTGAGCAATATCTATATTTATATCCATATCCGTATCTGCAACAAGAAAACAAGCATGAATATAATAACATACATATCTGCTCTGCTGAATTTACTTGCTGCTTTCCTGTTTCTACATTTTGTACATAAGTTTCTCTTTATTCTCATATTGGACGTCAGATAACTGACTACTATTCCTGATCACTCTCAGGTGATGCCCGAGAAATCATTTTTTGGCAGAAGGCCTCCATTCCCTCTATGGAATAAGGACATCAAGATTGTTATAGGAGAACCGATACAGATTGATATCCATAGCTTGAGGCAGAAAGCCATGACTGTACCCCAAGATTCATTTCCTCATAGTATGAGGTGGCAACCTTCTCCGGATGGGCTCAACGCGGCACAACAAAGATGGCTCTACACCAACATCTCAGATCGGATTCACACTGTCATGGAGAGGCTGCGAGGCTTCGCTGTGGACTTAAGAAAGTGAAATTTTAGTCAAAATGTTAGGTTAATTGTTGTACCTTTTCATCTTCGAAGTATTTTATTGACATTTTTTGGAACTTCTCACGGTTCTCATTCATTAAAAAATTCGGATCAATTCATGTAATGGTTTCATCTGCAAACTCATACACTGGCCAAATGAAGGCCATCTGTTACTTATGTGTACTTTTAATTTGTTACATTAATAATAGTTTAACTTTATTTTCTGGAAAAAACTATTTAATATGCTGTTTTGTTGTAGGAGCTCTCCAGTGCACTCGTGCAAACTTTTTGTACATTAATAATAGTTATGTGGCTGATTATTGCTCACGAATTGCGTGATTTTTCATACTCAATTACTCATTATACCTTACAATCATAATGATATATGGTGCTTACTGCGTCTCGTCAATTGTTTTCATTTAAGGGGATAAAATGTTGGACTCATTATTTATAAACACATTGCAATGACGTCAAAACTGAGAATTGAAAAAAAAACAGACAAGAATTCAAGACTTTTAATCCCTCAACTTCTTTACATTTTCTTCTATTTTTTTTCAACTGGTGTATTGTAGCATACTTCTCAAAATCGACTCCCTTCATAACAGTTCATGCTGTGAATACCAGTAGAGGGTAGAGCTGGTATAGGATCCTATCGGGTCGGGTCCTCCACTATCCAGACCCGGACCCGGACCCGGTACCTCACGGGTCCAAAAATTGGATCCGGACCCGGACTTGTAAGAACCGGGCCCGGGTCCGGGTCCGGGTCCTAATTTAAAAAAAATTATCCGTCGGGTCCGATAGTAAAGAATAAATATTTGCACTTACATATTTTTGCACCCGATACCCTACGATTCTAACAATTTTTGCACTTAAGTACATGAATTAATATTATATTTACATATATATCTTCAATAATTATTTTTATATGTATATTCCTATAACCTTATTATTCAAAATCTATATGTTTGAGGTATTTTTTAACGGGTCCGGGTCCGGATCCGAGTCGGTTCTATTTTGAGCAGACCCGGATCCGGACCCGGACCCGAAAGTGCATCGGGTCTTATTTTAGGACCCAGACTCGGACCCGTATAGGTCGGGTTGGTTCCGGTCCAATACTGGGTCCGGTTCGGGTCCAGGTATCGGTTAGATGTGACAGTGCTAGTAGAGGGTGGTATGTAGAAAAGACCTTGTGTACTAGTGAATTCAAAGCATTAGACTGTTTTACTGAAACAATTGATATAGTTAGAGAGAGAGAGAGCACACCACTTCTTTTCTTCCTCTTTCTCGACTCACCGACTTCGGCCACCTCTGGCTCTCATACCATGCATCTTCCTCCTCCTGGGCTAAGCGCACATGTCTCTTCCTCTTCCTCATCCCCGACTTCAGTCATCTCTTCGACCATCCTCCTCCTCGATTTCTTTTTGTACTTTTTTAAATTTGTATATATGTATATTTCATTTGTAGACTTTGCTTAGTGCAAGTGTTGATCTAGTGTACACTAATATTTGCATGGGCAAAGCTACCTTGGGCAGGAGTGCTAGCTGATGTTGATCTAGATAAAATTCATTCGACTGGGCCTATCCATAAGGGGTGAGCTTCCACATTCTTTTTTATATATATATTTTTTAATCGTATGAATTTGAGCTTGTTGCAAGAGTTATTTTAGCCAGGTCAAATGATCTAAGGTAAAATAACAAATTACAATCATATGAAATTCTCCAAGCGATTACACTAGCAAAACAAACAGTACGCAGTTCATATGAAAGTGTATATCAACAGCTAATCTTCATCCAAATGACTGCTCCAGGTATAGGCATAAAAGCGTTTCTGTCGAAAAAGTAAGCCACAAATAAAGGTTTTAGGTTGTGGTGTCCAAAAAACAGAAGCTAAGGATATAGGCTTAAAGATCGTTGTCAATAGAATGATATATATGTGACTGACTATTTTCTTAGAGACTATTTCTTACTTTATATCTAGTTGTCAAGTTAGTTTTTAGATTGTCATTAGCTAGCCACTGAGCAAAAAGTTTCTTGCTTGGTCCTTGCTTTATGCTTTTATATATGCTTGCTTAGAGCATCCACAGTCCTGATTGTAAAAAATGTATAAATGCATATTTACATATAGTTTTTTTAACGTTTGCTGCAGTCGTCGAATGGTATTTTATAGCAATTTAAGGGAAAAAATATCAGACGGGATGTGTAGTTGCGTCGTAGGTATTTAATTATTTTTTAATGTTAGACGGAAGTAGAAGTTGCGTCGGAAGGGTAAAAAAACAAAAAAACAAAAACAAAAATGGACAAACGGACCTTCAAGGTCCGTCTCACGATTTTAAAGTAATTTTTACGATTTTTTTAATAATTAAAAATATTTTTAAGTGGAAAAAAATTAAAAAAAATTGTGGGTCCCCCAAGAGGTAACCCATATATGAACACATTTTCAATTCAATTTTTTTTTAAAAAAGTTTTCGGACGGATCTGAATCCGTCTGACGAATTAAAAAAGTCTTTTTTTAGTGAGACGAACTTTCAAGTTGCGTCCTTTATATTATGCATAATTCTTATATCTCCTATCATTTATAGCAATATACTGTTGCTTTTTTGCCGAAATATGCATAAATAGCTAACGAATGCAGCTCGTCGTTTGTTATAAAATGCATTAAATGGATAAAAAGCTAACGACTGTGGATGCTCTTACAACTAATCAACCTACCATCCCTTAATTATATGTGCATAGTGTTTGCACCTCCCTATAACTCAAACGACTCCTCCATCATCGCCATCCGTCCATACATGACGCCGCCACCAGCACAACCAAGATCTCCGCCACTGGGGCAAGTGAGGACCACCACCACTTCCCCATAATCGAATTCGTAGAATGAATTGAGAGAGAATAAAGAAAGGGGTGAAAGAAGAACAAATTAATTATTAAAGGGTAGGGGTAAAATAGTAGTATCATAATTCATATTTAACAGAACTGGTTAACGGAGGAATGATCATAATGTATTTTTGCAAATATTATATGGACATTTTGTACTCAACGGGCCCCCCAAAAAAAAACCCATGAATCATCCTCACTTTATTATTTTTTCTCTCTCATCATCTTCACTTTATTACTATCTCTCTCTCTCTCTCCTCTCTTTATTTTTTCAGATCTCTCTCTCTCTCTCTCTCTCATATCTCTTCACATTTCAGAAAAGAAGGAGAGTTACAAAATTAGACATTTTCAACAGTTGGATGGTTACTAGTGACGGTAGCATGTTGGATTTTCTTTAACTTCTTTATGTGTTTTGCTTGCATTTTTTTTTATGTGCTTTGTTTTGCTTGTATTTTCTTTGCGTTTACAAGGTTTTTCATATACTGCATCGTTCACGAAGACGTGCCGTAGACACGTGTTCACGGACAAACCTAGTCTATATAATAAATCACAAGGCAATTTGAAAAAAAAAACCTATCAAATGAATCTCTTTCAATTGAAACAAAATCAATGGCTCACATTCACCTTCCCAAAAGATATTTCCCCCCCAAAAGTTTTTCCCTCAAAATATAAATCATCCTCACTTTATTACTATCTCTCTCTCATCTCTGTTCACTTTTTCAGATATCTCTCTCCCTCTCTCATATTTCTTCACTTTTCAGAAAATGAGGATCTATAAAATCAGACATTCTTCAACAGCGGAATGGTTAGTAGTAACACTAACATGCTGAATTTTCTTTAACTTCTATGCTTTACCCGCATCATTCACAAAGACGTGTCGTAAGCCAGTGTCCACGGATAAACCTAGTATACTTATGTTTTTTAAACCAATATACTTTACAACATAGTAACAAGCAATGCATGACTAGGTCTTATCTTTTGACTTGCTATTAAATCTAGCAAAAAAAGCTGACTGACATTAGGGAGGGGATGATCCTAAATGAGTTAAACCTGCACCATTTATGTTGAATTCTAACTGCGGGATAACTCAACAACGACGACGAGATGTAAGAACTATACAATCAAAATAAGAGAACAAAGAACAACCAAAAGCAACACATAAGAACACACAAGATTTTTTCGAGCTTCACCCAAAACAATGGCTACTTCCCCGCGCAGAGGCACTCCTGCGATTTTCACTAGAAATATGAAGATTAGGTTTACAAATCTCTCAAGAACTCACCACCAAGGTATAGGGTTTCTCTCTATCTCCCTCTCTCTTAATGACGGTTGGTAGATCTCTATTTTCTTTTCACTTAACCCTAAAATCGTACACAATACAATATATATAAGATTCCACAACTTTAATATCAGTCGCTCATCAAAATAGTGTCGGGACGGTCGACCGCAACACCAAGTCGGTTGACCGGTTCTTTTCTTCTACTGCACGAAGTCCAACAGAGAGTAGGACGGTCGACTGCGCGGTCGACCGGTCGCCTCTTCAAGTTACAGGATTGAATCAGAGAGCGAGACTGTCGACTGCGTGGTAGACCGTACAATTTCCTAGAGCGAAGTCGGGGGGTGCGGTCGACCGCAACTCTGCCTGTAGCTTCAAACCACTTCTGACCTCTTGCTCCCACTTCGACTCTCCTTCTCGTCTGACTTCTCCAACCTCATTATTATGTATGGGATCCACGAACCCTAACAATATCCCACTTGGAGACATATATACGAAGTCTCTAACCTGTTCTTCATTCTTTCATTGGCCTAGTCTAGGTCTGTGCCTCTGCGAGTCTCCTCAACAATTAACCTAGAGAAAATCCGATAACGGTATAACAAAACTGATGTTTCCTGCTATCCACCACCTTAGTGAGCATGTCCGCCGGATTCTTAGTGCCAAGAATCTTAGTTAGCTTCAACCATTTCTTCTCAACCGCCATTCTGATAAAATGATACCTCATTTGAATGTGCCGAGTCCTAGAGTGATATGCCAAATTTTTTGCCAAGAAAACTGCATTTTAACTGTCACACCATAGTTCATCTATGGGTTGCTTCCTGCCCAACTGTTTCATAAGCTCCAAAATTCACAACATGTCTTTCGTCGATTCTGTAAGTGCCATATACTCTGACTCCGTGGTTGACTGTGCTATAACCTTTTGTAACTGCGAAGCCCAACTAATAGCTGTTCCTCCAACTGCAAATACATATCTTGTGGTACTTCTGCAGCTATCACGATCGCCCAAAAAATCTGCATCCACATAACCATGCATATGTAAAGAATCTCCCCCCCCCCAAATAAAGAGATTGGTCTAAAGTACGTGCTAGATATCTAAGAATCCACCTTACTGCATCCCAATACTGTTTACCTGGATTCTTCATGTAATGGCCGGCTGACAACTCCAACTGCTTTTGCGATATCTGGTCTTATAGATACAATTGCATACATTAAACTCCCAATGGCTGAGGCATAAGGAATAGCAGCCATTTCCTCCATCTCTACCTCTGTTTTAGGACACAAGTCCATTAATAACTTGAAGTGAGCAGCCAAGGGATAAGTGACTGGCCTCGCACCATCATATTGATTCTCTTCAACACCTTCTTCACATAGTCCGCTTGTGATAACCAAAGCTTCTTGCTACTCCTGTCTCTACTAATCTTTATGCCGAGGATTTGCTTTGTTTCACCCAAGTCCTTCAGTGAAAACTCTGAAACTAGTGCCTTTTTCACTTTCTTGATCTTCTCCATACATGAACCTACTAACAACATGTCGTCCACATACAATGCCAAGGTAACTATATCATTATCCTTATATCTACGTACATACACACAATGATCCGTTTCGCATCTAATGAAACCTTTTCCTCTCATGAAGCAACCAAACTTCAGGTACCATTGCCCCGTTGCTTGTTTGAGCCCATAAAAACTCTTCTTCAATCGACACACCATGTTTTCCTTTCCTTTAGCTTCAAAACCTGTTGGTTGTCTCATGTACAGCTCTTTTTCGACATCACCATGGAGAAATGCTGTCTTCACATCCAACTGCTCTAAGTGCAAGTCTTTAACTGCCATAATACTGAGCAGAACCCTAATTGAAGCCATCTTCACAACTGGTTCAAAGTTCTCACTATAATCAACACCTTCTTTTTGGGAGAATCCTTTCACAACAAGCCTTGCCTTGTACCTTTTACTGCCATCTACCTCATCTTTGATTCTGAAAAATTCATTTGTTCATAAGAGCATGCTTCCCGACAGGTAACGTCGTCAACTCCCAAGTTTGGTTCTGTTCCAAGGAGTTTATCTCGTCCTGCATGGCTAACTTCCACTGAATTCGAGTCTCATCCCTCAAAGCCTCCTCATGAGTCTCTGGCTCTTCTGTATCCGTGTACAGAATATGCTCATGAACAATACTAGCTGATGTATCAAATATCTTGGTTGGCCTCCTCTCTCGTGTCGATCTCCTCAATGTGGGTACCGGTTCACCGACCGGTTCAAGTTCCCCGAACTGTTATGGATGTACCTGTTCATCTTGGATAACCTACTCATTACCAATAGGCTCACTATGAGCCTCTTGTGCTGCATGTGGTACTTATACCTGCTGCTGCACTGTAGGGCCCCCACCACTAGGGCTGCATTCAGAATCTAAATCTGATTCTAAGTCTGAACCCCAATCTGACTCTGAACTGGTTATACTATCTTGACCTGTGTGCATGTCCTTGTATAGGACATCTTCATTGAACACAACATTCTTGTTGTGAATTACTTTGTTATCCAAAAAATTCCAAAGCCTGTAACCATACTCATCACCACCGTAGCCAATGAACACACACCTCCTGGATTTAGAGTCCAACTTCTTTCTTTCTTCCCTGTCAATTAGTGCATATGTCATACAACCATAAACTTTCAAATGCGAATAATTAACAGTTTTACCTGACCATAGTTCTTCTGGAATGGCTCCTTTAAGGGCACTAGACGGGCAACGGTTAGTCAAGTACACCGTTGTATCAACTGTAGTGACCCAAAGATGGATTGGAAGTGTAACGCCCCGAATCCCAAATACAACTGAATTCGAGAGTTCTACAGGATCTTTCCACTTCATTTAGTACAATTTTACAAGGAAATTTGAACTTTTTACTTTACATCAGAGTTACAAGTAAAACATTACAAATTACACTGCACAGCAGAAGTAAAATTACAATATTTAAATAAATGTACAACAACATTGAATAATCTTTAAGCATCTGTTCCTCTTTAACCTTTATCATGTCATTACCCTGCATATAAAACTGTGGGTACGTTAGTTTATTCAACCGACCAACATTATACACGGCCATCCTCTCTATGCCGGAAATAGTATAACTCATTTTCCATATTTAGCAAACACAAACTTGTCACATATCAAACTAAAGGGACTACCCTATTGATGTCGTGTTGTGATTGTGCACTTAGTCCTTAATGCAGTTATTTATGTTACATGACACTAATGCACACTTGTTCGGATTCTATGCATCCCATACTACATAGGTCCGAGGGCAAGCCTCTTAATCGTTCTTCTTCTTTGTAGAGTTTAATCCCTCGTCATGACTTAATCTACTACGGTAACTACGGTGAGTATCCTAGATGATCTATGAGTACAAGCACGTGTACAGAAAACCAGGAGGGGAATCCCACGCCATGTCTTGACTCATCAAGCATGCATTCTGTGGCAATTCAGCCTCCTTCATGGCACACGATCCTCTTGCAGTCACCAAACATCCCACAAGCGTTGCTAAAGTCCGATCATTACTGAGTAGTGCCCACGCCATGTCTTGACTCATCAAGCATGCATTCTGTGGCTCACACACCCGCACCGTAAACTCTAACTCTCATACTTGTGTTTTCTCCCACTTTCATCACGTCTTCACCATGCACTATTCCTTAGTTTTTATTAGAGTCATGAACAAAATCAAAGCTCTAGAGTTAGCCTCTCCACTAAACCGGACTTATTCATTCATTCAAACATGACCAACCTTGGTCTTTCATTTCAAATTTCATTTCATTTCTTTCCAAATTTCGGGGGAGACTTAGCTACTCTTTTGTTTCAATTCCAATTCACAATTTCTAAAGTTGAGCATTTCCAACTCATAAGTTCATTTTCGTAATCGTAACAGATTTTCTTTTTCAATAGCATGATCTCTAATTTATTCATAGGTTCATAATCATACATGGAGTTATGTATTTCATCAAATATCAATTCCACATTTAAATCACTTCACTAAATGGATATTCACATTCCATAAATTTCACACTATTCTCAAATGAGAATAATTCACAATGCATCACTACATATAATTTCTATCTTTATTCCACTTCTTTTCTAATATTTTATTTCAAGTCTTTCTGCAAAGTGCAACTTTTATAACATACAAGTATATAACCACAAGTCTAAATTATACATTTTATTTTCAAACATACTTCATTTAATGCAAATAATCCTCGAATTATTTTTCACAAGTCCCACATAATTTTAGGATAATTAACATATTTTTTCCATATTTTTTTGATCAATAAAAGTCCCAAAAAAAATGTTTTTTCACAAATTTAAATACTGGCCGAACCCAGTGTTCGAACCCAAGACCACAGGGAAAACCGCCCAAGGCACAGGCCACTAGGCCGAACGCTACATGCGTTATAAGGAGGGCTGAGAGCGTTATATGCTCTCGGCCGTTGTTCTTATATTTTAAAAAAATTATGAAATAAAAGAATGTTGCCCAGGGGATTCGAACCAGCAACCTCAGACCGGAAGCCCACTGTAGCGATTAAAGCCATCCCGACCACTTGAGCTACGTGCTCAGGTTGTCAAAGTACAACTCGAAATTTATTTAGATCAATTCTCTCTGTTATTAAAACGTTTCGACGTTCAACAAGCTCTCATTTCATTTTGCTTTTATAGAATTTTCTGTAAATTTTCAGATTGACTAATACCATCATAAATTATACTCCAGTATATAGAAAATAATTTTTTTTAACAATTAAAATATATTTTTCATACAATTAATTCGAATTCTACATTATAACTACCACATTTCTTCTTTTCGACATTTCTTAATAATTAACATCTCAAATCTCTTTACTA
The DNA here is from genome assembly GCA_017893485.1 of Hemerocallis citrina. Taxonomy (NCBI): domain Eukaryota; kingdom Viridiplantae; phylum Streptophyta; class Magnoliopsida; order Asparagales; family Asphodelaceae; genus Hemerocallis; species Hemerocallis citrina. The sequence goes on from CM030362.1 coordinate 99,412,929, forward strand.
GCAATTCTTCATTTTAATTTCTGTTTTTAATCGTTTACCAAACATACAAATCTATATTTTAATTCATTCATTTCAATAAAACACAAAGATTCATTTAACACATAAATTAGCATTGTTAATCTACTAACTTTTGTGTACATAATTTGTGATGTAGATAATGAAACTTTCTTCAATAATTTATGGCTATAATCAATTTACACACAATTTTGCCTTTACTAATAGAACCACATACAATTGCACATCCATATATCAATCAATCAATAAGTCATTTTCCAATTAAATGTGTACTCTTATTAATCTTTTTCATGCTTCATTCATTCAATTTAATCTAGCATGCATTCCTAATTAGAAATATGGAAAATTTACCCACCTTATTGAAGAAAAGTACAACTAGCAACCTCCTAAACGAATGTCTTTGCAAACGAACGATCCTCCTCCTTGAAGCGCGCACTCGAGCCTCCAAGCACACCAAAACCGTGAGCTCCTTCCCTTGATAGCCGGCCTCTCCTTCTTCTTGTTGATGCAAGCACAATCCCACACAATCTCTCAATCTTTTAACACACTAAATAAACTACTAGATAATTGTATTTTAAACTATAGGTTTGGAGGAAATAATTTGCACAAGAATACTAGCCAAAGGGGGGGGGGGGGGGGGGGGGGGGGGGGGGGGGGGTATTTATACTAAAAATCTAGGGAAATTGATGGCTAAGATTGAAGTAGGAGTTAGAAGCAAATGGCTAAGATTTAAAGAGGAGTTACACTAACTACCTATGATCAAATAACCATCACCCCATGACTCCACTCAAAAAATCCCATTCCCTCCAAAAGATGCAATCCGGCTTAGCCTAGGATGGTGCACATTGCACGTATACGTGCAATGCACGTGCATGCAATTTGGTCTCCAAAAATGTGTACATTAAATTTTGTATAAAAATAATCTTTAAATTGTATTCTACATTATAAGTTGTATTTAAAAATAAATTAACTCATGGACTTTAGTTTATGGACCAAAATAATAATTTTAAAATAAAATAAATGAATTAAATTTTGGGCTTTAAGAAAAAGGTTTTTTGTCTAATTGAAAGAAGGCTTTGTATAAAACAATTAAAAGCACATATTTAAATATCTATACTCATCATGATGAAAATATTTACCAAAAATATTGCACGTGCACACTACGTGCAAAATAAATAATTTTTCATTAGATAAAAAATTGGGGCATTACAACACTCCCTCCTTAGAATAGTTCCGTCCCCGGAACTATAGTCAAGAGCGAGAAAAACAAACACTAACAACAAGCACAAGGAATACAAAATACAAATCAAGCAAAAAGCTCAGGATAGTCCTTCAACATCCTCTCCTCAGACTCCCAAGTAGCCTCTTCAACCAAATGGTTTCTCCAGACTACCTTGACCATCGGTATCGTCTTATTCCTCAAGACTTTCTCTCGACGATCAACAATCTCGACAGGAGACTCGATGTAATTCAGATCCAACTGCAAACCTTCCGGCACTTCAGGTAAATGATGACTCGGATCTGGAATATACCCTCTCAGCATAGACACATGAAAGACATTGTGTACCTAAGATAACTCTTCCGGTAATTCAAGCCGGTAAGCAGTTTTCCCGATCATTTTCAATATCTTGTACGGGCCTATAAACCTCGGGGCTAATTTTCCGCCTTTGCCAAATCGAACCACACCTTTACTGGGCGATACTTTCAGAAAGACGAAGTCACCAACCTCAAACTCAAGGTCCCTTCTCCGGTTGTCTGCATAGCTTTTCTGCCTGCTCTGAGCTTCTACCAACCTTTTCCTGATCAGATCAATCTTCTCAGAGGTTTGCTGCACAAGCTCAGGACCAAACAACTGACGCTCCCCAACCTCAAACCAACAAACAGGTGTCCTGCACTTCCTGTCATACAAAGCTTCGTACGGCACCATCCTGATGCTAGTCTGAAAACTGTTGTTGTAGCCAAACTCTACCAAGGGTAAATGCCTTTTCCAACTGCCTCCAAAGTCTAGTACACAACACCGAAGCATATCCTCAAGAATACGGTTGACTCTCTCAGTTTGCCCATCGGTTTGCGGATGAAAAGCAGTGCTGAAATCCATCTTGGTACCCAAAGCTGTCTGAAGACTCCTCCAGAAATGCGAAGTAAACCGCGCATCTCGATCAGACACAATAGTTGACAGAACACCATGAAGCCGGACGATCTCGCCAACATACAACTCAGCTAACTTGTCCATCGAAGCAGTGAGTTTCATCGCCAAAAAGTGAGCGGACTTGGTTAGTCGATCGACTATAACCCAAATCGCATCATTGCCTTTAGGACTCTTAGGCAATCCCGTAATGAAATCCATACCGATGTTATCCCACTTCCATTCCGGAATAGGTAACGACTGTAATAGACCTCCGGGTCTCTGATTTTTGGCTTTGACTTGCTGACAAACCTCACACTTCGCCACAAATTCAGCCACATCCCGCTTCAAACCTGACCACCAGAAATGCTGTTTGATGTCTTTGTACATCTTAGTACTCCCAGGATGTACTGACAAAAGAGTAGCATGTGCCTCCTGGAGAATACTCTTCTTCTGGTCCGCCTGATTTGGAACACATAGTCTATCTCCGAACCACAGCACTTCATCCCTGATTTGAAATCCGGGCAACCTGCCAGCACATACCTACTCCTTCATCTCCAAGATATCAGCATCAACCTCCTGACTTGCAATGATCCTTCCATTCAGTGTAGGCTGAAGCCTCAACTGAGCTAAAGATGCTCCCAATCCTTGCAAGACAACTTCAATACCTGCTCGATCCAATTCCTCAATCAGATACTTCTGAGTTGTAATCAAACTGGATAAACTGCTCTTGCGACTAAGTGCATCAGCAACAACATTAGCTTTCCCAGGATGATACTTGATCTCAGGTCGCATGTCCTCAAGCACTTCCAACCATCTCCGCTGCCTCAAATTCAGATCCCTCTACTGATATATGTACTTCAAACTCTTGTGGTCCGTGTACATGTTCAATTTCTTCTCATGCGGTCGTAGTTGCCTAGACCCATAAGCGATCACTCTTTCTTCTTGCATTAAGACACAACCAAGCCCACGATGTGAAGCATCGCTATAAACATCATACTCAACACCTGCTCTAGGCAAAGCCAAAATAGCTGCAGTAGTCAGCTTCTCTTTCAACTCCTAAAAGCTTGCCTCACATTGCTCAGTCCACTTGAAGTTTGCATTCTTCTTGGTCAGACCAGTAAGTGGCACGACTATCTGGGCATAACCTTGAATGAATCTCCTGTAGTATCCAGTCATTCCAAGAAAACTCCTGACTTCCTTTACTGTAGTAGGCCTAGCCCAATCTCTCACTGCCTCTATCTTCTGAGGGTCAGTTGCCACTTCCTCCTTAGAAAGGATGTGACCTAGGAATGCCACTTCAGATTTCCAGAAATCATACTTGGATAGCTTGGCATACAACTCCTACCCTTCCAGCTTCTTCAAAACTACTGCCAGATGCTCGGTGTGCTTCTCTTCTGACTTGGAGTACACGAGGATATCGTCAATAAACACCACGACGAAAGAATTAATGAATGGCCTCAGAACTCTGTTCATTAAATCCATGAAGATTGCGGGTGCATTCGTCACTTCGAATGGCATAACTAAGAATTCGTAATGCCCATGTCGAGTTCTAAATGCAGTTTTGTGCACATCTTCAGCTTTCACTCGAACTTGGTGGTATCCTGATCGAAGATCTATTTTGGAGAAAACAGCTGCTCCTTGTAGACGATCGAACAAGTCATCAATTTGGGGAATAGGATACTTATTCTGAACAGTAACCTTATTCAGCTCCCGATAATCGATACACATTCTCATCGATCCATCCTTCTTCTTTACCAAAAGCACTGGTGCTCCCCAAGGTGACGTACTAGGTTGAATAAAGCCTTTCTCCAACAGTTCCTCAATCTGCCGTTTCACCTTATCCTGTTCTACTGGCACCATCCTATACGGTGCCTTAGAAATGAGTGCACTCCCTAGTTGAACAGTAATGCTAAACTCTACATCACGATGTGGGGGTAACCCAGGAAAATCATCCAAGAATACAGTCGGATAGTCCCGAACCACAGGAATCCTTTGCACTTCCATAGGAATCTCTTCCTTGCAGATAGCTGCCACCAGCTTAGAACACTTCTTTTTCCCTTGGAAAGCGACTTCAGGTCCACCTAAAGCCTTCACTATTACTGTCTTGGTCTTACACTCGATGCTTGCACTGTACACCGACATCCAATCAATGTCAATGATAACATCGACTCCCAAGATAGTCAGCTCGATCAGATCAATCCCAAAGATTTGATCTCCAATCATAATCTCGCAATCAGCATAGTACCGATCAGTGGTTAAAGTTTTCCCTGATGGAGTAGCTACTGCTAAGATCTTGCCTGGAAAAATTTTTGGTTCAACTCCTAACACTTTAGCAAATTTAGGAGACACAAAAGTATGAGAGGATCCAGTATCAAACAACACAACAGCTTTCATTCCATTAAGATAAAGTTCTCCTGTTACATAATACACACTCATTACGTAACAGTTCACTAAATAGACGGGAAAAAGAAACAATCATAAACCTCTAAACATCAGCCCTCGTACCAGTGATGACATGATCAACTTCATCAGCATCAGCTTCCATCAAGGCAAATACTCGCTCTGGTTGGTACGGTCTCTTCCCGGCCTGCTGCGTTGGTACATTGCGATTACCATTCCGTGGCTTGGGGCATTGAGATTGGTAATGTCCCGTCTCACCGCAGTTGAAGCAAGTTACCGCAGGAGGTCTCACAACATTGTTCCCAGGTCCTCCAGCCACACTAATAGTGTTCGTCCCTGTCGGTTTGAACCTTTGTGCAGATGGTTGTCCCTTGAAACTCCCAGAAATTACGGGCCTCTTTCCAGACTGCCATTTGTTCCTCCGATTCTGAACAACATGAAACTGCTCCATGTCTGCTTCTGTGGCTGCTGCACGCTTAACCAACTTGTCGAATCTTCTGATACCAAGAGGTATCATCCGAGACCTCAAGCTCGACCTCAATCCATGCTCGAACTTACGAGCCTTCTTAGCCTCATCCATCACTAATTTCAGAGCATACCTAGAGAGCTGAGTAAATTTGGTCTCGTACTCTCTCACTGACATGCTACCTTGCTGTAGTGATAGAAACTCCATAGCCTTCTTCTCTTGGACGTCGGAGGGGAAGTAGTGACTGCGAAATTCTTCCAGAAATTCCTCCTAGCTGAGAACTATGCCTCCCATTGTCCTCTTCATCGACTGCCACCACACAGCCGCATCCTTCTCAAGTTGCAGAGTTGCCAACTTCACCTTGCTGCCTTCAGGGGTCTCCAGCACTTCAAAGATTGTCTCTACCTGACGAATCCAGTTTTCAGCCGCATCAGGGTCTGACTTCCCTTCGAATACAGGTGGTTTCATTCGTTTGAACGATTCCACTAGTTTAATCGCTTCGGGCACCGGATTCACAGGCCCCCTTCCTTGGTTTTGGTTCATGGCCACGGCGTTGAGCATCTGATAGACCCTCGCAAGTTCCGTTTCCAGATCCAGACCTTCTCCATTTCTAGCTCCCCTTCTAGCCATATTCTGATGCAAAAGATCCATTAAATTCGAAGTATAAGACATGAATTTTAAATCAACTTGCATTTCATTGAATTCCAAATTTTATACATTCGAATTGAAAAACATTTCTTGACATCAGAATGAAAGATAGTAGAAGCTACAACAGTCTAACTCCTACGGTTCCTCTTCGCTTCTCGAAGTTCTCCCCGTAGTTCATCAACTTCTTCCTTCAGCACATCGGTCAGATTCTTCCTCTTCTCGAGTTCCCATACACGATGACTGAGAACTGCAAAGTCGTCCTTACACTTTACCAACTGAGCCTCCAATAATTTGACTCTCTCTCGCAGTGTTTCTACCTGCCTCTGAAGAGATATCACAAGACTATTTGGAACTGGTTCTTCTTCTTTGTCAGAAGAGTCATCAGATGAATCCGGAGGTGGGGTAATCTCTCGGGATTCAGGCCATTCTTCTCCGTCAGAATCTGCTTGCCCTGGGTAGTACTCTTCCTCGGAATCTGCTTGTCCAGGATGGTACTCTTCCTCGATGATATGCCAGTCGTCGTCTCCAGCAGGATCGAAGTGATCAGCCATCTTAGAAATAGAGAGGAAGAAGCATAAGTCATAGAACAACACAAATGTAAGTCACTTACATTTAAATCTCTAGACTCAAACACACACTCTAATATCCACTTCTAGGGTGTTGTTCCTTATAAATTTGTACAAGTGTGAAACGTGGCTCTGATACCACTCTGTAACGCCTCGAATCCCAAATACAACTGAATTCGAGAGTTCTACAGGATCTTTTCACTTCATTTAGTACAATTTTACAAGGAAATTTGAACTTTTCACTTTACATCAGAGTTACAAGTAAAACATTACAATTTACACTACACAGCGGAAGTAAAATTACAACATTTAAATAAATGTACAACAACATTGAATAATCTTTAAGCATATGTTCCTCTTTAACCTTTATCATGTCATTACCCTGCATATAAAACTGTGGGTACGTTAGTTTATTCAACCGACCAACATTATACACGGCCATCCTCTCTATACCGGAAATAGTATAACTCATTTTCCATATTTAGCAAACACAAACTTGTCACATATCAAACTAAAGGGACTACCTTATTGATGTCGTGTTGTGATTGTGCACTTAGTCCTTAATGCAGTTATTTATGTTACATGACATTAATGCACACTTATTCGGATTCTATGCATCCCATACTACATAGGTCCGAGGGCAAGCCTCTTAATCGTTCTTCTTCTTTGTAGAGTTTAATCCCTCGTCATGACTTAATCTACTACGGTAACTACGGTGAGTATCCTAGATGATCTATGAGTACAAGCACGTGTACAGAAAACCTGGAGGGGAATCCCACGCCATGTCTTGACTCATCAAGCATGCATTCTGTGGCAATTCAGCCTCCTTCATGGCACACGATCCACTTGCAGTCACCAAACATCCCACAAGCATTGCTAAAGTCCAATCATTACTGAGTTGTGCCCACGCCATGTCTTGACTCATCAAGCATGCATTCTGCGGCTCACACACCCGCACCGTAAACTCTAACTCTCATACTTGTGTTTTCTCTCACTTTCATCACGTCTTCACCATGCACTATTCCTTAGTTTTTATTAGAGTCATGAACAAAATCAAAGCTCTAGAGTTAGCCTCTCCACTAAACCGGACTTATTCATTCATTCAAACATGACCAACCTTGGTCTTTCATTTCAAATTTCATTTCATTTCTTTCCAAATGCCGGGGGAGACTTAGCTACTCTTTGTTTCAATTCCAATTCACAATTTCTAAAGTTGAGCATTTCCAACTCATAAGTTCATTTTCATAATCGTAACAGATTTTCTTTTTCAATAGCATGATCTCTAATTTATTCATAGGTCCATAATCATACATGGAGTTATGTATTTCATCAAATATCAATTCCACATTTAAATCACTTCACTAAATGGATATTCACATTCCATAAATTTCACACTATTCTCAAATGAGAATAATTCACAATGCATCACTACATATAATTTCTAGCTATCTTTATTCCACTTCTTTTCTAATATTTTATTTCAAGTCTTTCTGCAAAGTGCAACTTTTATAACATACAAGTATATAACCATAAGTCTAAATTATACATTTTATTTTCAAACATAATTCATTTAATGCAAATAATCCTCGAATTATTTTTCACAAGTCCCACATAATTTTAGGATAATTAACATATTTTTTCCATATTTTTTTTGATCATTAAAAGTCCCAAAAAAAATGTTTTTTCACAAATTTAAATACTGGCCGAACCCAGTATTCGAACCCAAGACCACAGGGAAAACCGCCCAAGGCACAGGCCACTAGGCCGAACGCTACATGCGTTATAAGGAGGGCTGAGAGCGTTATATGCTCTCGGCCGTTGTTCTTATATTTTAAAAAAATTATGAAATAAAAGAATGTTGCCCAGGGGATTCGAACCAGCAACCTCAGACCGAAAGCCCACTGTAGCGATTAAAGCCATCCCGACCACTTGAGCTACGTGCTCAGGTTGTCAAAGTACAACTCGAAATTTATTTAGATCAATTCTCTCTGTTATTAAAACGTTTCGACGTTCAACAGGCTCTCATTTCATTTTGCTTTTATAGAATTTTCTGTAAATTTCCAGATTGACTAATACCATCATAAATTATACTCCAGTATATAGAAAATAATTTTTTTTTAACAATTAAAATATATTTTTCATACAATTAATTCGAATTCTACATTATAACTACCACATTTCTTCTTTTCGACATTTCTTAACAATTAACATCTCAAATCTCTTTACTAGCAATTCTTCATATTAATTTTTGTTTTTAACTGTTTACCAAACATACAAATCTATATTTTTGTTCATTCATTTCAATAAAACACAAAGATTCATTTAACACATAAAGTAGCATTGTTAATCTACTAACTTTTGTGTACATAATTTGTGATGTAGATAATGAAACTTTCTTCAATAATTTATGGCTATAATCAATTTACACACAATTTTGCCTTTACTAATAGAACCACATACAATTGCACATCCATATATCAATCAATCAATAAGTCATTTTCCAATTAAATGTGTACTCTTATTAATCTTTTTCATGCTTCATTCATTCAATTTAATCTAGCATGCATTCCTAATTAGAAATATGGAAAATTTACCCACCTTATTGAAGAAAAGTACAACTAGCAACCTCCTAAACGAATGTCCTTGCAAACGAACGATCCTCCTCCTTGAAGCGCGCACTCGAGCCTCCAAGTACACCAAAACCGTGAGCTCCTTCCCTTGATAGCCGGCCTCTCCTTCTTCTTGTTGATGCAAGCACAATCCCACACAATCTCTCAATCTTTTAACACACTAAATAAACTACTAGATAATTGTATTTTAAACTATAGGTTTGGAGGAAATAATTTGCACAAGAATACTAGCCAAAGGGGGGGGGGGGGGGGGGGGGGTATTTATACTAAAAATCTAGGGAAATTGATGGCTAAGATTGAAGTAGGAGTTAGAAGCAAATGGCTAAGATTTAAGGAGGAGTTACACTAACTACCCATGATCAAATAACCATCACCCCATGACTCCACTCAAAAATTCCCATTCCCTCCAAAAGATGCAATCCGGCCTAGCCTAGGATGGTGCACATTGCACGTATACGTGCAATGCACGTGCATGCAATTTGGTCTCCAAAAATTTGTACATTAAATTTTGTATAAAAATAATCTTTAAATTGTATTCTACAGTACAAGTTTTATTTAAAAATAAATTAACTCATGGGCTTTAGTTTATGGGCCAAAATAATAATTTTAAAATAAAATAAATGAATTAAATTTTGGGCTTTAAGAAAAAGGCTTTTTGTCTAATTGAAAGAAGGCTTTGTATAAAATAATTAAAAGCACATATTTAAATATCTATACTCATCATGATGAAAATATTTACCAAAAATATTGCACGTGCATACTATGTGCAAAATAAATAATTTTTCATTAAATGAAAAATCGGGGCATTACAGGAAGACCCGCATGAAGTCTCATGCATCTCACCCTTTCGAGTATCGTGCGATTCATCATTTCTGCTACACCATTCTCCTGTGGAGTCTTAGGAACTGTCTTGATTTCTCTGATACCTTCCTTTGCCAGATAGTTAACAAACTCTTTGCTTGTGTACTCACTTCTATTGCCTGACTTTATTGCTTTCACTTTGCAACCTGTCTCATTCTCAACTCTGGCCTTCCAAGCTCTGAATGCCTCAAAAACTTCTGATTTCTCACGAACTGCAAAAACCCAAACCTTTCTTGTAGCATCATCGATGAATGTGATGAAGTATCTCTTACCACCATAAGAAAATTCCTGAGCGGGACCCCACATATCTGTATGTACCAACTCTAGATTTCCAAGCTTCTTCTCATGCCCACCAAACTGAAAGCTATCTGTCTTCTGTTTTCCCATCACACAATTCTCACAAAAATCCATCTCAACCTTCTTCAGCCCTTACAAAAGATTCCTAGAACAAAGCTGCAAAATAAATTGTTTCTTCCATGTTATTTTTATTTCGCATTGTTATTCTTTTTGTTGAACTTTGTATCCCGGACTTTGTTGACCCGTAATTGTTGTTTATTTTTCCAATTTTTGGTTATTATGTTGGACTACTGCATGTTTAATCTCAGTTATTGTTTATGTGATTATATTTATCTGCATGGTTGTGATTATTTTTTTTCATATTGTTGAGTTGAGGCTGGTACAACTTATAGATAATGTTAATATCATTCGATGGGCCTTCGTCACGGACTTGTATTCCCGTATTTTGGGAAGCGGGGCATGGCACTTTGTCTCTTTGTTGATGATGTGGCACAGTGGAGGGCCCACTGGGCCTCTACTAGTGTGCATGGGTTGAGTAATAAAGGGGTGTTTAATAGTTATCCCATATCGGGAGTATGCAATGAATAATTTAATATGAATAAAATTGCCTATGATTAAGAGTCACCTAATTGGTTAAGCACCTTTTGAGAGGCAGCCTGTGGTGGGCAGTTGTACTATAAGTATTAATTTGTCTTCTAAAAATAATAAAAATTGTCTGAGTATTGGGACTGAGCGTTACAAACCATCAACGCAAAATCTTTCATTTTAATCACTTCATTTCATTTCATTATTAGCTTACTCACAGTGAGAAATTCATCCAATCAACGTAAATTCGAATCACATTTGCAATCATCCAATGTCTACATATTTTAGTTAAAAAAACTGGAGCCATCACATTGTTTTAAAGGCATTATGCATACTCAAATAGTAGTAGAGAAAACTTGAAAAGATCCAGTCTAGCAGCTTGTTCTATCACTTACTGCCTACGGTTGAATGTCCTCGGGTCAACCACAGTTTCTCTTTACTAAATACTATATAGATAGGGACGAAACATGTTATATAATGTATGGACTAAATAATGTAAACAGGGACTAGTACATTCATTCCATATTGTTTGTATATATATATATATATATATATAGAAGATTCTTTCCACTGAAATGCGGTTGTGCATATGTGTATCTGTCAAAAATTTCCTCTTCACTGAAATGGAGTTGTGCACAAATGTGTATCTGTCAAGAAATTCCTCTTTGCTGAAATGAAGTGTGCATGTGTATAAATCTCTTTACTGAAATGGGGTTTGTGCACAAATGTG